>OU342744.1:399879067-400090557 GCA_910589775.1 Avena eriantha | reverse complement strand
GGTAGATCCACGTGTGGTTCATGAGAGAACACACATCCAATGACACTGGTAGTCCTTATGTGGTTCATAAAAAGAACAAACATGCAGTGACACCGGGTGTGGTTCATGAAAAGAACAGACATGCACTGACACCGGGTGTGGTTCATGAAAAGAACAGACATGCAATGACACTGGTGGATCCTTATGTGGTTCATGAATAGAATAGACATGCAATGACACTGGTGGATCCTTATGTGTGGTTCATGAAAAGAAGAGACATGCAATGAGAATGGTGGATCCTTATGTGGTTTGTTTAGAAGAACACACATGCAATGACACTATGTGTGGTTCGTGAAAAGAACAGACATGCAATAACACTGGTGGATCCTTATGTGGTTTGTTTAGAGGAACAGACATGCAATGACACCGGTGGATCCACATGTGGTTCATGAGGAGAACACACATCCAATGACACTGGTTGATCCTTTTGTGCTTCATGGAAAGAACTGACATGCAGTGACACTGGGTGTGGTTCATGAAAAGAACAGACATGTAGTGACACCGGGTGTGGTTCATGAAAAGTCAGACATGCAATGACACTTGGTGTGGTTCATGAAAAGAACAGACATGCAATGACACTGGTGGATCCTTATGTGGTTGACGAAAAGAACAGACATGCAATGACACTGGTGGATCCTTATGGGGTTTGTTTAGAAGAACACACATGCAATGACACTTGGTGTGGTACATCAAAAGAACAGACATGCAATGACACTGGTGGATCCTTATGTGTGGTTCATGAAAAGAACAGACATGCAATGACACCGGTGGATCCACGTGTGGTTCATGAGAAGAACACGCATCCAATAACACTGGTGGATCATTATGTGGTTCATGAAAAGAACTTACATGCAGTGACACCGGGTGTGGTTTATGAAAATAATAGACATGCAATGACACTAGGTGTGGTTCATGAAAAGAACAGACATGCAATGACCCTAGCTGTGGTTCATGAAAAGAACACACATGCAATGACACTAGGCATGGCTCAAGAAAAGAACAGACATGCAATGACACTGGTGGATCCTTATGTGGTTTGTTTAGAGGAAGAGACATGCAGTGACACCGGTGGATCCACGTGTGGTTCATGAGAAGAACACACATCCAATGACACTGGTAGATCCTTATGTGGTTCATGAAAAGAACATACATGCAGTGACACTGGGTGTGGTTCATGAAAAGAATAGACATGCAATGACACTGGGTGTGGTTCATGAAAAGAACAAATAGGCAATGATACTGATGGATCCTTATGTGGTTCATGAAAAGAACACACATGCAATGACATTGGTGGATCCTTATGTGGTTTGTTTAGAAAAACACACATGCAATGCCACTGGGTGTGGTTTATGAAGAGAACAGACATGCAATGGTATTGGTGGATCCTTATTTGGTTTGTTTAGAGGAACAAACATGCAATGACACCAGTGTATCCACGTGTGGTTCATGAGAAGAACAAATATCCAATGACACTGGTAGATCCTTATGTGGTTCATGAAAAGAACTGACATGTAGTAACACTAGGTGTGGTTCATGAAAAGAACGGACATGCACTGACACTGGGTGCGGTTCATGAAAAGAACAGACATGCAAGGACACTGGTGGATCCTTATGTGGTTTGCTTAGAAGAACACACATGCAATGACACTTGGTGTGGTTTATGAAAAGAACAGACATGCAATGACATTGGTGGATCCTTATGTGGTTTGTTTAGAGGAACACACATGCAATGACAGCGGTGGATCCACATGAACTTCATGAGAAGAACACACATCCAATGAGACTGGGTGGATCCTTACGTGGTTCATGAAAAGAACTAACATGCAGTGACACTTGGTGTGGTTCATGAAAAGAACAGACATGCAATGACATCGCTAGATCCATGTGTCGTTTATGGAAGTAACAGACATGCAATGACTCTAGCCGTGGTTAATGAAAAGAACACGCATGGAATGACACTACGTGTGGTTCATGAAAAGAACAGACATGCAATGACACTGGTGGATCCTTATGTGGTTTCTTTAGAGGAACAGACATGCAATGACACCGGTGGATCCATGTGTGGTTCATGAGAAGAACACACATCCAATGACACTGGTGGATCCTTATGTGGTTTTTTTAGAGGAACAGACATGCAATGACACCGGTTGATCCTTATGTGGTCTGTCTAGAGGAACACACATGCAATGATATCAGGTGTGGTTCATGAAAAGAACAGACATGGAATGACTTATGTGGTTTGTTTAGAAGAACACACATGCAATGACACAGGGTGTGGTTCATGAAAAGAACAGACAGGCAATGACACTGATGGATCCTTATGTGGTTTGTTTAAAAGAACACACATGCAATGAAACCGGGTGTGGTTCATGAAAAGAACAGACACGCAATGACACTGGTGGATCCTTATGTGGTTTGTTTAGAAGAACACACATGCAATGACACCGGTGGATCCACGTGTGGTTCATGAGAAGAACACACATCCAATGACACTAGTAGATCCTTATGTGGTTCATGAAAAGAACAGACATGTAGTGACTCTGGGTGTGGTTCATGAAAAGAACAGACATGCAATGACACTGGGTGTGGTTCTTGAAAAGAAGAAACATGCAATGACACTGGTGGATCCTTATGTTGTTCATGAAAAGAACATACATGCAATGACACTGGTGAATCCTTTTGTGGTTTGTTTAGAGGAAGAGACATGCAATGACACTAGGTGTGGTTTATGAAAATAACAGACATGCAATGACACTGGTGGATCCTTATGTGGTTTGTTTAGAGGAACAAACATGCAATGACACTTGTGGATCCACGTAAGGTTCATGAGAAGAACACACATCCAATGACACTGGTAGATCCTTATGTGGTTCATGAAAAGAACAGACATGCAGTGACACCGGGTGTGGTTCATGAAAAGAACAGACATGCAATGACACTTGGTGTGGTTCATGAAAAGAACAGACATGCAATGACACTGGTGGATCCTTATGTGGTGAAAAGAACACACATGCAATGACAATGGTGGATCCTTATGTGTGGTTCATGAAAAGAAAAGACATGCAATGAGAATGGTGGATCCTTATGTGGTTTGTTTAGAAGAACACACATGCAGTGACACTGGTGTGGTTCATGAAAAGAACAGACATGCAATGACACTGGTGGATCCTTATGTGTGGTTCATGAAAAGAACAGACATGCAATGACACCGGTGGATCCACGTGTGGTTCATGAGAAGAACACGCTTCCAATAACACTGGTGGATCGTTATGTGGTTCATGAAAAGATCTTACATGTAGTGACACCGGGTGTGGTTTATGAAAAGAACAGACATGCAATGACACTGGGTGTGGTTCATGAAAAGAACAGAAATGCAATGACTCTAGTTGTGGTTCATGAAAAGAACACACATGCAATGACACTAGGCGTGGTTCATGAAAAGAACAGCCATGCAATGACATTGGTGGATCTTTATGTGTGGTTCATGAAAAGAACAGACATGCAATGACACCGGTGGATCCTTATGTTCTTTGTTTAGAGGAACAAACGTGCAATGACACTGGTGGATCCATGTGGGGTTCATGAGAAGAACACACATCCAATGACACTAGTGGATCCTTATGAGGTTTGTTTAGAGGAACAGACATGCAATCACACTAGGTGGATCGATATGTGGTTTATGGAAGTAACAGACATGCAATGACTCTAGCTGTGATTCATGGAAAGAACAGACATCCAATGACACTCGTGGGTCCATGTGTGGTTCATGGGAAGAGCACACATCCAATGACACTGGTGGACTCTTGCTGTGGTTCATGAACAGAACAGACATGCAATGACACTGCTGGATCCTTATGTGGTTTGTTTAGAGGAACACATATGCAATGACACTGGGTTTTGTTCATGAAAAGAACAAACATGCAATGATACTGGTGGATCCTTATGTGGTTTGTTTAAAGGAACATACATGCAATGACACCGGTGGATCCACGTGTGGTTCATGAGAAGAACACACATCTAATGACACTGGTAGATCCTTATGTGGTTCATGAAAAGAACTGACATGCAGTGACACTAGGTGTGGTTCATGAAAAGAACAGACATGCAATGACACTGGTGGATCCTTATGTGGGGTTCATGAAAAGAACAGACATGCAATGACACCGGTGGATCCGTATGTGGTTTGTTTAGAGGAACAAACATGCAATGACACTGGTGGATCCATGTGTGGTTGATGAGAAGAGCACATATCCAATGACACTGTTGGATCCTTATGTGGTTTGTTTAGAGGAACAGACATGCAATCACACTAGGTGGATCCATATGTGGTTTGTTTAGAAGAACAGACATGCAATTACACTAGGTGTGGTTCATGAAAAGAACAGACATGCAATGACACTGGTGGATCCTTATGTGGTTTGTTTAGAGGAACATACACGGAATGACATTGAGTGTGGTTCATGAAAAGAATAGACATGCAATGACCCTGGTGGATCCTTACGTGGTCTGTCTAGAGGAACACACATGCAATGACACCGGGTGTGGTTCATGAAAAGAACAGACATGCAATGACTTATGTGGTTTGTTTAGAAGAACACACATCCAATAAGACTGCTGGATCCTTATGTGCTTTGTCTAGAGGAATAGACATATAATCACACAGGTGGATCCATGTGTGGTTTATGAGAAGAACACACATCCAATGAACTCTAGTGGATCTATCTTGGCATAATTTGATGTATTCCATGATGTATTTCATTGTACAAGACACTTTCCATTTTTATACTACTCAGTTTTGCCCTTGGTTTTATGTGGTACTACTTAGTTTTGGCCCCCCATCTCTATCTTTCGTAGAAGCCCAAACATGTGCTCACCCTGTCTGCTACTTTCTGCACCAACCGTTGATTCTATGCGATCCAACGATGATCGTTGCACACGTCGTGCCCTTCACAGTACAGCGTGAGACAACACGGACGTCTCCCTCCGCGAGACTTCTACAGGAAGGAACACGATGCCGTCCATGGAAAAAGTCGTCGAGCGGTCATGTTAAGTTTAATCAAGTCTGAAAAGCCTACTACTACTACTACAACTCATGCACAGGGCAACGGGGTCATCGAGTGCACGGTTGTCGACGGGACGCTGCAATTTATTGCCACTTGATTTTAATCAAACATATCCCAGTTTTACGCAGCGCCCTCAATCTCACTTTGAACTGGGCCCTACCGCTAGTAAATTCCATGAGTCAAGGGCCCCCCTCGAGTAGATCTAACGTTGCTAGAAATTAGTTCCGCGCAACTTGCATGCAGTGGAATTGAGGCCTGCCATGAGCGTGTTTTCAATGCAGCTCTAAAGTGGAGATCGCGGCTGTTCCAAAAAAAAGGGAACCGAAAAAAAGGGTGGAGATCGTGGTAGCCCCCGCCCCCCGCCCACCACACGTGTCCACTCAAGGACTACGAACGGTCTGGTGTTTATAACCCCCCTCGACCTTCTTCTTCCATGAGCTCGTGCCATTTCCCCCAGTCTGTCTAGTCCCAAGACCCCAATCTACACCTGTCGCGCGCGCCGAAGCTCCCTCGTTTGCACTACCTCCTTCCCTTGGTGTGCCATGAAGCGTACGCGTGGAGACGATCCGGAGGTGAAGCCAGTTGAAGGCGCAGCAGCAGATGGCTTGGTCATCGCCAAGCAGGCGCAGGCGTCTTCTTCGGGCACGAATGCCGCTCGTCGCCACGCCGTCGAGGGTGCGAGCTCATCCGTCCAGCCAGTAGTCGTCGCTGTCGAGCAGCAGGTGGTAGCCGTCGCCGCCGTGCAGGAGGTGGTAGCCATTGCCGCCGGCAGGTGGTAGCCATCGCCGCCGAGCAGCAAGTAGTGGCCGTCACCGCCAAGCAGCAGGTGGCTGACAATGTCGTGGCCGACAACATCATGGTGCCAACGGCAGATCTGGATGGGGGGCAGGCGGCAGGCGGAGGCAATTCGGTGATCTACATCGACGACCCCGTCGCCGTTCAAGAAATCTTCGACGCAATCGCGGAGAATGATGAGTTCGAGGAGGAGGTCCCTGATGAGGAGTCCGAGGTACTACATTGCTAGCTTCTTCCCGGGCACCGAGTGTCAAGATCGCCTTCACGGAAAGCCGCAAGACCTCCTTCCCGGGATCTGAAGACCAAACCCTCGGCACGCCAAGATCTTCTCCTCGGAACACCAAGGCCTCTGTACGAACCTGAGTTCTTCGTCACAGGCATCAAGATCTCCTACACGGACCCGAAGACCACCGGTACCCGATCCATTCAAGTTCGTCATCGATGGCAAGTTCGACCTCTTGGAACCCAAGTTCTCCATCTGGTATTCGAACCTCGCATCCCCGTCGATCCCTGAGACCGGACCCCGAACCCCCGGAACCCAAGATCTTCCGAACCCAGATGTGCGACCCTAAGCCTCTATTTTTATAATATGACATTACCAATTGTCGCATAATAAATTGTTCATGCATGCATACCTATTTGTGGTTTGGCGCATTATGCCGATTCACCTCATAATTAAATATGGAGTGTTTATGCGGGATATCTCCGTCTCATTCCGGACTCTATTTAAATTGGTGTAGCGAACCGATGCCATGTTTGGCCCTGTTAATCCAACATTTAAATTGCGGGGTACTTAAATAACTCGAACCATTTAATTAATTGCCGGGACCCCGGTTCCGCTTAATACTGTCTAATTGCACCGCATCTACATCATATCATAATCATGCCGGATCTTCTGCCGTATATTAAATATTGTATCCGGTGTTTCTTCTAGTGTTTGCTTCTTCGCAGATTAAGCTGATGAGTTGATGTGAGTATCGACAAGTTCTCCGGATATGAACCTCCGACAGTGTTTCCCAGGTGAGCATCTCTCCCCCTTCTACCTATTTTGCATTTATAGTCTTTATTTCCTCATGTTGATCTATTGCTATCCGTGTCGTGATGCTTTAGTTTCCGTACACCAGTTATATCCCGTGCAACCTCTATATTGCCTTGGACACCTCCTATTACCTGTGTTTGGTAGATAGCTGGCCTTGTGAGTCATAGTTGCTTGCTTAGGTGCGATCTCGTGTTGTCAAGTACCACAGTTGTTGGAATGCTGGCAGATGTTTATGGTGGAGAGGATCATGACTTTAAATACAACTATTAAATTGCTAGATATAACTAATGCAGAGGCACCGGTGGGCAATAGACGTTATTTGGTTCTTCCACGCTCACTTGTGTCCCGTAAGCCCCGAGTACTTGATACTTGTTCCTTGACTATTTGCACAATCCACATACGGGAGACTCTATGAATCCCCCTTAGCCAGAGCTTGATTCATTTCTTATTTCTTGGGGCCACAAAGTAGTTTGGGGCTTTATTACTATATTGTACTTATGCCATGCTTTACTGCTTTATTTACGATTGTGCGTGGAGCACCTGTACAGTTTAGGATCGTGACACGTTTTCGCTGTATCGACAAGCCTAGTCACACTTTCGGGTTACCAGTCGTTTACAGACGTCCACACAAACCTTGGGTCCGTCTTGGAGGCGGCCAACTTCGTTGCGGGTAGCTTAATGGGGTGGACCCCTGAAATAATTTATGAATCCTATGATTGCTTTGTCGTGAAAGCCTCGTTGGGTTTTGAGTTGGTTTTTCCGAGGTTGATCTTGTGTGTGTTGCTATTTGTGCACCCCTGTAGGGTAAATCTTTCTGAAAGCTGTGTCCGCGGTTATGGACGACTTGGAGCACAGTATCTCGATCATAGACAAGCATAACTAAAGTAGTGCTATAAATTTGACTTAATATGTGACTAGTAATCAGCTTCACTATAATGGAATGGATAATAAAAATGCCAACAACTGGTGGATCTGTGGTGATCTGTGTCATACTATACCTGCCTAGTAAGTATTGCAACTCCAATGGAATGTGATAAAAGTGCCAACAACTGCTGGATTTTGGGATTCCTTAGGACAATTATATCTGACTAGTAAATGTTCCAACTACCACGGAATGGTTAATTAAAACTGCCCACTACTTATGCTTCAGGATGACTCATGCTATCTAAATCTGATTAGTAAGTGCTGCAACTATAATGGAATGAGTAAAATTGCCAACTGTGTGAGTTCCTTGGTTCGACTTCCTCGTTTGGTCTCGAGGGGGAAACACCAGGATGGGTATGTTTGGTGTTAGTATCAGGTTGGAACCGAATAGGTCTTTCTTATCTCTCTCTAATAGCCGACAGTTTATCGAGTCTCTATAGGTTGTTTAGTGCATGCCGCGCGGCCGCTTCAGTCCACCATACCTATGTAGGCGAGAGCCGCCGAATTCTAGCCTCGCCGTGTACTGGCCTCAGTACCGACGCTCCTCTTTTTCCTTTGCCCTTTGTCGGCACCCCTTTTGTTTTAGCAGGTTTGAGATCGACGTCGTTAGCAGGGTTACCCTTCTGGCTTGGCCTGGGCAGGGTTATGGACGCCATTGGTTATTCGTCAGGGCTCTTAGCCCCATTTGCATCTTGTCCGTAGTCGGACGCTCTATCATTTTCAAGGTGATTTGGATCTTTGTATTGTATATCTGTATTCTTGACTCATGGAGTCGTTGTTGTATATATCTGTGCTGTGGGTCCCATCGAGGACTGTTGTGTAATGGTATTACTTCGTTTTCCACCCGCACGAAAGTGCCTGGTGGGTTTCCTTGAATCGTTTCTATGCGGGTTTGGCGGAAAGGGCTAAAACTTGCATAGGGACGATTCGAGGGTGTTACACATATGGAACCTAAATATATAATCTTTGTATTGTTTCTGAACTATGAATGCGTTGTATGATGCATTTGTATATCCCTGAATATTGTTTTGTACGATTACATTTCAATTACTTATTGTGGCCAATGATTCAAATTTGCCCCAAAGAGAGGCAGACACATTGGTGTCAATTTTTTCAGGGATGAGTGAGCGAACCTGGGGCCATGTACAAGATCAATATAAGTTGTGCAATTGTTACTTGGTTCGCTTACGCCATCTCTGTAGAAACTTATGAGGCTGCAATCTTTATTCTACATTCATAGAACTATGATATTTGAATTATCTATTCCATGCATTCATAGTGTATAAGAATTACATTTTAGTTTGTCACCGAGGCTGATGATTGAAATTTGGCCCAAAAGAGTTCAAGGGGAGACACGTATGATGGTGTCGTGTTTTAAGGATGGGTTGGTGAACCTGAGGAAGCAATGCACACAAACAATATAGGTTGTGTTGTTGGTACTTTGGTTCTCCAACTCCATCTCTGAAACAAATTATGAGGCCCTTGATTTATTCTCATATGGAACTACATATATAATCCTTGAATTGTTTCTGATATTTTAATGATTGGTATGATGCATATGTATATGAATGGTTTTGATCATAAGTATTTTTAACATGTACGTGAAGATTAATTGTTTGGTTTTTTTATTTATAATTACAGTATTTAGGATTGTTTTTGTACCTGACTATGTATATCCCTGAGTATTGTTTTGTACGATTACATTTCAATTTCTTATTGTGGCCAATGATTCAAATTTGCCCCAAACAGAGGTAGACACATTGGTGTCAGATTTTTTCAGGGATGAGTGAGCGAACCTGGGACCATGTACAAGAACAATATAAGCTGTGCAATTGTTACTTGGTTCGCTCACGCCATCCCTGAATAAACTTATGAGGCCGCAACCTTTATTCTACATTCATAGAAGTATGATATTCAAATTATCTATTCCATGCATTCATACTGTATAAGAATTACATTTTAGTTTGTCACCGAGACCGATTATTGAAATTTTCTCCAAAAGAGTTCAAGGGGAGACACGTATGATGGTGTCGTGTTTTAGGGATGGGTTGGTGAACTTGAGGCAGCAATGCACTCAAACAATATAGGTTGTGCTATTGGTACTTTGGTTCTCCAACTCCATCTCTGGAACTAATTATGAGGCCCTTGATTTATTCTCATATGGAACTACATATATGATCCTTGAATTGTTTATGATCTTTTAATGATTAGTATGATGCATATGTATATGATTGGTTTTGATCATAAGTATTTTTAACATGCACCTGAAGATTAATTGTTTGGTTTTTTATTTATAATTATAATATTTAGGCTTATTTTTGTACCTGACTATGTATATCCCTAAATAATGTTTTGTACGATTACATTTCAATTTCTTATTGTGGCCAATGATTCAAATTTTCCCCAAAAGAGAGGCAGACACATTGGTGTCAGATTTTTTCAGGGACGAGTTAGTGAACCTCAGGCGATGTATAAGAACAATATAGGCTGTGCAATTGTTACTTGGTTCGCTCACGCGATCCCTAAATAAACTTATGAGGCCGCAACCTTTATTCTACATTCATAGAACTATGATATTCGAATTATCTATTCCATGCATTCATACTGTATAAGAATTACATTTTAGCTTGTCACCAAGACCGATGATTGAAATTTGCTCCAAAAGAGTTCAAGGGGAGACACGTATGATGGTGTCGTGTTTTAGGGATGGGTTGGTGAACTTGAGGCAGCAATGCACACAAACAATATAGGTTGTGATGTTGGTACTTTGGTTTGCCAACTCCATCTCTGAAACAAATTATGAGGCCCTATTTTTATTCTTATATGGAACTACATATATGATCCTTGAATTGTTTTTGATCTTTTAATGATTGGTATGATGCATATGTATATGAATGCTTTTGATCATAAGTATTTTTAACATGCACCTGAAGATTAATTGTTTGGTTTTTTATTTATAATTACAATATTTAGGCTTGTTTTTGTACTTGACTATGTATATACCTGAATAATGTTTTGTACGATTATATTTCAATTTCTTATTATGGCCAATGATTCAAATTTGTCCCAAAAGAGAGGTAGACACATTGGTGTCAGATTTTTTCAGGGATGAGTTAGTGAACCTAGGGCGATGTACAACAACATTATAGGTTGTGCAATTGTTGCTTGGTTCGCTGACTCCATCCCTGAAGAAACTTATGAGGCTCCTAGATTTATCCTACATTCACTCTGATGCAATTATTTTTCATTGTGTTTGAGATGAAATGATATATGAACCGATCAAACTATTGCTGAGATGTTTTGTCTTTGATATCCACGGATATATTGTCTTACATATACATGTTGTCAATTCTTGAGTTGTAATACAATTCAATAATATGTATGAGTTCTAAGTTATTTTCTTAAAAATCAACAGGAGGATGATGATGAAGTGGACGATATCAAGGTATCCAGGGACAACAAGAGCCGCTTCGTGCTGAGGCGGTTACGGTGTGGGCTAATCCGTTTCCACCGTAGGGGGAGACTATTTTGCCCATTCTGTGGCAGAGCAATCAACGTGGACCTCGACAGCATGATCCAGCACGTGGAGGGTGTTGGCAGAGGCGGAGGGAGGCATAGGCCGATTACCTTGGCGCGGCATGCAGCCTACGGAAAATTCCTCCGGGAGTATGTCAGGACTAGCCTGTGTCCCATCGACTAGGCTGTCGCTGCCTCCTGCTGATAAACCCATGCCCTGCTTGGCGTCTCCGTGTCCTGGCCTCCTGCTCCAGCCCTTGCTTTTATTTTGTTCTAGTTAATTATTACCTGTGTGTGGCATGTAAGACAATATATCCGTGGTGTCTCTGGGAAACCTTCTATATTAATCTACTCCTTTATATGGAGTGCCTTAAAGTTTCTAGTGTTCAATTATATTTACTGATCAAGCTCATGCACACTATAAAATATTTCTAGTGCTCGATTATATTATAATTGTCAAGAAATACATCAACAAGTTAAATTTGTCGAAATTTTGTATTGAAGTAACTAAATGTATCACACACATAATAAATTGGAAACTAAAATCTAGTTCAAACACATAATGTATCACCACCACTTGTTGGCGTCCTTGACTTGCTTCCCCTTCAGCCTCTTGATGTCACCACCGTCCCAAGATCCCTGCTCGTCCTGAAACCGCTTTCTGTCCTCCTCGCGCTTGTTCTCCTGGGCTAGCTTGCAACCAGGGCATAGCTCTCTCGCGAGAAAATCGGCCTTAACCATCCCATCTTTCATGGTAATGAGCTTACTGTACAACTCGTACACCATGTAGGCATCTCTGGCTGCATACTCGAGGCGCACCTAGCTCATCGGTTTCCACTCCCAGTAGTCGTGATCGAGTCGCTTCAATTTCTTTAGTTTTTCATAGATTTATCGATGATTTCCGCTGCCAGATCACCCATGCCATCCTTCGCTGGGTATGATTTGATCTTGTACAGATTTTGGATGTCGATGTGGTGCCCTCTGGGATTTTTATCAACGCACGAGAAAGCATAATTGTGTCATTTGTGATATCCACGCTAGTGAAAGTTATCCCTTTCCTACACAAGAACTCGACCAGAGCCGGACAACGCATCTCAGTTGGTTTACTCCTGCACTTAGATGGTTCTAGGGATGTAATGGAACAAGGGATGCAGAAGTGGTGATCTCAAATTTAAATTTCAGATACCTACAGAAGTGGTAAACGAAGACCTCCTCATGTATGGCGATTTGCACGACAACGATCTCTTTTAGATGATTTTTTCGCTTATTTGCATGGGTGTACTCCAAGTCATTGCCCCACAAACTTGTGCTTCTCTTTCTCAAGCAATTGCTCAAACCTGGCGAGAGTTGTCTCCACAGTCGCTTCATCATTTGTGTACACCACTGTCAAAGTCGTGGTGCCATGGGTAGGGACCAAGTGGGTCTCTGTTGTGCGTTTCCCATCGTCCATGCCTGCAAGGAAATGGGTGAAAGGAACTGCCTGCAAGGAACTGCCTACGAGAGGAAGAAGAAGATGAACCGAAGGTTCCAGAACAGAGGAAGAAGAAGCGCCCAGGAAAAACTGCAGAGGAATGACTGCAGAAGAAACGTGGTAACTACAACTTTAGGTTCGAGAACTCACCGTGGTTACGTGGAGATCATGTAGTGCCGCCGGTTCAACAAGTGGGGCCAGTCCCTGCGAGAATATGAAATTAGCTGTGCATTTTTCTATGCGAGAAATTGAGAGAAGTCATTTATATTTTGTCTTTCATAATTAAACACAATGTAGTTGTACAGCCCAAGAGATTTGAACAAAAGATATTTGCTAGTTTAACATACAACAACACTTACAGGCCCAACATGGCAGAACTTAGAGAGCCCCAGAACTTGAGCTACCACAAAGACCTCGGCAGGGGTGGCGGAATTGGTGCGGGTGCAACCACGGCGACGGCGAGCACGGATTATAGAGGAGGAAAACAGAACCGAGCATGGTCGATAAGGTGATAGATCTCACCGGGAACCAATTCTCGTCCCCAACCGTTCCATGGGTGCATCCACGGTGAGGGCGAGCTCCGACCACAAATTGCCGCTCCGGGGAACAAGACGCGTAATGAATGCAGGCGCCTACGCTGCAAGCCTACAGGGAGGAGAGCTAGGCTGAGCATGTTCGTCCACATCCCAGCTCCGTGCCATGGCTGCGATGCCCCATAGTTTGCCGCTCCGGGGAAGAAGAAGACGCGTAATGGATGCATGCCCTAACGCTACAAGCCTAATTGACACCTAAGCGACGGGAACGATAGGAGCAACATAACGGCGAGAACTGATAGGAGGAGCCCAACTTGGTGGCTGTTAGCCTAATTTTGAATATTTAAACGTAAAGTTTAATTCGTGCCGAAAAAGACCCTATGAGTATTTGGCACACCAACTGTAGTCACCGCGGATGATTTCAGGGAATTTGGGTACCGCGTTGCCTGGACACCCCAACTTTCGGGCCGCAAAATGATATTCTCCTCTTCAAGAGGCTTTTTAAGCTGAAACGCTAGTAAACGTCCAGTTCGGTAGTCTACGACATAGGAGGCTGCGGGATCCATGTCGACTCCTCTGTCACCTATTTTGCCATCAAGCTCACCATGCCCGTCCAAGGGTGGAGGGACAAGTGGTTCTACATCCGTGATCAGAAGGCTGAGTGAGAGCACTACGGACTCGCACCCTTTGATCCCGTGGCGTCTTGCAAGAGGAGGCGCTCCTGGAAGAATGTCATTATGCCCGGTGAGTCCGAGGAGACAAAATTGCTGTATAAGCGTGGCTGCGACCTTGAAAACTGCATAGGCAAGGAAGAAGGTGGCGCTGCTCTCATTCGCACCTGGTTGCGCCATCGCGTCCAGCCTTTACAGGCCAGAGTGCACCCTATGTTCTGTTGGACCGGCGCGAATGATGTCACTCGCGTGTCTGCCGAGGGCATTTCTGCGGGTGAGGTGGATACGAGGGTACGACTCGTAACCAAATATACCGCCAAGGAGGTTCTCCCAGGCGAACTAGTCATGCCTCCTTTCGACGCCTCTAACCCTCCTCTTGATGTAGAACTATACTGTGTAGTTTCCGTTTTTGATTGCCTTTATGATGCTTTGATATATAATGTTGTATCTTCTGAATGCAGGACTGGAAGGTGTCTCCCAATTTCCCCCGTCCTGAAGGGGTTATCCCTCGCGAAGTGGATGAAGAGGACGAGATGGAATCGACCGTCCCAATTGAAGAGAAGGAGGGAGCCCCCGAGTCCAGCGACCAGGACACTCGCAAGCATTCCCGTAGCAAGGACTCGGATGCCTCGTTGCCGTCGATGCCAGAAGGCCCTTTTGTTGTTGGAGAGGAGCCAATTGGCTCCGTTCATGTGCGCTCCATGGCTCCTCCTTCCTGGAAGAAGTTGCAACTGCCAAAGGAGTCAGAGGAGCAATCCTTCGACCTTGATAATTTTAGCTGGTGAGTTCTGCATTCGCGACCTTGTTTTGGTTTCTTTTTGGATTTGCTTTTTTCCCTAAAGTTTTTGCTTGATGTGTTTTGTAGCCAAGTGGCATCGTCGTCTTCTGACGATGTCCAATTTGTGAAGGAGTCTGGAGTCACAGACTCCAAGGCCAAGGAAGTGGCCGAACGGTCTTCTTCTCCTCCTTTGGTAGCCCACACCAGATGGTTACCTAGGTGACTGTGCGACAGTCATCTTCAGAGTCTCTGGAGGATCATGTAGGCGTCGTTTTGCTGTTTTGGCAGTCGAATTTATACTTTGTGCTGTTGCTGAACTTTTTGTTTTCTTCTGATGTAGCTCATCGTGAAGGAAGCTGCTCGCCTGGCGGAGCAAGCCCTTGTTATGGGTCGACAGCACGCTCTCCTGGACAATCGCCACCGCGTTGTCGATGGTGAGTTTTGACTTCGTCTTTGTCTTTGTGAATTTTATGAATTCAATTGATGATACACCCTGCATGTTGTAGTTGAGCACAATGAACTACTTCATCGTGTTGCCGCACTCGAGAAGACACATGCCGCGGCGACAAAGAATCGCGACGAGGCAATCTCAGCGCTGGAGGAGTCACAAAAGCGAGAAGAGGATCTCCGTGCTTCCACTGCTGAAAGGGAGAAGTTGTTCGAGGAGCAACTTTTCTCTATTGCCAAGTCCCTCTCAGGTATTCTTTCGGCTGGATTTTGCATTCCTCTTTTTCTTTGACATGTGGTTGTTGTACTAACACTTTTGAGTATGCAGATGCCAGCGGCCTGAGATTTGACGCCCAACCTCTGTGTCGCGCGGATGCAATTGCAGGCACCATCGCTGCAGTCGAAGACCGCAGTGTTTCCCTCCAGGAGATGCTGGGGAAGGCCAAGGATGTGCTCAGTAGCATCCGCGAGGATTTAACTCCCAAGGACGGGCTGATCGACAACCTTGGAGACCGAGTGGATTCCCTTGCTGGAGTTATTCCCGCGGACTTCAGGAACTCGCAGCGTTCCATCGGCGCCACCATGGCACTCGCGATGGTGCAAGCCGATGGCGTGGAGATGGACCCCGCCGTTGTTTCTGAGGCGATGCCTGTCAATGCCGGAGGCCAGCAGGTAGTGTTTGCTCCCTTCGCTGGTAGCTGCGCAAATATGGTCCTCAACTTATTGAGACACTCGCCAAGTATTCCGAGGAGCGGCGGCGAGCGAAAGCGGCGAAGGCCACGACATCTGGGGCTGCCACCAGCAAGTCCATGGCATCGGATACTGCCACGGATGCGATGAATCCCCCGAAGCCAAAGTCCAAGTCGAAGAAACAAAATGCTCCTTAGTCTGCATTGTGTTGGAACAATGCTTTTGTGGGAGTGTCCTATCGAGACTTTGCTGTGCTTGAATGCGTTTATGCCTTTTGTCAATGTATTCTTGGTCCCTTATTTGCTCTTTCTTGGTTTGTGATAGGGTACGTCGAGTGGTCCTTCGAGTGGTCCTCATGATCCTCTGCCCACCGATGAAACCTTGGTGCAGCCGCGCTCAAAGGTGGAGGAGTTGTCGTTGCTTTCACGATTGCGCGATCGCATTAAGAAATTGGAGTGTGAGTTGCCCATCCTCCGTGGTAGCATAGATGTATGGAAGTCGAAGGCGGAGAAGGCTGCCGCCTGTGAGAAGTATCTCTTGGAGGAGGTGCCGCAACTGAGTGAGCAGTTCAAATGTTATCTTTCTGCCCTCTCATCTTTTCTTTTAGTCATTCGCGGTGATGCCTTGTCTTCATACTTTCCCCTTTTTGTTTGGTAAAGTTGTCAGTGCTCGTCATCCACAGGATGAGAAGGACTGGATTGCCATTTGAATGAATGACCTGACCTAGGAGCAACCGCAGGCGAGTGGGTACTTTTGGGTGGACCACGATCGTGCGATCGCGCTTGCGACCCTACATGATCGTGCTTCTCGAGTACTTCATTTTTTGAAGAAGGCGCAGTCGTGCCTTAGGCATATTTATCAAACGATGTTTCCGCTGGATGCCGTCCCTTTAAGCCTGTTGGATCTTCTGGCGAAGTTCCAAGATTTGAGTGCGGTTCGTGAGTGCGTGCGACAGCAATTAGTAGCTGGTGCTAAGGCTGCGTCGTCGCTGGTGCGACTGCATAGGCCGGATGTAGATGTTGCAACTGTTGCCGCTGGGCCACCGCCTCCGCTAGAAGGTATGACCTGGGACATGGTTCCGCACTACCAAGCGGTTGATCGCCCAGCAAAAGAAATTGTTGACTTCTTCGAGGAACAAACAAACGTTCTTCTGTTGCAGCAGTAGCATGACTTGTATCCTGCACATAATTGTACAAGTGTTGTAAAGTTCATATGGATATGTTGGATGTAATTAATACCCATTGATATGTGAAGATCTTGCTAGCTTTTATATTTTGCGAGTGTGTTGTACTCTGCAGTCCTTTTTCGTTAGCCTAACTTGTGTTTTATCTCAGCACCTTGCCAACCTGTTAGGTGCGTTGCAACTGGGTTGGTGTTTTATCAAGGGTTTGATTGATGTTGTGTCAGCTACTCACGAAACTAATATTTGTTTGTGGAAAAAAAGTGTAAAGGGTGGCGCAGCCTCCGAGTGATAAAATTACAAAAAATAAGGAAAAACACAGAGTTTTGGGGAACTTAGCTTTATTTATTCATAGAATAGTACGAGGTACAATGTGTGGCTAAGTAGCCTGGCTGAATAGCCTTATTTGTAAATGTAAAATATGACTAGGGGTAGAAGCGACGCAGTTGCGCGACGTTCTAACGGTTGGAGTATGCGACTCCTATCTCGAAATCTTTAAGGCGATAGGCGCCAACTGGGATTACTTCTGTAATCACGTAAGGTCCCTCCCAAGGGGACTCGAGCTTGAGATGCCCTTGCTGCTTCAGTCGCAGGACCAGGTCTCCTTCGACGAAGGATCTGGGGCGTAGCCTTCTGCTGTGGTAGTTGCGGAGGCTTTGCTGGTAGATCGTTGATCTCTCCGCTGTGATTTCCTATGCCTCGTCAAGGAGGTCGACGGAGTCTTTGAGTGCAAGAGTTGACTCCTGCTCGCTATAAGCGACCAATCGCGGGGCTTTGTAGGGTACTTTTGCAGGTAGCACCGCTTCAACACCGTGCATTATGAAGAACGGGATGTATCCCGTGGCACAGTTTGGTGTTGTGCGCAAGCTCCAGAGTTTGGATTGCAGCTTGTCTGGCCAGCATCCGACGGCTTGTTCGAGTGGCCGGAGGAGTCATTTCTTGATTCGGCCGCAGACGAGGTCGTTGGCCTTTTCAACTTGACCATTGGTCTGCGGGTGAGCCACTGAGGCGTAGCTTATGTTGATTCCCAGGTTTTCGCAGAATTCCTGGAACTCCTTAGAGGTGAAGTTCGTCCCATTGTCCGTGATGATGCTTTGTGGCACTCCAAAGCAGTGGACAATGGACTCGAAGAACTTGACAACACTGGCCCCTGATTGATATGTCACCGGCATGGCCTCGATCCATTTGGTGAACTTGTCGACTGTGAGCAAGAGGTATATGTATCCTCCTGGCGAGGATTTCGGGAGCTTGCCGACCATGTCGAGTCCCCATTGAGCGAAGGGCCAAGCCAATGGTATTGGCCGGAGTTCCGCACCAGGTGTGTGAGGTTTATCCGCGAATCGCTGGCAAGCGTTGGAGCGCTGGATGATGTCCTTGGCGTCGCGCATGGCCGTGGGCCAGTAGAATCCAGCCCGTAGAGCTTTGGCAACGAGGGCGCGACTGCCAGCATGGTGCCCGCAGGTGCCTTCGTGGATGTCGAGGAGGATGGCCCTTCCGTCCCAATTGGAGACGCACCGCTGGAGCACTCTTGTGATGCTGCGCTTGTATAGTTTGCCGTTGTTTAGGGCGAATGCCTTGGATTGCCGCGCGATCTGTCGTGCATTAGTCGGGTCATCTGGCAGCCTTTTGCTGAGTACGTATGTAATGTAGGGTTGTGTCCAAGATGGCTCTATCATCATGATGCTCATTGGTCCTTCAAGTCCTGTATCGAGCTCCAGGTCGTCGAGTGTTATTGGCTCGTTGGGTGGTGTAGCTTCCGAGTCCATTGACATGATGTTCTTCTCTAGAGCCTTTGGCTTGATGGAGCATTCGCAGATGCGCTAGAGAAATACCCCAACTGGTATGGGGGCGCAGGTGGAGCCAATATTGGTGAGTAGATCCGCCTCTTCTCGCGGCCCACATGTCATGGCTCACAGCCGTCGAAGTCCCCTTCGAGTGTGTCGTAGAGGTCGTGATAGGTGATCATGTTGTCGCTCAGTGCGTCGCACTCGTGCATCGTTTGGTTGACCACAAGTTTAGAGTCACCGTAGATGATGAGCCTTTTAGCACCACACACTTTCGCCATCCGGATACCATGGATTAGAGCCTCGTACTTGGCTTCATTGTTGGAGGCAGTGAACTGCATTCGCAGAATGTATTTAAGCTTGTCTCCCTGGGGCGATGTCAGTATGACACCTGCACTAGCTCCGTCCTTTCTCTTAGATCCGTCGATGTGCATTGTCCGGAGGTAGGACATATCTGGCTTGTCGGGGAGCTGGTTCTCCATCTAGTGCACGAGGAAATCAAGGAGAACTTGCGACTTGATCGCGTCGTGCTTTTCGTCTGTGATGTCTCGCGGAGACAATTCGATTCCCTAGAGCGTGACTCGCCCGGTGGCATTAAGGTTATTGAGTATGGGCCCGAGCGGGGCGTCATTTACCACCATGATTGAGTGCTCGTGGAAGTAGTGGTGCAGTCGCCTAGCTGTCATGAAGACGCCATACGCCAGCTTCTGGTAGTGCGGGTACCGCTGTTTTGTTGCCGTGAGCACCTCGCTGAGGTAGTAGACTGGGCACTGGACCCTGTGGACCTTGTTTTCTTCGGCTCGTTCCACCACAAGCACCGTGCTGACCACCTGGTTGGTGGCAGAGATGTAAAGCAACAACAGCTCTTTTTCGCGTGGAGTCACCAGTACTAGAGGTGGATAGTAAACCTTTGAGGTCCTCGAATGCTTCTTGCGCCTTGTATGTCCACTCAAACTTGTCAGCTTTGCGGATAAGTTGGTAGAATGGCAGTGCATTTTCTCCCATTCGACTGATGAATCGACTGAGCGCTGCGATTCGCCCAGCCAGCTGTTGGACGCCTCTCACGTTCTTCGGCTTCTCCATGGCCAGTATGGACTTTATTTTCTTCGGGTTTGCTTCGATCCCTCTCGCGGAGATGGGATACCCGAGTAACTGCCCAGATGGCAGGCGCATTTGTCCGGATTGAGCTTGATTTGGTAGCGGTCGAGGTTGGCGAAGGTCTCGCATAGATCGTCGATTAGCGAGGCTTCCTCTTTGGTTTTGATAATGATGTCATCAACGTAGACTTGGATGTTGTGACCAAGTTGATTCTTGAGGCAAGCCTGCATGCACCGCTAATAGGTGGCTCCAGCGTTTTTTAGCCCGAAGGGCATCGTGTTGTAGTAGAACACACCAAAGGGCATTGTAAACGCCGTTTTTCTTGATCCTCCTCCTTCATTCGAATCTGATTATAGCCTGAGTAGGCGTCGAGGAAGCAGAGGCGCTCACATCCTGTGGTGGAGTCGATGATTTTGTCGATTCGCGACAATGGGAAGTGATCCTTTGGGCAGTGCTTATTCAAGGAGGTGAAGTCCACGCACATCCGCAGGATATCCGTGTATTTTTTAGGCACAAGCACTGTATTAGCGAGCCAAGTGCTCTCCTTGATTTCGCGTATGAATTTTGCGTCGAGGAGTCAGTTGATCTCAATTCCGACTGCTTTTTCCCCTTGGTTCAGATAGTCGACGGATTGTCTGCTTGACTGGCCTTGCGTCTGGATTCACGTTGAGTGAGTGCTCGGATAATTCCCTGGGAACTCCTGGCATGTCTGCTGTACACCAGGCGTGAAGGAAATAGGCGCTGAGAGGCAATAATAAATTTGTTTTTATGTATTCCTTGTATATGACAGATGTTTATTTTGCATGCTATAATTGTATTGATAGGAAATGTCAATACATGTGTGTTTAATAAACAAAAAGGGTTCCTAGTTATGCCTCTCTTATAGACTAGCTCGTTGATTAACAAGATGATCAAAGTTTCCTGATCATGGACATTGGATGTTGTTAATAACGAGGTCACAGCATTTGTGAAATGATGTGATGAACATTCATCCGAAGTATAGCATTATGATCAAAGTCATTATGTTTATATTGCTATAACATCATACGAAGTAATCTTAGTTCTTATACCATGAGATCATGTTAATTGCTAACACTAGAAGAATATCTTGATAACATCAAACGTCACACCGTAACAGGGTGACTATAAAGGTGGGTTCAGTGCTACGAAGGTGTTATGTTGAGGCTCATGTATCAAGAGTGGAATTTGTCAATCCCGATGACGGATAGATATACTCTAGGCCCTCTCGGTGATATCACATTAAGATAGCTTGCAAGAGTGCATGTCAGTAGCGAGATCAAACTAGGTATAATGATACCGATGATGGAATCTCGGACATGTATTATATCATGAGACAAAGGGATTAAATTACTAGCGTTAAAGGTTCTCACGATCATAGAAGTCATCGTTGAATGTGCAGGAGTCAGTATGGATCTCCAGGTCCCGCTTCTGATTATTGATCTGAGAGGAGTCTCAATCACGTCTGCATTATTCGCGAACCATAGGGTGACACTCTTAAGGGTTGCCGGACACCATTTAGGAGCACATATGTTTCAGACGAAAGGATTGCAAAGCGCAGGAATTGTTTCGATAGAAACCGGAATTGTTTCGGGTGAAATTGCAGAAAGTGGTTCTCCATGTGATATTGAAATGTTGCAAGGGGTTTTATGTGAATGTTTGTTAATTAAAGTAATTAAAAAAATCTGAATAAAATAAATAAAAGAGTTTTATTAATTGAGAGTTGCATTAAAATTGGTGGAAATTTAATGCATGTGAGTGGAATTTTTGGTGGAGTCAAAATTGATGTGAGTGGAGCTTCCACCACATGAATGAGGAAGAGGTGGGGGCACCCCCCTTGGCCGCCGGCCATGGGAGGGGAGGAGTCCCCCTCTCCTATAAAAGGCCCCCTCTCCTCCCTCACAAAGCACACCTCCTCGTGAAGGATCTCTCTCCCCCTCTAGATATTCCCCCATGGTCTCGGATTAGCGAGATACATGTTCCCGGTGGCCTTGCGTCTGGAAGGAGTTGCTGCTTCCACTGATTCGCTGGAGCGAGGAGGTGGAGGTTGTCTGGTGGCTTGAATGTGTGTGTGAGGACGGATGCACTGCTGATTTGTGACGCTCGGACTTCCAAACAATCTTGAGATCGGCAAGCATACGACTACATCATTCACGAGTTCCAACTCGTTAACAAAACTCTGTTGTCTTCGAGGGTAAGTTCTCCATGGATGTATATCCACCCGTTGCTCTGTATATAGTAGATAGATCTTGGCATATAGTTCTCTTCGTAGGAAAGTTTTTGTTTTCTATGTTGCAAACCCAACAGTGGTATCAGAGCCTGATCTATGCGTAGGTGCTTTGCACGGGTACTACACATATGTTTATATGTGGGCGATGATGATCATGTTATTGCATCTTCTATGTATTTTGGATATTGGTGGCATAGAGGGATGAAGCGGCCCGGACCAACCTTACATGTCATCGTACATGAGACCGGTTCCACGACTGGCATGCAACTAATTTTGCATAAGTGGCTAGCGGGTGTCTGTCTCTCCTACTATAGTCAATATCTGATTTACAACGAGTTGCTAATACCTTGGTTATCCTCGTTGTGGTTCATGTTCATAGGTAAGACCGGTTCTATCTCCGAAAGCCCTAAGCCACGTAAAACTTGCAATTGATAAATTAGAGGCGTCTAGTTTAGATCGTTACTGGGCTAGTGTCTTGATATGGTATTGTTGTAAGTAGATGTATGATTACTCTTACAACACACTTAACGTGTAAGTTCCATATACCTTGGCCTTACAAACAAAGGAATGATAGAGATCATACCACGATGCAAATGATAGAGATCAAATGCATGGACCATATCATCTCACTTTACACATTAGATGTTTGGATCTTATATTGCTAGTTTGGCGCTTTTGGTAGCATTGTAAGATGATCCCTCATTTAGATATCAAGATAAAATGTGTTCTTCCTTAATTATGCACCGTTCTATGGACCGTGTTTCGAGACATCACATGATGATCGGGTGTACTCGACTCTACGCTTTCATACAACGAGTGTAAGACAGTTTTACACACGCGAATACTAAGGTTCTTACTTGGCGAGCCTAGCATGTACATACATGGCCTCGGAACACGGACCGAAAGGTTAAGCATCAGTCATATAGTTGATATGACGCCCATATAGATGCTCTCCTTTGAAGCTACACCGACTCACATGATGATCGGACTTGGTGTAGTGGATTTGGTTCATGTAATCACCAAAAGGACACGAGGGATGTCGTTTTTGAGTGGGAGTTCATTAGTAATTTGGATTAGTTGAACTCAATCTATCATAAACTTAGTCTAAATATACTTTACAAATTCTGTTGTAGATGGCACCACCTGCTTTTAATTTCAATGTGTTCATGGAGAAAGAGAAACTTGCTGCGAATGATAGCAACTTCACCAACTAGGCTATGAATTTGAGGAATTCTCCTCAGTGCTGCACAAAAGCAATATGTGCTAGAGGCACCGCTAGGCCCCCACCAGCTCCTGATGCCCCTGACAAGGAAAAGAATGTCTATATAACTTGTCAGGAGGACCATAACTTAGTTCATTGCGGCATACTGTATGGGCTAGGGCCAGAACTTCGAAAACGTTTAGAAAATGGCAATGCCTTTGATACCATGGGAGAATTGAAGATGATTTTCGATACCCATGCTGCCGTAGAGAGTTATAATGCTTCTGAAAAGTTCTTTAGCTCCATGATGGAGGAGAACAACTCTGTTAGTGAGCACGTACTCAAAATGTCTAGGTACGCCGATAAGCTTGTGTCCTTGGGAATAACGATTCCCATTGACTTAGGCATACATCGTGTTCTCCAATCTCTGCCACCTAGCTACAAGAGCTTCATGATGAACTATAATATGTAGGGCATGAAGAAGTCTCTTCCCGAGCTTCTGTCAATGCTTAAGACTACAGAAGTGGAGATTAGGAAAGAACATCAAGTGTTGATGATCAATAAGACCATCGGTTTCAAGAAGGACAAGAAAGGCAAGCAAAAGGGAAAGAAGGGCGGCAAATATGTTGCCGCACCTGAAAAGAAATCCCGAGCTGGCCCTAAGTCTGATACCGAGTGCTACTATTGCAAGGGGACTGGCCATTGGAAGTGTAACTGCCCCAAGTATTTGGCGGACAAGAAGGCCGTCAAGGCAAACAAAGGTATATGTGATATACATGTTATTGATGTGTACTTGACTAGTACTCGCAGTAGCACCTAGGTATTTTACACGGGATCGGTTGCTAATATATGTAACTCGATTCAGGGGTTGCGGAACAAGCAACAGCTAGCAAGGGATGAGGTCATGATGCGGGTCGGCAATGGATCAAGAGTTGATGTGATCGCCGTCGGAACGCTGCCTCTCCATATGCCGTCGGAATTAGTTATAAATCTGAATAATTGTTATTTTGTGCTTGCACTGAGCATGAACATTGTATCCGGATCGTGTTTGATGCAAAGTGGTTATTCCTTTAAATCTAAAAACAATGGTTGTTCGATTTATATGAATGATATCTTTTATGGTCATGCACCTGTGTTGAATGGTTTATTTCTGTTGGGTCTCGATAGTAGTATTACGCATATTCATAATGTTGATGCTAAAAGGATTGAACTTGATAATGATATATCTGCATATATGTGGCACTGCCGTCTAGGTCATATTGGCGTCAAACGCATGAAGAAACTCCATTCTGATGGACTTTTGTAATCACTTGATTTTGAATATGTTGATACATGTGAGCCATGCCTTATGGGCAAGATGACTAGAACGTCGTTTTCCGGTTCGATGGAATGGGCAACAAATTTATTGGAAATCATACATACTGATGTATGTGGACCAATGAGTGTGTCGGCGCGAGGTGGATATCGTTATTTTGTTACTTTCACGGATGATTTGAGTAGATAGAGGTATATCTATTTGATGAAACATAAGTCTGAAACCTTTGAAAAGTTCAAGGAATTTCAGAATGAAGTGGAAAATCATCATAACAGAAAGATCAAATTTCTGCAGTCCGACCGTGGAGGAGAGTATCTTAGTTACGCGCTTAGCACACATATGAAAGACTGTGGAAAAGTTTCACAACTCACGCCTGCCGGAACATCACAACGTAATGGTGTGTCGAAACGTCGTAATCGTACTTTATTAGATATGGTTCGATCTATGATGTCTCTGACTGACTTGCCACTGTCCTTTTGGAGTTATGCACTCGAAACCGATGCATTCACTTTAAATCGGGCACTATCTAAATCCGTTGAAAAGACACCGTATGAATTATGGTTTGGAAACAAACCTAAGCTGTCATTTCTTAAAGTTTGGGGATGCGATGTTTATGTGAAGAAACTTCAGCCGGATAAACTCGAACTCAAAGCAGAAAAATGCGTCTTCTTAGGATACCCTAAGGAAACGATTGGGTATACCTTCTATCACAGATCCGAGGGCAAGATATTTGTTGCCAAAGAATGGATCCTTTCTTGAAAAGGAGTTTCTCACGAAAGGTGTGAGTAGTCGGAAGGTAGAACTTGAAGAGGTTATTGAACCTTCTCTTCATGAATTGGCGAGTGGCGCAGCACCGGAAGTTGTTTCGGAGTTGACTTCACCTGATGAAGAGAGAGCTAATGATAATGATCATGAAACTCCGAAAGAGGATACTACCGAACCTCGCAGGTCAAGCATGACACGTGCAACTCTTGAACTGTACGGCAATCCTGTTATGAATTTCATGATTGATGAAATAGATGACCCTGTGACGTATGAAGAAGCGATGATGAGCCCGGATTCCAAGAAATTGCTAGAAGCCATGAAATCCGAGATGGAATCCATGTACGAAAACCAGGTTTCTACCTTGGTGGACTTACCTCACGATCGAAAGGTTGTTGACAATAAATGGATTCTCAAAATAAAAACTAATGTTGATGGTAATGTGACCATCTATAAAGCTCGACTTGTCGCAAAGGGGTTTCGCCAAATTCAAGGAGTTGACTACGATGAGACATTCTCTCCCGTAGCGATGCTAAAGTCCCGTAGCAATTGCTGCATATTTCGATTATGAAATATGGCAGATGGATGTCAAAATTGCGTTCCTCATTGGTAATATTGAAGAAGAGTTGTATATGATACAACCTAATGGTTTTCTCGATCCTAAGGATGTTGATAAGGTATGCAAGCTTCAGCGATCCATCTATGGACTGAAGCAAGCATCCCGGAGTTGGAATCTCTGCTTTGATGAGGTGATCAAAGAGTTTGGATTTGTCCAAACTTATGGAGAGGCTTGTATTTACAAGAAAGTGAGTGGGAGCAATGTGGCATTTCTGATATGATATGTGGATGACATATTATTGATTGGAAATGATATAGATCTTTTAAACAATGTTAAAAGTTATCTAAACAGCAAATTTTCGATAAAGGACCTTGGTGAAGCTTCATATATATTAGGCATTAAAATCTATAGAGATAGATCAAGACGCCTAATTGGGCTATCGAAGAGTACATACCTTAATAAGATATTAATAAAGTTTAATATGGACGGAAGTAAGAAGGGGTTCTTACCTATGTTGCAAGGCAAGACATTGAGTAAGACTCAAAGTCGAGCTACGACGGAAGAAAGAGAGATAATGCATAAGATCCCCTATGCTTCGTCCATAGGCTCTTTAATGTATGCTGTAACACCCTCGAATCAGCCCTATGCAAGTTTTAGCGCTTCCCGCCAAACCCACATAGTAACGATTCAAGGACGCCCACCAGGCACTTTCGTGTGGGTGGAAAACGAAGTAATATCATTACACAATAGTCCATGATGGAACCCACAGAATAGATATATATACAGCAACGACTCACTGAGTCAAGAATACAGATATACAGTACAAAGATTCAAATCACCTTGAACACGATACAGCATCCGAGTTCGGATAAGAAGCAAACTAAGCTAAGAGCCCTGAAGAATAACCAATGGCGTCTATAACCCTATCCAGGCAAAGCTGGAAGGGTAACCCTGCTAACGACGTTGATCTCAAACCTGCTAAAACAAAAGGGGTGCCGACAAAGGGTAAGGAAAAAGAGGAGCGTCAGTACTGAGGCCAGTACATGGCAAGGCTAGAATTCGGCGGCTCTCGCCTTCATTGGTATGGTGGACTGAAGCGGCAGTGCAGCATGCACTAAACAGTCTATAGAGACTCGATCCAACTGTCGGCTATTAGAGAGGGATAAGAAAGACCTATTCGAATCCAACCTGATACTAACACCAATCATACCCATCCTGGTATTCCCCCCTCGAGACCAAACGAGGAAGTCAAACCGAGGAACTCACACAGTTGGCAGTTTTATTCATTCCATTATAGTTGAAGCACTTATTAGATAGATATACATAGCATGAGTCATCCTGATAGCATAAGTAATTGGCAGTTTTAGTTAATCATTCAGTTGTAGTTATAGTACTTACTAGTCAGATACAATTAGCATGTGACATCTCAAACCCAGTAGTTGTTGGCACTTTTATTTCATTCCATTGGATTTGCGTTACTTACTAGGCAGGTATAACATGACACGATACACCCCAGTTCCACCAGTTGTTGGCCCTTTTATTATCCATTCCACTGTAGTGAAGCTGATTACTAGTCATATATTAAGTCAAATTTATAGCACTACTTTAGTTATGCTTGTCTATGATCGACATACTGTGCTCCAAGTCGTCCATAACCGCGGAAACGGCTTTTAGAAAGATACACTACAGGGGTGCACAAATAGCAACACACACACGATCAACCTCGGAAAAACCAAATCAAAACCCAACGAGGCTTTCACGACAAAGCAATCACAGGATTCATAAATCATTTCAGGGGGCCACCCCACTAAGCTACCCGCAACGAAGTTGGCCGGCTCCGAGATGAACCCAGGGTTTGTGTCAATGGTTGTAAACGACTGGGAACCCGAAAGTGTGACTAGGCTTGTCGATACCGCGAAAACATTCCATGTTCCAATACAGTACAGGTGCTCCACGCACAATCATAAATAAAGCAGTAAAGCATGGCATAAGTACACGATAGTAATAAAGCCCCAAACTACTTTGTGGCCCCAAGAAATAAGAAATGAATCAACCTCTAGCTAAGGGGATTCATGGTCCCACATGCGGATAGTCCGATAGTCAAGGAACATGCATCAAGTACTCGGGGCCTAGGGGACACAAGTGAGCGGTTAAAAACCAAATATTTGCTATTGCCTACCGATGCCTCTTCATTAGTTATAACTATTCCCAGCATTTTAATCAAGTTGTATTTAAGGTCATGATCATGTCCACCATTAAACATGTGCCAACCTTCCAACAACGGTGGAGTGACAACCACGCGAAGCAGCACCTGAGCAAGCAATTACGACTCGCAAGGCCGACTATCTATCAAACAATAGGCAATAGGATGTGTCCAAGGAAATATAGAGGCTGAAAGGAATATAAAGGGTGCACGAAAACTAAAGCATCGCAACACGGATAGCAATAGATCAACAGGAGGAAGTAAAGACTATAAATGCAAAATAGGTAGAAAGGGGGAGAATGCTCGCCTGGGAAACATTTCCGAAGGTTCATATCCGAAGGACTTGTCGATACTCGCATCAACTCAACAGCCTAATCCGTGAAGAACCAAAGCACTAAAAGAAACACCGGATGCACTATTTAATACTACGACAGAAGACTGGGCATGATGCATGTATGGTGCATGACATGGCAAAGATGTGATCCAATGCAATATTAAACGGAACCGGGGTCCCAACAATTAATTAATGGTTCATGTTGTTTAGTTACCCTGCAATTTAAATGTTGTATTAACAAGGAAAAACATATCGTCGGTTCGCTACACAAATTTAAATGGGGGCCTTATGTGACAAATATAGCCCGCATATAGTCTCCATATTTAATTATGAGTGAAACGGCATAATGCCCCCAAACCCCACAATATGCATGCAAGTATGAACAATTTAATATGCAACAAGTATATATGCCATATTATAAAAATAGGGGTCTCGGAAAGGGGATCACATGTAATTCCGAAGATCTTGGGTTCCGGGGTTTCGACAAGGTTCGGGGGTCGGCGAACTAGGCGTCCAGTTTCTCAGGCATCAGATCCACGGTCTTTAGGGTACGATGACCGGTCTTGGCATTCCGCGAAGGAGAACTTGGCGTCCCGGGTGAAGATCTTGAATGACATCATTCTCGTCTCTAATCATTCGGGTTCCTTCGTATCGGCCGGTCTCTACCTCGAGTGGCGATGAAGATCTTATCGAGGGTTTTTGTAGTGGAACTAGCATCGCCACTTTAACAACACCCACACAATAGATGGGCTACAGAAAAGTGTGTCGAACAACATCCACCACAACCACGAGGCTGTAGGGAACATACGAGAACATCATGGCTGGCTCCTGAGCGGAAGAACAACATCACGTGGCAGCCGCAGCGGCGATGCAGGGCTTGGACCGGACGAGGCCGAGCAGAGAAGTTCGAAGGCGCACGAGCATAGCCGCGTGGCCGGGAGCAGCGGGCGGCAGATCCAGGCGGGGCCCACGAGTTCCTGGTGACAGACGGAGAAACTCCGCAAGGCAGGGCGACGGAGGCCAGCGACGTGTTGGAAGAAGCAGAGGAGGGTCGGGCCTACAGGCGGCGGGGCCGCGGCAGATGGGGAGGGCGAGGTCGCAGCCAGGGACCGGCCGGAGGAGGCGCAGACGCGGGGCGAGGAGAGGGCTTGCCAGTGGCGGCGCCCGGGTCGAAGCCGAGGCGGGCGGGGAGACCTGCGGTGCGGGCGGCTTGAGCTTGCCCGCAGCAACGCTGGCGGCGTGGGGTCTGTAGCTTCCAGGGGAGGGGCTGGCTCGCATGTGGGTCTGGTTAGGGTGCACCCTGGCGGCGGCTAGGTGGAGGAAGAGGTGTGGCGGCTGGATGGGGTGTGGTAGATGGTGGTCTAGGTTAGGTTGGGGTTAGGGTTTTAGTTTGGAGGTGGCCGGCTGGGCTTTTTGGCCTGGCTGACTGCCTCCCAAAAATAACATAAACTTTTATTTTATTTTTAAATAGACTTTTGTAAATAGTTTTTAGAAAAATAAAAGGTCCGAGAAAGACCGGGGTTTTTCTTTTATTTGAATAAGGAAAAGGGATATTTAGAAAACAAAACTAGGCTTTTAGAAAATAGTTTTTGGTAAACCATGCATGATGATGAGGATGCTCAAATGCAATGTGGCATGATGACATGAGCATGTGGTCAGGATGATGCACAAAACAAAAACACAGCAATTTTCTAGTAGTGATTTTATCGGGGTGCTACAATTCGACACCACTAACAATGGATCTTGCCCTCGAGATCCGCCTCATGGTACGGGGACGAAGGCTGATGATCTGCATCTTCTCCCTTCGTGTAGATTCTCGTGACACCACTAACAAAGATTGTTACTCTATCTTGAAATCGGCGACACCACCAACAAGAAGTCGTTCCTCACGTTCGTCGAGAGAACACTCTGGAGAAACAAAGATGAAGATAAAGGTATCGAAAGGTAAGGCCACCTCTAACTTCTGTGGAAGGAGTAAGATTACATCGATCCACCATTCAACATACAAAAGCGAAAGATAAGAGTAGTGGTATGGTCATGACTCCATCCCGCACTCAAAGCATTACTTTGTACATGAACAAACGAATCATGCAACCAACTCTTGGAATTTAGACTGAAGATCTTCACAATCGGTGTTCGTAACAAAGGGGAGATGCAGGCTCTTCATCGAATCAGATGTAGATGACGTCGTCGCATTGGAAAACTCTGGAAGGTACAAGGAAAAAAATTAGTGGATTTTAGAACAAACAAAGGTATAACAGAGGAAGGATTGCTCAGATAGCATGAAGACCGGATGTGGAAACACCGTTGCAAGAGGAAGGAACCTAAACCCTGAAGGTACAATGGAAACCCAACCACGAGAAATCCTGGACTTGAAGAAAGGTAAGAGAACAGATTCAAAACTCACAAAGGTAAGGGGAGAATAGCATAGGGGCAAGGAGTAAAAACAGACCTAGTCAGATCTATCCAACCGATTTTGCAAAATAGTTTTGACACTCTACATCGGCCGTTAGCTAGGTTATCCTACAGGCTGGACCAGTGGGGTATCGCAACTACTGAGCTCTGATGCCACTCTGTAACACCCTCGAATCGGCCCTATGCAAGTTTTAGCTCTTCCTGCCAAACCCGCATAGAAACGATTCAAGGACGCCCACCAGGCACTTTTGTGTGGGTGGAAAACGAAGTAATATCATTACACAATAGTCCATGATGGAACCCACAGAACAGATATATATACAGCAACGACTCACTGAGTCAAGAATACAGATATACAGTACAAAGATTAAAATCACCTTGAACACGATACAACATCTGAGTTCGGATAAGAAGCAAACTTAGCTAAGAGTCCTGAAGAATAACCAATGGCGTACATAACCCTGCACAGGCCAAGCCGGAAGGGTAACCCTGCTAACGACGTTGATCTCAAACCTGCTAAAACCAAAGGGGTGTTGACAAAGGGCAAGGAAAAATAGGAGTGTCAGTACTGAGGCCAGTACACGGCGAGGCTAGAATTCGGCGGCTCTCGCCTACATAGGTATGGTGGACTGAAGCGGCATTGCAGCATGCACTAAACAATCTATAGAGACTCGATTCAACTGTCGGCTATTAGAGAGGGATAAGAAAGACCTATTCGAATCCAACCTGATACTAACACCAATCATACCCATCCTGGTATTCCCCCCTCGAGACCAAACGAGGAAGTCAAACCGAGGAACTCACACAGTTGGCAGTTTTATTCATTCCATTATAGTTGAAGCACTTACTAGTCAGATATAGATAGCATGAGTCATCCTGATAGCATAAGTAATTGGCAGTTTTAGTTAATCATTCAGTTGTAGTTATAGTACTTACTAGTCAGATACAATTAGCATATGACATCTCAAACCCAGTAGTTGTTGGCACTTTTATTTCATTCCATTGGATTTGCGTTACTTACTAGGCAGGTATAACATGACACGATACACCCCAGTTCCACCAGTTGTTGGCCCTTTTATTATCCATTCCACTGTAGTGAAGCTGATTACTAGTCATATATTAAGTCAAATTTATAGCACTACTTTAGTTATGCTTGTCTATGATCGACATACTGTGCTCCAAGTCGTCCATAACCGCGGAAACGGCTTTTAGAAAGATACACTACAGGGGTGCACAAATAGCAAAACACACACGATCAACCTCGGAAAAACCAAATCAAAACCCAACGAGGCTTTCACGACAAAGCAATCACAGGATTCATAAATCATTTCAGGGGGCCACCCCACTAAGCTACCCGCAACGAAGTTGGCCGGCTCCGAGATGAACCCAGGGTTTGTGTCAATGGTTGTAAACGACTGGGAACCCGAAAGTGTGACTGGGCTTGTCGATACCGCGAAAACATTCCACGTTCCAAAACAGTATAGGTGCTCCACGCACAATCGTAAATAAAGCAGTAAAACATGGCGTAAGTACAGGATAGTAATAAAGCCCCAAACTACTTTGTGGCCCCAAGAAATAATAAATGAAACAAGCTCTGGCTAATGGGATTCATGGTCCCACATGCGGATATTGCGATAGTCAAGGAACATGTATCAAGTACTCGGGGCCTACGGGACACAAGTGAGCGGTTAAAAACCAAATATTTGCTATTGCCCACCGATGCCTCTTCATTAGTTATAACTATTCCCATCATTTTAATCAAGTTGTATTTAAGGTCATGATCATGTCCACCATTAAACATGTGCCAACCTTCCAACAACGGTGGAGTGACAACCACGCGAAGCAGCACCTGAGCAAGCAACTACGACTCACAAGGACGACTATCTATCAAACAATAGGCAATAGGATGTGTCCAAGGCAATATAGAGGCTGCAAGGAATATAACGGGTGCACGAAAACTAAAGCATCGCAACACGGATAGCAATAGATCAACAAGCGGAAGTAAAGACTATAAATGCAAAATAGGTAGAAAGGGGGAGAATGCTCGCCTGGGAAACATTGCCGAAGGTTCATATCCGAAGGACTTGTAGATACTCGCATCAACTCAACGGCCTAATTAATCCGCGAAGAATCAAAGAACTAAAAGAAACACCGGATGCACTATTTAATACTACGACGGAAGACTGGGCATGATGCATGTATGGTGCATGACATGGCAAAGATGTGATGCAATTAGGCAATATTAAGCGGAACCAGGGTTCTGACAATTAATTAATGGTTCATGTTGTTTAGTTACCCCACAATTTAAATGTTGTATTAACAAGGCAAAACATATCGTCGGTTCGCTACACAAATTTAAATGGGGGCCATATGAGACAAGTATAGCCCGCATATAGTCTCCATATTTAATTATGAGTGAAACAGCATAATGCCCCCAAACCCCACAATATGCATGCAAGTATGAACAACTTAATATGAAACAAGTATATATGCCATATTATACATATAGGGGTCTCGGAGAGGGGATCACATGTGCTTCCGGAGATATTGGGTTCTGGGGGTTCGACAGGGTTCGGGTCTCGGCGAACTGGGCGTCCGGTTTCTCGGGCATCAGATCCACGGTCTTTAGGGTACGGTGGCCGGTCTTGGCGTTCTGCGAAGGAGAACTTGGCGTCCCGGGTGAATATCTTGAATGACATCGTTCTTGTCTCTAATCCTTCGGGTTCCTTCATATCGGCCGGTCTCTACCTCGAGTGGCGATAAAGATCTTGTCGAGGGTTTTTGTAGCAGAACTAGCATCGTCACTTTAACAACACCCACACAACAGATGGGCTACAGAAAAGTGTGTTGAACAACATCCACCACAACCACAAGGCTATAGGACACATACGAGAACATCACGGCTGGCTCCTGAGTGTAAGCACAACAGCACGCGGCAGCCGTAGCATCGATGCAGGGCTTGGACCTGACGAGGCTGAGCAGAGAAGTTCGAAGGCGCACGGGCGTAGCCGCGCGGCCGGGAGCAACGGGCGACAGATCCAGGCGGGGCCCATGAGTTCTTGGTGGCGGACGGAGAAACTCCGGAGGGCAGGGCGACGGAGGCCAACGACGTGCTGGAAGAAGCAGAGGAGGGTCGGGCCTACAGGCGGTGGGGCCACGGCGGGTGGGGAGGGCAAGGTCGCGGCCAGGGACCGGCCGGAGGAGGCGTATACGTTGGGCGAGGAGAGGGCTTGCGAGTGGAGGCGCCCGGCTCGAAGCCGAGGTGGGCGAGGAGACCTGCGGTGCGGGCAGCTTGAGCTTGCCCGCAGTGACGCTGGCGATGCGGATTCCATAGCTTCCAGGGGAGGGGCAGGCTTGCGTGCGGGTCAGGTGAGGGTGCACCCTGGCGACGGCTGGGTGGAGGAAGAGGTGTGGCGGCGGGATGGGGTGTGGTAGATGGCGGTCAAGTTTAGTTTGGGGTTAGGGTTTTAGTTTGGAGGTGGCCGGCTGGGCTTTTGGGCCTGGCTGGCTGCCTCCCAAAAATAACATAAACTTTTATTTTATTTTTAAATAGACTTTGTAAATAGTTTTTAGACAAATAAAAGGTGACCGGGGTTTTTCTTTTATTTGAATAAGTACATGGGATATTTAGAAAAGAAAACCAGGCTTTTAGAAAATAGTTTTTGGTAAACCATGCATGATGATGACGATGCTCAAATGCAATGTGGCATGATGACATGAGCATGTGGTCATGATGATGGACAAAACAAAAACACAGCGATTTTCTAGTAGTGATTTTACCGGGGTGATACATACGCCATGCTATGTACAAGACAGGATGTGGCACATGCTATTAGTTTGACTAGTAGGTACCAATCTGATCCAGGTTCGAAACACTGGATAGCGGTCAAGAATATCCTTAAGTACTTAAGAAGAACTAAGGATATGTTTCTTGTATACGGAGGTGAAGAAGAGCTAGTCGCTAAGTGTTATGTCGATGCTAGCTTTGACACCGATCCGGATGAATCTAAGTCTACATCTTGATACGTATTTCTCTTGAACGGAGTAGCAGTTAGTTGGAGGAGTTCCAAACAACCTTTGGTGGCTTGATCAACGACGGAGGCGGAATATGTTGCTGCTTCAGAAGTGGCATAGGAAGCGGTTTGGATGAAGGAGTTCATAACGGAACTAGGTGTGGCTCCTAGTGCATTGGACCCAATGGTGATCTATTGTGACAATAATGGAGCCATATCCAACACCAAGGAACCAAGGTCTCACAAGAATTCCAAGCATATTAAGCGCCGGTTTCACTCCATCCGCGAGCATGTCAAGGATGGAGATATAAAGATTTGTAAAGTACACACAAACCTAAATGTAGCAGATCCATTGACTAAAGTTCTCCCTAGGTAAAAACATGATCAACACCAGAAATCCATGGGTGTTAGATTTATCACTATGTAAACTAGATTATTGTCTCTAGTGCAAGTGGGAGACTGAAGGAAATATGCCCTGAGAGGCAATAATAAAGTTGTTATTATGTATTCCTTGTATATGATAGATGTTTATTTTGCATGCTATAATTGTATTGATAGGAAACGTCAATACATGTGTGTTTAATAAACAAAAAGGGTTCCTAGTTATGCCTCTCTTATAGACTAGCTCGTTGATTAACAAGATGATCAAAGTTTCCTGATCATGGACATTGGATGTTATTAATAATGAGGTCACAACATTTGTGAAATGATGTGATGAACAGTCATCTGAAGTATAGCATTACGATCAAAGTCATTATGTTTGTATTGCTATAACATCATACGAAGTAATCTTAGTCCTTAGACCATGAGATCATGTTAATTGCTAACACCAGAAGAGTATCTTGATAACATCAAACGTCACACCGTAACAGGGTGACTATAAAGGTGGGTTCAGTGCTACGAAGGTGTTATGTTGAGGCTCATGGATAAGGAGTGGAATTTGTCCATCCCAATGATGAATAGATATACTCTTGGCCCTCTCAGTGATATCACATTAAGATAGCTTGCAAGCAAGTGATGTGATCACTAGAATGTTATATCACGGGAACGAGAAAAGAGTGCATGTCCGTAACGAGATCAAACTAGGTATAATGATACCGATGATCGAATATCGGACATGTATTATATCATGAGACAAAGGGATTAAATTACTAGCGTTAAAGGTTCTCACGATCATAGAAGTCATCGTTGAATGTGCAGGAGTCAGTATGGATCTCTAGGTCTCGCTTCTGATTATTGATCTGAGAGGAGTCTCAATCATGTCTGCAATATTCGCGAACCATAGGGTGACACACTTAAGGGTTGCCGAACACCATTTAGGATCACATATGTTTCAAACGAAAGGATTACAAAGCGCATGAATTGTTTGGATAGAAACCGAAATTTTTTCGGGTGAAATTGCTGAAAGTGGTTCTGCATGTGATATTGAAATGTTGCAAGGGGTTTTATGTGAATGTTTGTTAATTAAAGTAATTAACAAAATTCTGAATAAAATAAATAAAAGAGTTTTATTAATTGAGAGTTGCATTAAATTTGGTGGAAATTTAATGCATGCGAGTGGAATTTTGGGTGGAGTCAAAATTGATGTGAGTGGAGCTTCCACCACATGAATGAGGAAGAGGTGGGGGCACCCCGCTTGGTCGCCGTCCATGGGAGGGGAGGAGCCCCCCTCTCCTATAAAAGGCCCCCCTCTCCTCCCTCACAAAGGACACCTCCTCGTGAAGGATCTCTCTCCCCCTCTAGATATTCCCCCATGGTCTTGGATTAGCGAGATACATGTTCCCGGTGGCCTTGTGTCTGGAAGGAGTTGCTGCTTCCTCTGATTCGCTGGAGCGAGGAGGTGGAGGTTTTCCGGTGGCTTGAATGTGTGTGCGAGGATGGATGCACTGCTGATTTGCGGTGCTCGGACTTCCACACGATCTTGAGATCGGCAAGCGTACGACTACATCATCCACGAGTTCCAACTTATTAAAAAAACTATGTTGTCTTCGAGGGTAAGTTCTCCATGGATGTATATCCACCCATTGCTCTGTATCTAGTAGATAGGTCTTGGCGTATAGTTCTCTTCGTAGGAAATTTTTGTTTTCTATGCTGCAAACCCAACAAGGCGAAGATCTCCCAGTGCTCACGAAGGAATTCGATGAGCGCGAGTTCCTATGCGGAACTCAAGTTGTTGGCGATGAGGGTCGTCTTGGTCGGGTCCGTTGGGTGGACCTGGACTTTTTTCATGTGCATCGACGAGTCGAAGGACAGGTCAGGTGAACTTGGCCTGCTCAGGGGAGGCAGACTATTGTCTATCGACTCCTTTAATCTTGCGAGTTCCTCCTGTATGCCGAAGGACTGGGATATTCTGTTGAATTCCCTATCGCAGCTGTTGGACCTCTCGAAGTTGCCATTGAATGTGATTACGCCGTTTGCACCTGGGATTTTCATCTGTAGGTAGGCGTAGTGCGGCACTGCCATGAACCTTGCAAACGCGACGCGTCCGAGGATGCAGTGGTATTGTGAAGGCCAGTCGACGACTTCAAAGTCGATGCGCTCTCGCCGAAAGTTTTGCGGCGTGCCAAAGATGACGTCGAGGTTGATTTTTCTTAGGGGATATATATGCCTTTCCCTGGGACGATGCCGTGGAACGTCGTGTTTGAAACTTCCAGACACGTCAGAGGGATCCTCATCGCAAGCAAGGTACTCACGAACATGAGGTTAATGCTGATGTCGCCGTCCATGAAGACGCGACTCATGTTGAAACACCCAATTTGTGCCTCGAGTACGAGGGGACAGTGGCCTCGAGGAGGAACTTGGCGCGGGTGGTCATGCCTGTCGAAGGTGATGCAAGAGTCGCTTCCACTAAGGTACTCAGTGGTGGAAGGTGGGGAGATTATCGCCAAGTTAACTCGGTGAGTGATGGCCTTCTACACTCGATTTGAGGGACGTTCTTTTTGGATGATCCCCATGTTGCCCATGGCTCGCCTCCATGATGCTGGACCGGCGCGGTCGCGGGTGGTGGTGGTCCGGGCGGTGGTGGAGGAGCTCCATGTGCCACATCGCCTGGGGCGGCTCCGTATCCCCTCTTGATCGCGTCACGATTCATCCGGGCCAAGCCCTCGTGGATTTTGAGGAACTCGCGGCAGTCCTTGAGAAGGTGGCTAGATTTCTTCTTGTCATCGTGCTTATCGATGTAGAAGTGCACGTTGCATGGCCCGGATAGTTTGTCCTCAATAGATGTTGCGGGTGTTTCTTCGCGAGTCCAGCGCTGCCACACCTGCGTGGTTTTTCCGCTGTCGCGGTATCCACCACTGCGGTATCCACTATTGCATTTGCCGTCGTGCTTGTCAGCGTAGCCGGATGCGACTATATTGACCTCGTCGCGGTCATCATAGACGCACATCCGATGTTTGCCTCGGCGGTCGCGTCTGCACCCGAGGTCGTCGTCGTCATCGGAGTAGGTGCGGTTTTTCACCGAGTCTTCTCCGTCAGCCCATCAATTCGCGATTACCATCAGGTGGTCGATCATTTTGGGCTTCGAATGGCCTAGCTTCTCCCTGAGCTCTATACAGCAAACGCCACCGTTGAACGCGTCGATTGTGCGGTCCTCCGATATGTTTTCTACGGAGTTCTTGATGATGGACCACCTCTGGATGTACGAGCGTAGTGATTCACTCGATCTTTGCTAGCAGCTTCTAAGTTCTTCGATTGATGCGGGCCTTTTGTAAGTGCCCTTGAAATTGCATACAAAGTTGTAGACCAGCTCTTCCCAGCTGTGAATGGATCTGCGCGGGAGGTTGTTGAGCCATGCGCGAGCGGCGCCCTGCAGCTATAGCTGCAGGCATTGCATGGCCATGCTTCGACTCCCTCCATGTAGTCTGACGGAGGAGATGTGGTCCTCCAACCCCTTAGGCATTCGCTTCTGCCTGATGGCCCTACTAAAGCATCTGGCGCCGTAGAGCTCAGTTTCGTCTTCTTCTGAGTCAGTCGAATGAGCGCGTCTTGCCCGCATCTTGTCAACTTTGTGCTGCATGAGGTCATCTCGTGCATCGTAGTCGCGATCATGCCGCCATGAACGACGTCATCGTGACAGATCGTGACTGTCGTCATTGGAGGAGTACGAGTAGTACTTTTCTAGAGCCTTACTTTTCTTTGGCTCCGGTGTTGGTTCTTTGTCGAGGGTGGCCTCGATTAGTCCCAGGCCCGCGATCCTAGCTCGGTGCATGGCAGCTCGTGGATCTCCAGCCGGAGGCTGGTTGTTGAGGAGGTACATGGTATCCGCCGTTAGCGCAGCCCCTCTGTGTCGACTGTCATAGAGCTGATGTCGAGAACTTTTGCAGCCTCTATGCTTTCTTGCTCGGTGAGGTGGGCCAGTCGAGATCGCCTCTTGTTGGCAACATACTTGTTGCCTTTGCAGGAGGATCCTCCATGGGAGGAGAGCCCAGCTCGTCGAAGACTCGACTCATCTGTCGGCTTTCTGCGCTCTTCGAGTTGCACAATTACCTGTTGCTGGCGCTTGAATTCCTCCTTTAATAGCCAATGGTAGCCCATCAGCATGTCCTACGATGTGTTAGGGGGTAGAGGATTCCCCCGTAGAGCTTCGCGACAATGGTCCCACTCGTTGTCATTGTGGTGGATCTGCATGCGCTCGCCGGTGTTCTCATTCGTCGTGAGCGTCGGTCCTCCACCAGCTCCGTTGTTGACAGGCGCGCCGTTGTCACCGTTGGTGGGGCCACCGTTCGTGATTGGTATGCCACCATTGGGTGTGCTGCCGTTGGGCGGTCTGGTGCCAGATCCGGTGCTAGTGTTTTCGCGATTGGCGGTGGTGTCGCCCGCGTTGATGACGACACACATGAAGTGGTTGGGGAAGCTGTTGCTCCTGCAACTTTCGGTTCAGGAGCCGTAGGCTCCATCTTCTATGGCTAGGTCACCCAGATCGGATCCGCGGCTGCTGTCGCTGTCCGTACTCTTAGCTGCTGCTGAGGTGTTGAGCTCGCTAAGGATGCCTATTGGCTGCAGGAACCACGATGCTGGAGCAATAGCGGGTGCTGTCGGCTGGTCAGTCATGCAAAGAGTTCCTAGCTAACCAACCTGAAAGCAGAATCTCCCAATCGCCAAACTGATTCCATCGCCGACGGACTCGAAAGCCGAGCGAGTGGGCGGCGTATGGACAGTGAAGTCGAACGCACCGAAGAGCTGGCAAATCTCCGGTGTTGTGGAGTTGTAGATCCCGGTTGATGGGGCCAAAGAAGCCGTGAGGTCCACACTCCCAGTTCCCACAGACGGCGCCAATTGATGAGGGTTTAACTCGTCAATGCCCATTGTTATGGACTTGGGTTTTGGAGAAGGAGGGAGCGTTGGAGGCATCAATCGGCTAGCAAACAAGTACACATGGACGCAAGTTTTACCCAGGTTCAGGCCTCATAGAGGTCCCTACTCCTTCTTGCCTGCTCTTGGAATTAACTAAAGAATCGAAGATTACAGGGTCGCGCAGATGCAATTGGTGATTGTCCTCCTCACCACCCCCTCCTAGACTTTATATAGATAGGCTAGGTCTTGGGTATCAGGTCGAGTCGGTTACAAATTAGGGTTTTCCCTTTGAACTTTCTATCTTAAACTTCTTCTTGTCTCGCAAGCAATCGAGAGTCCGTGGGCCACTCGAATTCTTCATTGGGCCTTGGCAACGCCGTGGGCTTCTGTCGTATCTGCACCGTATATACCAAACTCGAGTACATGTAGGGTATACCCATGTCAAATGGTATTTAATAATTCAAAAAAGTTTAAATGCCCAAATATTATGTTAAATAGCATATTCATATTCCTGGCATTTTTCTGATTAAAAAATATATATAACTTTCAATATTTGGAATCGGAAATAAAAGTTTAAATATGCATGGATATTCGTTTTATTCATTTTCTAAAAAAAGTTTAGGTCAAATTATTTTTATATGACAGTTCGCCCAGCCTTAGAGACTGTCTCGCGGGGGAGGGTTGACAACTAGGCCCAACTGTGTTGACTGGACTACGGGGTATCTTACAGGTGGGGACGGCTGGCTCGCTTTACAGAGGTCACTACTCCTGTTTGTCTGCTCTTGGAACTAACGAAGGAATCGAAGATTACAAGGGCGCGGATGCAAGTGGTGATTATCCTCCTCACCGTCCCCTCCTAGACTTTATATAGATAGGCTAGGTCTCGGGTAGCAGGTCGAGTTGGTTACAGATTAGGGTTTTTCCTTTAAACTTTCTATCTTAAGCTGCTTCTCATCTCGCAAGCAATCGAGAGTCCGTGGACCACTCGAATTCTTCATTGGGCCTTGGCAACGCCGTGGGCTTCTGCCGTATCTGGACCGTATATACCAAACTCGAGTACTTGTAGGGTATACCCATGTCAAATGGTATTTAATAATTCAAAAAAGTTTAAATACCCAAATATTATGTTAAATAGCATATTCATATTCCTGGCATTCTTCTGATTAAAAAATATATATAATTTGCAATATTTGGAATTGGAAATAAAAGTTTAAATATGCATGGATATTCATTTTCTAAAAAAAAGTTTAGGTCAAATTATTTTTATACGACAATTGATCCAGCCTTAGAGACTGTCTCGCGGGGCAGGAATGACAACTAGGCGCAGCTGTGCTGACTAAACTACGGGGTAGCTTACAGGGGGGATGGCTAGCTCGCTTTAAAAGAAAAAGAAGGCCTTCAAATAAGCTAGCTGTGGCGTGGAATTACCTGAAGAAAGAATAGTTGCAACCTGATGAAATTGACCGAGCTGCTGCGAGGTAGTGCTGGCTTACGGGTACGATTACAATGACGTCCTTGCACCGTTCGAAGTGCGGCTTGCGGCTATGGAGAGCTTTGACATTCCTCTACCTCTATGTTTGAGTGAGCTAGATGGGAACAGGTTGTATGCAAAGCACGCTTGTGACGAACAACGTCGGAAAAATCGTTGACGAACCAGACTCTGAAGAACAGACGACAAGCGATAGAAAACTGCGAAATCATGCTGGCTTACGGGATTGGTTGCGAGAAAAATACTTGACCAAAAAGGGCATGGTTTGGTCCAATTGAAAGAGGGTTCCACAAGCTACAGCTGGGTTCAAAAATTTGGGATGGATACCGATGGTGGCATTGGCTAGAACACGACGAATAGGAGGCCCAGAAGCAGGCATCGCGTGTGCTGGTGCTGTCGGTGGTGGCGGTTCATACAACGTGTTAGACAAAGGCCTCCGGTGATGCAGGGCACTAGGGGTGGTAGTAGGATGTCTAGGATGTAATAGTGCTTTCCAGCGACCATTCCGTGAAGAGAGACTTCCCGAGGAAGAGGCGATCACCGGCGATTGTTGGTGCTCTACGGGTTCCTGGTAACGTCAGGCTTCGGCTGCTACGGTGGCTACAACACGATCCCAGTGAGGTGGAGCAGAATAGGGGATGCAGAGGAGGTTGAGGAAGCTGTTGGTACTCCTATTTTCCCCTGTTGTGCACCAGATTGATGGGATCTGAAAGTCTAGAAGCTAGGGTTCAACTTGGCATGGCCATGGCAATGGTGGCTCGAAGAGGAAGCAGGGAGGAAGGAGAGGGATGGGTGCTGGTCTAGATCTCGATATGCTAGCTAGGTGAGGGATGGGCCAGCCTATAAAGCAAGGGGAGGTGGGGAGAGGTCACGTGGTGCTTGGTTGGGGCTTTGCTAAAAGTGGCAAAGCCTCGGTTACTTTATTCTCTACTCTCTCTCTAGTTAGTGTAGGGTTCCGCGTATAAAAAATAATAAATTTTACTTTACGCTCATGAACCCCTAAAGCTGCCAGGACCTATGTATTAGTAATACAGTAATGGGAGGGGCTTTTCGCGAACTTACCCTTGAAGACCGAAAAGCGTTGTCAACGCTCAGGAGAGCGTGGTTGATGTAGACGAGCCGAAGGCGACCTCAAGGTCGTGATGAAGTCCTTGCGCTCCTTGGCTCCAACGACTTGAGTGCCTCAAGTGCGACACCTCGCTGGGAGTTACACACGTACGGTGCCTGACGATGACTCCCGCTTACCCGATCCAGCAGCACTTGCGGAAGTAGAGCTCCCGGATCCGAATCCCGCAGTGCGACGGTGCTCCGCGTTGAAGATTTCTCTCGCTCGCGCAGTCTAGATTTGGGACCACGGTCACGAGAGAGAGAGGGGAAGAGAGAAAATATCAATTAGAGGTCCTCCCAAAAGTGGAGAGACCTTTATTGATTATTGGTGTCTTTTATTTGGCTAAATACCCCACTAGATATAGGGGGAGAGGGGGTACACCCTCCCTCAAAGTCCCGGGGTGGGACTAAACATGAGAGAGGGGTGGGGTGGTGTTGGGGATATACTTTTCGGGTATCCTCACAGTTTCTCACTGACCAGGGTGGCCCACTTCGGGTTAGAGCTTTGCTTCACGGGCGGCCCAGTCAGGGAGAAAAGACGGAGTCCAGTCCAGCTACGGGAAGGCCCAGAAGACTTACCGACATAGGCCCATAGTGTTACTTGTAGTTCAAGATGTACTATGTAACTGACTCTTAGTCATAGACGGATAGGTCTCTCCTGTAAACCCTAGGCCGGATATCTATATAAGCCATCCTAGGGAGAGCCTTTAGGGCACCCTCAATAGTCTACAATCTCAACTCGGACAGGCGAACCCTTGTAGACCATATTCTGGCACTTCCGTATTACTGGATTGCTAGCAGGAGTAGGATCCGTCCAAAGCCGGCTGATTCGAACCTAGGTAAACTTGTGTGCTCACCGTCCCGGATCACCGTACATATCACACCCCTCTCTTCTGCACGCCTCGAGGACCCCCTCATGGCGTACTTGTCATCAATCCAGCGGCAGTTGGCGCCCACCGTGGGGCAAGTGAGCTTCGGATCTGCGTTCCGAGCGGAATCTACAAGAATCAGAATCAGCGAGACTATCGCCATCGGTCGCATCCTCTACGCCAGCGACATCCCTCTCATCATCCTCGACGAGACCTAGATTCCGGCTAGGGAGGCTGTGACTACCTACACCATCATGTCTTTTGGCGAGATTGATGTTTACATCGGTTTCGCTGAACCTGTCCCACCCACCCCAGCGATGATGATAGAGGCAGAAGAAATTTCTGGGCCCCCTTTGTCCGTGGAGGCGGTAGAGTTCCGGTTCTCAGAAAACCCTAATCCCACCCAGCCCACAAGAGTTGCGGAGATAGTGGAGAAATCCGAGCCTAGAGCAGACCTAGCGGTCCAAGTCGAATCTGGAGTGGATCTCCTTGGAGAGACCGAATCCCAGATCGACCCACCCGCCGAAGTCGAAATCCAGGAGGAGCATAGCAACGACACTAATTCCGGCTGTGATGACGCCGGGACAGACATGCCTTTCCTGAGATACATGCTAAGACACATGATGATGCAAAACTCTAGCATAGATGAAATCCTCGAGACCATCAAGCGTTTCGACGAGGCTGATCTCGAGAGCCGCAGGTACCTTAGGAATCACGCGTCGCACTTCGGCGGATATGTGGGATCCGGATCCGGCTCTACCAATGCTGGAGACAACACCGACTCCGTGGTGGAGGCGATCGGATCAAACGCTGATGTACTCGCATCTTCGGATGAATCGATGACGTCAGCAGATTTCCGAAAGTTCTCCGTGGAATATGAAGAGGAGTACAACTCCAAAGCTGCAGAGGAAGGAGCAGCCATGGATGAAGGATCCGGGGAACACTCTCCCAAAGTGCAGGATGACATGGAAATCGGAGATAATCCCGAAGTCCAAATGTCCAAAAGTACCGATCAGAGCTTGACTCCCGGAAACGGACCCAAAGCCATATTTGCTACCGGTACTGCCAAGAAGGCAAAGAAGAAGAACAAGAAGAACAAGACCCCGGCAAAAGATCCTCCGCCAGAGGAGGTGATTACCGAGGAATATGAGGAAGACTCAGATGGAGCACTTATCCCAGACGAGCCCAAAAAAGAAGAACCGGTGGATGGACACATGATCACTGAAGGTGCGCGTAAATTCATCGATGCTGCATTAACCACACCTATTCCTACAGCTGCAGAACTTACTACTGAAGAACTGGACGAGAGGCACATGACCTAGAAGCACGTCGACAACAACTCCTCAACGAAGCCAAAAACATTGAGGAGGAAAATAAACGCATAGCATCTACGGAGAAGTACAACTCCAGGCAATACCAGAAGACCAGGAAACGTCATACTAGTGACAACAATTCCTGCAGATTCACGCCGTCCTTTTCGGGGAAGAAATGGGAAGCCTCAGAAAGATAGCAAAGGGGATTGGGTGTATCCAACCCCAGTGCAGAACACCGTTGCGGCCCAAGAAATTCTATTGGCTAATCCAAGCCCAGAGCAGATCCGGTTGCGCATCAAATTACTCAACAAGGGACTAGAGCAGCAAAAGGTCGCCATGTCCGGAAGTCAAAAGCTAGTCTCTGATTCTGACCAGTGTCGCATAGATCCGGCATGGGCTGACATAAGACCCCAGCACGTTCCGGAGCAGCACAACCGTTCCGATCGCCGGGAGGACAATTACTCAAGAACCAGATCTTCGGGACTGCACCACAAACTTGTCCATGACTGGCGTAGCGTTAACCCTGTTGCGGAGCAAGAGGCAATTGCTGCACTGAATCCGAGAAACCCGCCCCGGTGAGAGTCGAAAGACTGCAGGGATGACGATAAGGAGAAACGTCGGGAGGAGGATCGACAAAGAATGTCACCTCCTAGACATGCAAGCCGCCCGGATGACAGACGAAGGAACGACGAGCACCGTGCTGAGACAAGCCGGCAGGGGGCTTGTCACAACAAAGACCCTCCCTGGAACTGGAATAATGACGCTCCGGACGGAGGCCGGTGATCAGCCGGAAATAACCCAGCTGCTCCACCCTCTCTGCCAAGTAGCCATCACAACGGCTCCCAAGGAGGCCAAGGAGGGCGTCGTGGTGGAGGAGGTGGTGGCAGAAGCCGAAGTCCGGCTCCAAGGCACCGCAGCCACAGCCGACACTCTAGACGATCCCTATCCCCGAACGACGCAAGGCACATGATCAACTCCAATATAGAGGCGCAACACTACGAAAATGATGATATATACGTGGGCCCAAAGTGCTTCGGACCACGCATAAGAGCTACAAGATTCCCAGAAGGATTTGCTATTTCAAGACATATCCAAGCCTACGACGGCATTGCTCAACCAGACACCTGGCTGCAGGATTTTTTCCAAGCTTGCTGCATCGCCAAAGGCGGAAATAGCCTAGTCGCAACCCGATATCTCCCACTCATGCTGCGGAAGATGGCACGATCATGGCTTAATGAACTTCCGGAGAACACCATCCACAACTGGTATGACATGCAAAGTGCGTTCTTTCGGAATTTCGAAGGCACATACCGAAGGCCCTATACGGTCGGAGACCTACATCGTTGCACCTATAAAGCCGGAGAAACTTGCCGGGATTACCTCGGACGATGGATCGACACCAAGAACTCCTGTGAAGGAGTAAATGACCAAACTGCGATTGAAGCTTTCATTGCAGGTCTCCCAATTGGTGTACTACGTCATCGCTTGAAGTGTGACAAGGTCACTGATTTGGGAGAGATGATAGAAATAGCGAGCAAGTATGCAGATGCTGACAACGATGCAAAGGGATTACTCAACGCCCTAGATGTGCTACAGTCGGCAAAACAGCCAAAGCAACAAGCCCAGAAGCGCAAGAATACCTTGGAAGAGAAACCCAACGCGGAAACTGTAGTGGTCACTGCTACTTTTGGGTCTAGAGGACGAGGACGTTGTGGAGGCCACAAACGCGGTCGTGGGACTTCAAGAGTTCAAGGTAGAGGAGACCAGCAACCAGGCAAAACCTACACTTGGGCCGACATTGCCAATAACCCATGTGTGCATCACTTAGACGCCAATGGGGGCTCGTCCCACACAAACACCAAGTGTCGTTTCAATGATGACATTAAGAGAGATGATACCACTGGGTATAGGGCTAACCAGAAGAAGGGAAAGAAGAATCCCAAAAAAGACAAAGAGACCAAGGAAGATTCCGTCATGGACGAAGCTGATGGTTCAAATCCCAAGCTGGAAGTGAAGAAAAGTTTTTCGACCAAGAAAGACACTTATGTCACCTTCCTCGGACCTCAACCAGCAAAGGTCAATAAAGAAGTTCTACATGAGCTCAATGCAACAGTTCCGGCTGTCCCCCAATTCTTGGACTGGTCGGAAGTGGCAATCATATTTGACCGCGTTGATCATCCGCCTAAGTTGCACAGGCAAGGAAAATACGCCTTAATCGTCAATTCACTTATTGACGGTTATGGTTTCTCCAAGACTCTCATGGACGGTGGCAACAGTATCAATATTCTGTATGTCGAAATGCTATGCCGGATGAAGATCTCGGAGACCAACTGAACCATAGCTTTGTGATCTTTCACGGAGTTGTCCTAGGAAGACAAGCTAATTCCCTGGAAGAAATCACTTTGGATGTTACCTTTGGAACTCCAAAGAACTATCGGACGGAGGCACTTTCCTTCAAAGTAGTCCCGTTCAAGAGCGCGTACCATGCTATATTCGGACATCTAGCTTATTGGGCTTTTATGGATCGTCCGTGTTACATTTACAATATGATGAAAATTCCAGGTCCCAATGGCGTGATCACCATCAGGGGAGACCCGAAGAAAGCGCGAGAGTGCGAGGATGGAAATGCCACCTTTGCTGAAGTCGTGCTGCATGCCCAGGAGTACCAGGAGATCAAGAAGAGCATGGATCCGTATGAGATGCCCGCAACGAAGAAGGAGGTGACAAAGACGAATCCGGAGTTCCAGGAATCAGAAGAGACGAAGCAGACGTCGCTGAAGGATGATCACCCCTCCAAGGTGACCCAGATAGGCGTAGGCCTAGATAGCGCATAGGAAAGCGCGCTCGTCAAGTTCCTCAAAGGAAATCAAGATATCTTCGCATGGCAGCCATCTGACATGACCGGAGTAGCTAGGGAACTTGCCGAGCATTCTTTAAATGTAAATCCGAATGCTAAACCCATCAAATAGTCCTTACGATGTTTCGGCGATGAAAAGTGTAACGCAATAGCTAAGGAACTAGCACGACTCGAGTTAGCCGGATTCATAAAAGAGGTCATCCACACTGAGTGGCCGGCTAATCCTGTAATGGTCCCTAAAAAGGACACCACTGATTTAAGGATGTGTGTTGATTATACTGCCTTGAACAAGGCTTGTCCAAAAGATCTGTTCGCTCTGCCTAGGATTGATCAAGTTATCGATTCTACGGCAGGCTCAGAACTCCTCTGTTTTCTCGACGCACATTCCGGTTATCACCAAATTCAGATGAAGGAATCTGACAAAGTCAAAACTTCATTCATAATCCCCTTCGGAACCTTCTGTTATGTTACGATGCCTTTTGGGCTGAAGAACGCAGGAGCTACGTACCAGCGCACAATGCAGCATTGCCTCCACGACCAAATCGTACGCAACGTATATGCATATGTGGAAGATATTGCAGTGATGTCCAAAAAGAAGGAAACATTGATTTCCTACTTGGAGGAAACGTTCGCTAATCTACGAAAATACAATATCATGCTTAATCCGAAGAAATGCTTCTTTGGAATCCCAGCCAGAAAATTGTTAGGTTTCATCGTGTCCCAAAGAGGCATAGAGGTGAACCTAGACAAAATCAAGGTTATACTCAATATTTCCAGGCCAACTCGCCTGATGGACGTACAAAGACTAACTGGTTGCATCGCTGCAGTCAGTCGGTTTGTAAGCCGGCTCGGTGAAAGAGCCGCACCATTATACAAACTCCTGAAAAAGACCAAGGATTTTGTATGGACCGACGAAGCTGAAGCTGCACTACAAGACCTAAAGAAAGTACTCTCATCTGCTCCTATCCTTGCTGCACCGGAACTACATGAACCGATGTTGCTTTATCTTGTTGTGACAAATAAAGTCGTTAGTATCGTTATGGTAGTGGAGAAACTGGAGGAAAATCAGGAGCACTTGGTGCAGCGCCCGACTTACTTTGTCAGCGAGGTCCTAACATAATCAAAACAGCGGTATCCGCACTATCAAAAGCTGGCTTACGGTGTTTTCCTAGCATCTCATAAGCTACGACATTATTTTCAGGAGCATCCAATTACCGTGGTGAGCATAGCTCCCATGAGAGATATAATCAACAATAGTGACGCCACAGGACGCGTCGCCAAATGGGGCATAGAGCTCTCAGCTTTTGATATTGAGTACAAACCTCGGACAGCAATTAATCCCAAATCCTTGCCGACTTTGTTGCTGATTGGACAGAGACGAAGCAGAATATGACCCTCCCTGAGTCGGAATATTGGACCCTATAATTTGATGGGTCAAAGGCTTGCGCGGGCTCGGGGGCTGGCGTGGTGCTCAAATCACCCCAAGGAGACAAACTTCTATACGTGTTGCAGATCCACTTCACATCAAGAAATAATATTGCCGAGTATGAAGCATTGCTGCATGGAATCCGGATTGCTAAGGATATCGGAATCTGACGTTTGATGTGTTACGGAGATTCGGATCTTGTTGCTCAGCAAGTGTCGGATATTTGTAATGCAAGTAAACACATGGCAGCATATAAAGCTGTCGTGGATGATTTATCTAAATCGTTCGAAGGGTTTGAGGTTCAACACATCCCTCGAGCAGAAAATGAGGAAGCAGATGCCTTATCTTGGATAGGCTTTGCATGGAAAGAGGTTCCGGATGGCGGTTTTTTAGAGCACCTCAAAATTCCCTCAATAAAGGGAGTGGACAAGGAATATCTGACCAAATCCGACTCACCTTGGATAGCAGTTCTGGCTGTAATTCCCAGCTGGACTCAACCTTACCTTGACTATTTGGTAGATGGCAAATTACCCGAAGACGAGGTTCTGATCCGACAGATTGTCCGACGAGCAAAAGCCTATACTATAGTTAAAGGTGAGCTCTATAAACAGAGTGTTTATAGGGTGTTTCAGCGCTGCGTATCTCCGGAAGAAGGAGTGGAAATCTTAAGAGAAATCCATGAAGGTGAGTGTGGTCACCACACTGCAGCCAAATCTTTAGTGGCAAAAGCTTTCATACACTGTTTTTTCTGGCTTACAGCCAATGCAGATGCCGAACAGCTAGTCAAGACATGCAAGGGCTGCCAAAAGTACGCCAAACAAGCTCATGTTCCAGCGGATCAGCTGCGAACAATACCTATAACATGGCCTTTTGCGGTCTGGGGCTTAACATGGTAGGACCATTTAGACGAGCTCCAGGTGGATTTACTCACCTCTTAGTAATGGTGGATAAATTCACTAAATGGATTGAGGCTAAACATGTCACCAGTTGTGATGGAGCAACAGCCAAAAGATTTGTCGAGGATGTTATAATTTGATATGGTTATCTGCATAGCATTATCACTGACAATGGGAGTAATTTCTCTATGGGAGAATTGGCCGAATTTTGCAACGAACAAAATATCCGGCTTGACATTGCTTCAGTCGCACATCCATTGGCTAACGGACAAGTTGAAAGAGCAAATGGTTTAATCCTACAAGGCCTAAAACCAAGACTCGAAGCACCACTGCGATGTGCTGCGTGGTCTTGGGCAGAGGAATTACCCTCTGTAATATGGAGTTTACGAACAACTCCGAACAGGTCAACCGGATACACACTTTTCTTCTTGGTCTATGGCGCAGAAGCAGTTCTTGCTAGTGATTTGATTCACACTTCTCCTAGAGTGGCCGCATATATCAAAGAGGATGCCGGGTCTCGACAAAATAATCTCGACTTAGTCGAAGAAGTTCGCGTCGTTGCTGAAATGAGATCAACAGACTATCAGCAGAAGTTATGCAAGTATCATAGCCAGAGAGTCAAAATCATATCTTTTAATAAAGGCGATTTGGTTCTCCGGCTTGTGCAACAAAGAAAGCACAAAGTTTCCCCGGTATGAGAAGGGCCGTTTTTAGTTAGTCGAGTATTGCACAATGGTTCGTACTACTTAACTGACATGAGTCCGGTCAAAGAAAGACCTGCTACTAAGAACAGAAAGAGAGCTGGAGGAAGTACAAATCCGGATGAGTTAGACAAACCGTGGAATATTAATCAGCTATGTCCCTTTTATTCATAGTTTATCCTTCTTTGTAATCATACATATGTACATGTTCTGTGAGAAATAAAAGTCTTGGTTGCCTCAAGTTTTTTCTGAGAAGTTTTTTACCATCTTATTTCCGAATGTTCATGTTATAGTAGAAAATCCTATAATACTTGAAAGTACTTTATGCTCATGTTTGTTCTGGTTTAGATTTCCGATTCTAAAAATGCTACCTTTAGGTATAACTCTAAAGTTTCTAGTCTATACTTTGGTTATTTGTCTGATTGCTAGATGCGGGTATTTTCCAAGTAGTGAATTGTTGGTTCTGGAAGCCGGCTTTGTTTCCCAGTTTAAACTGGTTTAGCAATTGTGCTCCGTTGCTTGGCAAAGTTTCCATGCAGAAGGTTTAGCCGGCTCACGAAAGGGACGAGGCAGAAAGCCAGATTAACGATAAGTGTAGACAAAAAACAATAAGTGTTGATGTAAATATTTCAGGCACACAAAAATTTAAGGCAAAAGTGCTAAATAGATAAAAGCTTAGCACTAGCAAAATTATAGTACTGCATATTTACAAGACCCATAATGTTTCTCAGAGTAATACATTTGTTTTTGGTAATTTATGATGCAGGAGAGGAGGTAGGAGCTGTCGGCTCGCTGGATGCATCGGCCTCGGTTTGATAACGCTCCGAGATGTTCAGATCCGATACGGTCTGTTCATCGTCGGAAACTTCATCTGCTTTTCCGAAGGCGGAGGCGGTGTGTCCACGCGGGTGAAGAAGGGAGTGTCGTAGCTGGTTAAGTCAGCTACATGACACCCATATCCGGCATAGGAGTCTCGCACCTGAAAGTCGGACATGCCATGCATGTCTGGAACCTTGAGAGCTTTGCCAATGTCCTCGATGGATTGGCGGAAGTCATGAAGCAAATCACCGACTTGGGTAAGCCGGTGGGTGCGAGGCTCGGCAGAAGTGGAGTCCGTCAAGTTCAAAGGACCTATACAGATAACACAAAAACGGTTAAGTAAATCCGAAGTCAAAAGAGTCGAAGAATGTAGACAAGTCAGAAAGATGGAAACATACCAAAGATGACGTCATCAACTTTGGTCTTCTCTTCTCGAAGACTCCGGAGTTCAGCCCGGAGCGCCTCGGAAAGATCCTTCTCTCTGCAAAGCTCATTATTGAGATCTGAGATTCTCTGATCTTGAAGCGCAATATTACGATCACGTTCATCAGTGGCCATGGAGGTGGATTCGAGAATTCGAGCGATGCTCTTCTCATGATCTGCCTTGAGCTTATCTAGCTCTTGGTGAAGTTCTTTACTCTCCACCACCAGGGTTTTGAGGTTCTCGGCCTCTTCAATCATAGCACAGGAAGGTTTTACCAGTGTTGTAAGACAAAAGAACAATAGTTCAGCAAAAAATATTAGACTATGAAAATATAGGACAAGGCTTGAGTCTCGAAATGTTTACCTTTGGCCTCATCCTTGGAAACCTTCAGCTCAGCATTTTCAAGTCGGAGAGATCTGATCTCTCTCCGCTTGTTGTAGATATTCTTCAACAAATCCTGGTTATATGAATTAACTTTCTGTAAGTCAGAATACCCAGGGTCAGAAGTCTACTAAAGACTCGGGCTAATATTGTTACTAATATCAGCACGAGCCTTGGGGGCTACACTAGTTCTTTCTTTGGCATCCTAACGAAGCATAAACCCGGATTGTATACCCTACTTCATGCTTGGGGCTATAGGGTATGATATAAAGTACAATAAAGAAAAACGTGAGTTGGAATTCCGACTTACATGATGTTCATGTGTGAGCTTGCTCAGGCACATGTTCACCTCGGTGGTAACCTTCTCGGCGAGGGTGAGTGGAATAATCGGAGGTGGTGAAAGCACACCAGCTCTAAGTCCCTCGTCGCGAAGGCAGACTTGTTCAAGAATGTCGGACTACTTGACGTCCTCCGCTTCTTGTGCTACTTCTTCGACAGAGATATTACGGCTCTACAGGCATTGCCGGGCCAGCCACTGGATCTCCTCTGTAGATTTCCGGGACAAGCCAAATTTGGCAAGCCCCGGATTGTCAAGGAGGTTTTCGGCGAAGGTCTCTACCGAGGGATCATTACCCGAAGAGGTTTCACCCTTATCCAAACCTGACTCACTCATGGTGATGTCAGTTTGTGATTCAAGGATCGCTGGCTCCGTTGAAGGAGCCGGATCTTCTACGACAACTGGTGATGAAGTAATCACCGGTGTTGCAGAAGGTTGAGGGGCAGGAGTCGGAGGAGCCACGGCAGGAGAAGCTATGGTTAGCTTCGTCTGACGCAGGGGCTTCGACATATTCTCCTTCCCCCTGCCCTTGATGAGCTTCTTAGCTCTGAGAATGTAATAGAATGGAAAACATTACATCTCCGAAGAAAATTCGAGTAAGGTACAAAGGCAAAAGTTGTGTTGAAAGTTACCTCTTCACGACTGGCACCTCCTTTGTGCCGACAGCCACTGTCGGAGCTTTGCGCTTCCTGGGCACAACGTCCGGTAGTGGAACCAGTTCGGCCTCCTGAGAAAACTCCGGAGGATATCCCTCGAGACGAGCTAGCTCCGACTCGGGGAGGTCGTCAAGCTGAAAAGAACAAAATATCTCAGTATTGCAAAATAACTTAAAAGGTGAAACACATAAAAGGGTTTATTATTGAAGCTTACCGGAACTACAGGGTCTTCTGTTGTATGCATGTCCAGAGATAAGTCCGGAATCTTCCTCTCAATCCGCTCCTTGATCAACCGTTTGATCTGGCTTATGTAATCATGTGGCTTTAAAGCCCAAGGACTGATGCGGAGGGAATCATTCTTCGACGCCATGATGGAGTGCATCAGACGGCCGTGGTATTGGAGAGGCTAGATCCGGCGGGCAACCCAGCACTTGACTAGGTCGGATCCTTTCAATCCCTTGTGTTTTATCACGTATTCGATCTGCCTCTTAGCAAGGATCAGATCGTCACTGAGAGCTAGGGGAGCCTCATCCCAAGACGGTTGGGCCGTGGCGGCTCCATCGATGAAAGCCGGCAAAGAAGTAGCTTTGCCGGGAGCAGGAACATCCTTGTGGTAAAAGAAACTGGCCGACCATTGTTTGACCGACTGACTGGCAGAAATACGAGGATAACTATGCTCGCGTCTAACAGAAAGGCTAATAGTGCCGGTAATGTAAGGATTACCGGCTATGATAGAGTTTCTTCGGACATGGAAGTAGTACCGGAATAAAGTGAGACTCGGCCTAATGCTGAGATACCCCTCGCACAAAGCTGCGTAAGAACTCATCTCTAAGATGGAGTTCGAGGGAAGGTCATGGAGCTGAACACCGTAATGATCAATCACCTCGGAAAAGAATTCCGAGGGAGGAAAAGACAAACCTCTATCGAGGTGGGTGCCGAAGTGTACCCGCTCGCCGGCGTGCGGGTGGGGGATGGTTTCGCCAAAACCGTTCCACCAGTCGCCGGCGCGGAGGAGACCTTCATTATCCACGCCGCGGGGTTTCTCGTCGTCGAGGAGGCACGGGATCCAAACCCCATGGTTGCTCTCCTTCTCTGCCGCTGCCGTCGCCGCCGCCGCTGCCAAGCCGGATGAGGAAGAGGAAGCAATTTCTCCGGTGAGCTGGTCACCTTGGATGGGCGGCGCTAGGAATCTGGGAGGTGAGAGAGCTCTGTGCGCTAGGGAGAAGTGGAGGAGAGGAAACGGCAAGGGAAACAGGTGAAGATGGGAGAAGGAGAATCCTCACCCCTTATATCCACCTAACCACGCCAAGATTCGTGCAAATGGCACTGTGTAACCGCCACGCATCGTGGAAGGAACTGGGAAGGACCCACGCGATGGTTACTTTGCCTCGATCTCCGTGTACGCATTGAAATGGCACCTCGGTTCCACAAACGACGGACCCACCAATGGTCGTGCTGACAGGATGTTTGGCAGATGACATGACTTAACCATGACCAGTGTCATGTGATGTCAGAGACCAAGTTCTGGCTTAGTTTGAAAATCAAGCTAGAAAATCCGAGTAACATGTTGATAGGTCCAACTTATTTTTAAGACCCGGATCGTATTTTTAATTGTGAAGTTTTAGGAACCCTTCAAGATTCTGCAAGCCGAAGGTCAAGCTAGACGATGATGAATCCGAGTTTGGACCTTGGAGACTTCCGGGGGCTGCTGTTGGGGATATACTTTCCGGGTATCCTCATAGTTCCTCATTGACCAGGGTGGCCCACTTCGGGTTAGAGCTTTGCTTCATGGGCGGCCCAGTCAGGGAGAAAAGACAGAGTCCAGTCTGGCTACGGGAAGGCCCAGAAGACTTACCGACATAGGCCCATAGTGTTACTTGTAGTTCAAGATGTACTCTTGAACCGACTCTTAGTCGTAGCCAGATAGGTCTCTCCTGTAAACCCTAGGCCGGATATCTATATAAGCCGTCCTAGGGATAGCCTTTAGGGCACCCTAAATAGTCTACAATTTCAACTCGCACAGGCGAACCCATGTAACCCATATTCTGGCACTGCCGTATCACTGGATTGCTAGCAGGAGTAGAATCCGTCCAAAGCCAGCGGATTCGAACCTGGGTAAACTTGTGTGCTCACCGTCCAGGAACACCGTACGTCTCACACCCCTCTCTTCCGCACGCCTCGAGGACCCCCTCATGGCGTACTTGTCATCAATTCGACGACAGGTGGCGTGCCGGCTAGCCCCCACCATGGGCCCCATTTGGGGGAAGGCCCACTAGGGCCGCTGCCACCCCCTAGGCCCTTCCTAGGGGTGGGATCCCCTCTTGGGCCTTTTCCCTTCCAGGATTTGGCCCATTAAGCCTTTTTGACCTTTAATTGATTTTCTCTTCATTAAATAATTATGAATAAATGATTAAATCAATATTTAACATTCATTCACATATTATTCAACCTCCGTGGCTATGGAACACCTTCCACCTCCACTCCGGACATCCTCAGGACTTACCGAAACCCTTCCGGTTTTCTCCCTACTCTTCTTCGGTGATTCCACCGATCCAATAAACACTCTCTAAGCATCATCAAGCCCTTAAGCGTGATACCCCACGGTTCGGGAACACTCCAGACATGGTCGGGACATTCCCGCAGCAATGGTCGACAGAGGGACCTAGATGGCCATGTGACCCCTGTGCGTTCCACGAAGATCTTTCGTCTTTTGAACTGGGACATTCATGTCTTATTCCCTTTGTCACTCAATACTTGCATTGCCCAAGATCTGATCAATGACATCACCATGTCGTGTTCAATCTCGTTACCGAACAACACTACTTGACTCGTTCCGACAAGTGATATCCCCATGATCAAATCACACGCTGCGCAGCTATTGGATATAACCTCTCCGAGTGGGCCCTTGCGTATCTTCCCGTCACATGGACAGACAAAACCCGCTCCTGACATATATTACCTCTACGGTTTCCTCTGAGTACCTGAACACACCTTTATAACCACCGTATTACCAGATGGCGTTTGATGCTACCTAAGCACTCTCAGGAGACAGTGATTGATATAGCCTTACGGTCTAAGGAATAGTCTACGAGGATCCATTTCTAATCATCGTAACCTGAACTTCGTGACATGATCGGGTCACGATGTATAGGTTGGGTATTGGTTCATCATGTCATTCTCAGAATGAGATGACCTCATTTCCGACTAGCATAAATGCCACATGATCAAGAAACATGATCATCTGTTGACCAATGAACCAGTGACTAGAGTTTCACTAGGAACCCCTGGTTTTTTGTATATCACATGTGTATTGATGTTTCCACTCAATACAGTTATAGCATGATACAAAAATTAATCATAAACTATATGAAATATGATAATAGTCCTTACTAGTATTTGTCTCTAGGGCATATTTCCAACAGTTAGCTATTAGGGGGTATGGAACCAGGGTTAGGTTAGGCAGGGCATATGATCTTGATCCATAAGAAATGAGAGGGGTAACGTGGCTTCTCCTTGGCCTAGTGTGCCATGGTCACCAACAAGAGGGAAAGGTGGCCTCAGCTTAGTGGGTGATGTCAGGCTTAGTTAGTTGCGCTAGATGGTAAGCCTGTGTAAGAATAGGTAGTGTAGGTTTTCTTTTCTTTTTATTTGTTTCCTTTTTTTTCTTAATTCAACCACTCCAAAACCATTTAAAAATACAACAATAATTTAAATAGAAATAAGGAGAAGGTGGTGACATGGTTGCATGGGCCATTCATGTATGTCATGCATGCTTCCTAGTTGTGAGAACAACTAAGTCTTCAAATCGCATAGATATTATGCAAGCATCCCACTAGATTTCAACTCACAAAAGAATATTGATGGATTTCTAGTGTGGGTGAACCACTAGTACATTTATCTAGCCTCAATTAAATTCAAACAAGCTCATAATTGATATAGAAGCCACTAATAAAAGAGGAAATGATGGATTCTACTCTACATAGCATGCAAAGGTGGCCATGTAGACTTCCATACAATTATTTTGAAAACAACATGGTATCATGTATGGAAACATGTATAGAAAGGATTGGATCCACCCCATATCATATGAGCTAGATTTAAATGCCAAAGAGAAGTGAAATTGCTCATATTATTTGGGATGGTGGAATTTAGATGGAGCCAAAGGAAAGGTGGTGGAATTATAATAAACATGCCCCCAACTGAACTTGGGAATCAAGCATTATATCAAGAACCAACTACAATATATCAAGAGGCAAATACAATTAATAAGGCAAATGTATTATGAGCGGAAGAATACAATGAAAATGGGTTTTAATATGATGCTCAAATGCAATGTGGCATGGTGACATGATCATGACATTATGATGATGCAATAATGACATGTAGGAAGTAACATTATATTTATTAAACCATGTAGCATTACAGTGTTAGACAATTGGGATGCTACACCTACGCTTCATTTGCTCCCACTCAGCCTCCACCTGAATATACCTCTGGCCCATCTCCACCATGTTAGGTAGAAAAGGCTAAAATAATACTATAGTCAGGAAATAAAGTATCGAGGGCTTTGCGAATGATGCTACGCAAAAAGTGAACTCAGCAAAATGGTAATGTACCACCAGCAGAAGATAAAGAACCCTAGGGAGAAACTTGCATGACCACCTTCTTTCGCTTCTGAAGCTTGGAGGAGCTATAGGAGCCATCGCTATCATGGGGATCTTCCACATTGGTGATCTCCATGATATCTTCAACATTCATAACCTTGGAGTCTACGACACCCTCTTCTACTTCCTCTCTAGTATCACCACCAAGTGCTGAATCAGGGTTGCATAAACATCACAGTCAAATACAAGCCAACACAACAGTTCAAATCACTAATAAATAATCAAGGAATAATACTCACGAGCTCATATCATCGAGGTCTGTTGGTGCAATGGGATCAGGGTCCCTAGCATTGTGCCTTGGCACGTGGGCCCCGGACCCACCAGTCAGCGGTTCGACGGTGGCAAGGCTAGGATGCCAAGAGCGTCGCAACGATGCGAGCACCATGTGCTCCAAGAAGGTATGGACTTGGCATGATGAACCTACAAGAGACTAAGTGTTAGCTATGATGTAGGCACCTATGGATGAGATGAACGCTATAAGATGAGCCTTGATCTGCCAGCTAGGCACGGACAAGGAGGACATGACAATGACGTGCACAAGGCGGCCCAACCCTTCCTTCCGGGGCTAGCGGGAAGGAGGGCAAATGCACGATTGGGGAGAGCAAAGCCAAGAAGTGGCCTCAACTGAGCCCCGGAAGGACCATGGGAATGCTTCTCCTGGGCTAGGCGCAGCTGTGGAACCAGAGTCAACTAAGCCTGACAAGGCGTGTCAGGCCTAGCCTTGGGAACTGGCAACACGCCCGAACCACTGACATCGTCATGGCGCTAAATGTCTCTACAGCGTGCCACCGACAAGAGTGATAGCTCGGAGGCTGAGCTGTGACTCAACCATCAAGTGCGCCTATGCACCGCCCTTGGCCATCCATTGACCATGGGCCCCGCCCGTCTGCCTGAAGACCATGTGGCACACCACGATGGATCCCGGGAACACTCTTAGCGGTACTCCATGTCGGCCCTTGTAGTAACTCCTTGGAGTATAAAAGGAGGCACTTGGCCATAGGAGAGGGGGCTGGAATTTTCAGGGATCAAAAGGTTAGAGTTGGGAGAGGGGAAGGGAGCTCGTGAAGAGCAGGTGGTAGAAAAGTGAGAGAAGAAAGAAAGAGGAAGCCCAGGAAGCATAGAAGCTAGAGAGAAAGCGGCTCCCTGGCACCATAGAGATCATCTTCTTGTACCTCGATCCTCCTTAGGGTGTGACTCATGGTCTGGGCGAAAGCAAGGTAAAGGTCATGGTCAACCACCCTTTGCTGGCCCTCCAAGTAAGGAGCTAATAATTTGGCACTAAGAGTCGGTTGGTACATGTGGGTAAAGTTGTACACCCCTGCAGGGCTAAATCTTTTCTAAAAGCCATGTTCACGGTTATGAATGCTTGGTGACCGAATTCTAAAGTCAGATAACATTAACTAAATGTAAAACATGTTGTTCCACGTGTACTTAAATATGCTTCCTCAGGGGTTCGAGGGGGTGATCCTAGATGAGGAGTTCAGATGTTCTTGGTTAACTAGAGCTGATGTTCAAGATGGAGTCGACGCTCTCTTACCCCATTTTAAAAGTATTCTGTGTAGACGAGCCTCTACTCTTTCTTGTTTACAAACAAAGTTGGCTTTATGCAAAAGAAATAGAGAGAAAGATTTTCTAGCCAAAGCATGTAGATACAAGGTTATGTAAGTCTTGCGGAGTACATTCCTATACTAAGCCTTGCGCCATTGTTGTTTTTCTATAGATGATCTAGTTGCAACTGAAGGTGGCTTCTACGTTGACATCGACGAGTAGTTGGGGGTCCCAGGTAGCAGCCTGAGGATTATGGGTTGGACGTTTCTTATGTTTATGGCCTTTTAGTCCTTTTGTTATGTTTGTTGTATAGAACAACATAATTTGCATTCGTTGTTTGGTGTGATGATGGGTATGTGACCCCTGGTTTGTAATACTATGATATCGTACTATGTTAAGAGTTTAAACTTATGCTGTTGTATCCCTGTATTCTGTAATGTTACCGAATCATGGAGTTAAGTTTATCTCAGACATTAATCCGAGGTTTGTTTAACCCTAATCCTAGGAGTATTACCGGTTTTAGTATTAGAGAAGGACTGCATGTAGGAAACCCTAGTATTGGTCTATATTGAGTCTAGAAGTTGAAAAAACTATTCAAAAGTTGAAAATTCTTTGCAAAAACTCTGACTGGGATTCTTTTTACTCTTTTTTTGGTGGGATTCTAATGCTGGAGTTTTCTTATCCAATTTGGTTTGAGAAGGTTTTCATTTCTTATCTTTAAGTTCAAACTTTTAGGATCGTGGTTTCGGGGTTGTTTTTCTAAGTACTCCGTAACTTGTTGGTATTCTCATAGTTATCAAGATATCTCAGTTCTTCTTGATGCATACTCCCTCCGTTCTGAAATACTCTACATTCTAGGATCGAAATTTGTTCTGAAATAATCTACATTCTAGCTTTTAGTCAACAAAAAGACAGAAAACAAAGCGATTTTGCTCTTTCTATTGGATGTCATCATTTCCAATGCAGCTTGGATTGGTTGTTCACATATTTAAGTAGTACTAATAAATGCAATACTAGTTTGTCTGATTTTTTCTAGAATGTAGATTAAATCAGAACGGAGGGAGTACATCTTAGCACCCCATTTTTATGGTTTGTAAGTCAACTGGTTAGTGTATACGTTAGTATGCTTTAATACTACCATGCTTGATGCGATGATATGTTTTATATACAGTATCCTTTGCCTTTGAATCCCTTGGTTGACTCCTTCTATTCTTACAGGATGGGTGACACTTCTCGAGCTCGCACCCGGGCTCATGCTCGTGGTTCTAAGAATGAGGATGATCCCTCTAATCTTCCTCCACAACCATAAATGGTTCAACTCATGGATATGTATAAGACCAACCGTGTTGACAACATGAGGCTCCTTGAAAGGATTGAGCGCAATACCCAACGCCCAAACAACCAAGTCAGTATCAAGGATTTCATATGCCTCACTCTGCCAGTCTACTGCTTTTCCACTGAGCCACTTTATGCAGACTACTGGCTTCGCACCATGGAGCGCAAAATTCAGGTTGGTCATGTTCTTGAAGATGATTGGGTAACCTTTGCTGCTACCATCTGGAGGGAGCAGCTAACTCCTAGTGGGAGAATTTTCTGGTCATGCAAGCTGCCCAACATGTTGTTACCTGGCCAGAGTTTACTGAAGCCTTCTGATCTTACCATATTCTAGAGGGTCTGGTGTATCAAAAGAGGGAGGATTTTCTCAAGTTGAAATAAAGTACTAGTTCTGTGTATGATTACCAGCACAGCTTCAATCGTCTTAACTGCTATGCTCCTGAAGAAGTTTCCACTCATGCTAAGAAGCAAGCTTTGTTCTATCAGGGGCTGGATCCTGAGGTTCATCACGACCTTCATCTCATGGACTTTGGCAATTTCCAAGATCTTGTGAATAAAGCAATGAAAGCAGAGAGTGGAAAGGTGGAGTATGAGGAAACTCGCAAGCGTTCTCACGAAGGGTTCAACAAGGCTGGTTCAAGCACCAAGAAGCATCGTGTCTCCGTGCCATACAGTGATGTGCCACATTCTCCTTATACCCAAAGGTCTTCTGCATATGCTCCTCACCCTAATGCTAATTCCAGCAATACTGGTGGTACCAACTATCCTGCTACTGGTATGGCATCATGCCTTATCTGCTTCAACTTCCGCCAGCTGGGTCATTTTGCAAGGGAGTGCCCGCAAAAGATTGCTACTGAGAGAGCACTACCAAAGAAGAATACCAAGCCTCAAGCTGCTGGAAGTGGTCGCCTGACCCATATCTCTGCTGAAGAGGATCAGGAGGATCCAAGCACCGTTATGGGTACGCTTTGTATCAATCACATTCCAGCTAAAGTTTTGTTTGATTCCAGAGCAGCACATTCATTCATGTCACAAGCTTTTGCTGAAATGCATGGGATAAGTTTTGAGGGGTTCTCTAAACTTTTGTTGGTTCATTCTCCTGGTTCTAGTTGGCGTATCACCATGGTTAGTCATGGGAACCTAACCAATTTTGCCTCCCAATTGTTCCCCACTTCTCTTATTGCCCTCAAGGCAACTGACATTAATATCATCTTGGGCATGGACTGGTTTTCCCAATATCAAGCGGTCATAGACTATGCAACCAAGTCTGTGACTCTGACAAGTCCTGCTGGCATAACAGTCACATACTGGACTATAGGGTCACTGTCTCCATTAGTTGTTTATATTCCTCAAGCGGAGTTGTATGCTCTTGAAGTTCAACCTCCGCTAGAGATTCAAGATGTTTATGTGGTATGTGAATTCTTGGATGTCTTTCCTGAAGAGTTGCCTGGCATGCCACCTGATCGAAGTTTGGAGTTTTTCATAGAGTTGGTTCCTGGAACTGCACCTATTTCTAAGAGACCCTATCGAATGCCTCCTCATGAGCTAGTGGAGTTGAAGAAGAAAACAGAGAAGTTGGAGATAAAATGGTACATTCAGCCCATCACATCTTCCTAGGGATGTCCTACCATCTTTGTTAAGAAGCGGGATACCAATATACCACGTCTGGTTGTGGATTATCGCCATCTCAACATTGTGACTATCAAGAACAAGTATCCTCTCCCTAGGATCAATGATTTTTTTGATTAGTTAAGCGGTGCCACCATATTTTCCAAGATGGATTTGAGGTCACAGTAACATCAAATGAAGCTCTAAAAGGAAGACATTCCAAAGATTGCTTTCACCACTCGTTATGGTCTTACCAATTCTCCAGCCACAATTATGTGGCTTATGTACTATATCTTCATGGAGTATCTCGACAAGTTCGTTGTGGTCTATATTGATGATATTCTGGTATACTCCAAGGCTGAAGAAGAATACACTGAACATCTGCATTTGGTGTTGACAAAGCTTCGAGAACATCGTATCTATGCCAAGTTCTCCAAATGTGAGTTTTGGTTACAAGAACTCATATTCCTTGGTCATGTTGTTTCCACCGAAGGGGTTGCTGTTATTCCGAGCAAGGTTCGGTCCATTCTTGACTGGGAATCCCCAAATCCGTTAAGGATGTCCGAAGTTTTCTGAGGTTGGCGGGTTATTACCATCGATTTATTCAGAACTTTTCCAAGATCGCCAAGCCAATGACTGATCTTCTAAAGAAGGATAAGAAGTTTGAATGGTCTAGCAAGGCTGAAGAAAGCTTCCATGTTTTGAAAACCAAGCTAACTACTACTCTAGTGCTAGTTCTTCCAGACACCAGTAAAGACTGTGTTATCTTCTATGATGCCTCTCACCAAGGTCTCAGATGTGTGTTGATGCAAGATGGTCATGTGGTGGCCTATGCCTCTCGACAGCTGAAACCACACGAGAACAACTATCCAACCCATGACCTCGAGCTTACAGCCGTCGTTCATCCTCTCAAGCAATGGCGACATTACCTCATCGGTAGTCATTGTGAGTTGTACTCAGATCATCAGAGTATGATGTATCTTTTCACCCAACCTGATCTTAATCTCAGACAAAGGAGATGGTTATAACTCATCAAAGATTATGATTTGGGTCTCAACTATCAACCCGGCAAAGCCAATTTCCTTGCTGATGTGCTAAGTCGGAAGTCTTATTGCAACAATTTGTTGATTAAACAAGCTCAACCTTCTCTTCATGAGGAATTTTCTCAACTGAATCTTGAAGTTGTTCCTCATGGATTCGTTACTACTCTTGAGGTGAAATATTCTATAGAGGATGAGATCAAATCTTCTCAGAAGAAAGATCCTAAAGATGACACGATAAAAGAGAGCATTGCTAGCGGGGTTGCTAAATGTTTTTCCATCAATGAACAAGGCGTCCTTTAGTTTGATACATGTCTGGTAGTGCCAAACGGAAAGGACTTGAAGCGGATAATTCTCCAAGAGGCTCATGAATCACCTCTCTCCATTCACCCTGGAGGTAACAAGATGTACCGAGATCTCCTCAAAGGTTCTGGTGGTATGGTATGAAGCAAGATATCGCCCAATTCGTTGTTGAGTGTGCCGTTTGTCATCGCGTCAAGGCTCAATACCAAAGACCCATTGGTCTCCTACAACCGCACCGTATCCCTACGTGGAAATGGGATGAAGTTGGTATTGGTTTTATCACTGGTCTTCCCAAGACTCAAAGAGGAAATGATGCTATCTGGGTAATCGCCAATTACTTGTCCAAGGTTGCTCACTTCCTACCTATCCGTGAGAGCATTACTGCTAGTCAGTTGGCAGATCTATATATCTCCAAATAGTCGTCCTCCATGGAGTTCCAAATAAAATTGTCTCTGATTGAGGAAGTTTGTTCACTTCAAGGTTCTAGTCAAGTTTTCAACAAGCTATGGGAACTCAACTATCCTTCAGCCTAGCTTATCATCCTAGCTACAGTGGTCAACCCGAAGGGGAGAATCAAATCCTGGAAGACATGCTCAGAGCATGTGTCATATATGTTGGCAAGAATTGGGAGAAATGCTTTCCTTTTGTCAAGTTCTCCTACAATAACAGTTGTCAATCCCGTATAGACATGGCACCCTTTCAGTTCCTATAAGGAACAACATGTCATACTCCTCTGAATTGGTCTGAAACCGGTGAATGAAAGTTCTTTGGACCGGATATGATCAAGGAAGCAGAAGATCAAGTTCATATCATATGAGATCGTTTGAAAACTCCTCAGTCTCGTTAGAAGAGCTATCATGATCTTCACCATCAACATGTTGAATATGAACTTCCTGATCAAGCTTACCTTCGGGTCACTCTTTTAAAGGGTGCCCATCGCTTCAGTATCAAGGGAAAACTGGCTCCTCCCTATGTTGGTCCTTTCCAAGCGAGGTAAGCTCGCATATCAATTGGAGATGCATGCAAACTTCCCTGAGGTACATGATGTGTTCCATGTGTCTCAACTCAAGCGTTGATTCAAAGACCCTGTTCGTGGTGTTGATCACCAAACTATTGACCTTCAAGAGGATCTGACTTATCGAGAGTATCCTATTCATATCCTTTGTGAAGTCGGGCGCATGACTCGTTGTCAAAGCATCAAGTTCCTAAAAGTTCAATGGTCTCATCACTTTGAGGACGAAGAAACATGGGAACAAGAAGATCGTGTTTGATCTGAGTACCCTACCTTCTTTTCTAAAACTTAGGAATCTCGGGAAGAGATTCTTGTAAGGGGTTAAAGCTATAACAACCCATGTTTGTAATATTTATAATTAGTACTTAACCATTGCACGCATGTGCTTAAATCAATAAAATCTATGAATGTGAGCTATATGTATGAACAAATGCAAGTGCAAAACCTTAGTTCCCTTACAAATGGTTTCAAAATTTGCCCACATTCAATTTTTAGGTTGCTCTAGTATTTACCAGAAGGTCCCTGACCTTTTCTCTATTGAAAAGGTTTCAAAATCAATTTAACATGCCTTTTTACAATATAAATACAGGTTTTAATAAAATCTAGGGGTTTTTTTGGAAGTTCCAGTCCCTGGAACAAGCTGTCTGGACCGCGGGTTGATTCCTCGTTTTCCTAGGGGGGGTCGCAAAATGTTCTTTATCCTCTCCCAGCTAGAAGCAGCTCGGTGGAGCCACAGCCGCCGTCAGCACTATGCGCCGTGATTCGCACCTCCTTGTTGATGTGGAGAGGGGGATAAGGGCGCCCTAGCCATGGACATCTTCTGCTTGCCCTCACACGCCCCAAATCGCCCCTCTCTTCATGTCTCTCACTCTCGCCGTGTTGCTGACACCCTAGTTGCCATGGCTGCCAGCTATCTGCCATCTCCGTCTCCCCAAGTCCCACTACAGCACCATGAGCTCCGCCTCGACCTCTGCTTCCTCCTCGTCGGTTGAATCAACCCCGGGCGCCTCCAGACGACCACATCAATGCCGTCTTCCTTGACACCGACGAGTTTCGTCGCTGCCTGTAGCACCCGGGTAAAACCACTACTAGAAAATCATTGTGTTTTGTTTTGTGTATCATCATGATAGCATGCTCATGACATCATGCTACATTGCTTTTGATCATCCTCAGGACTGCATGCATATGTTTGCTTAAAAATATTCTCTGAAAGCCTATCTTTATTTTCTAAATATCCTCTCTATTTCAAATGTAAAACCCTCGGTCCGCCCCGGAACAACAGTTTACCTAAAACTATTTTTCAAAACCTTTTACTTAAATCAAAACAAACTATTAATAAAATTAATATGTTGTTACCGGGGGAGGCCGCCACCGGCGAGGGCGAAAGGACCCAGCTGGCAGCAGCCTACCACCCTGGCTAAACCAAACCCAAGATCTGTTTGTCCAAAACCCTAACCCTAAAAAACCTCAACCTAACTTGCCATTAGCCCTACCTAATCCCAACCCTGCCGCCGCAGATGGAAACTGTATCCACCTCGGACCCTACGCTCTAAGTTCAAGCCTGGATGAACCAGAAGTGGTTAAAATAGTACAGCGTGGGCCCAGGGGCCACCCACGTGTAGACCCGTCGGCCGTCCTAACCACTTCCAAGCCATCAGGACAAGAGCGAGCGGCGTAGGCAACAGGCGAAGGGATCAAATATATACACAAGTGAGTATGTATGCAAGCTACCATACAACAGTTCTCAGAGCCATTCCATCTAAAAGAAATAGAAATATTGCAACGCCATACGGCAAGATCCAAATATCCTAGATAGAGATAATAGTGTAGGATAGCTCCTCACACATCAAACATCAGAGTATCAGGCGGAAGCGGAAAACAAGATCCGAGTATGGATAAGAAGCAAATCAGCATAAGATTTCACATAAATAAACACATCCCGCCCTCAGATCTCGCGGATCCCCATCCCCGGAATCTCTACACCGCGTGATCGTTGCCAACATCATCTATCTCCTCCACCCAGTATCCATCTTGCGAATACACCTATTCATCTGGATCAAACAATTTATCCTGTGAGGCCCTAGGGGTACTCAGCAAGTCTTTATGCCTCTAAAGGGGACATATACCTGGGGTGACGCAATTGTAGCAAAAGATAATAACTAACAAGTCTATAGATACTCGCTAACCATCCGCATAACCAATGATAGACGGATGTCCGTTAATTAGGAACAACAGTTATAACAGTATAAAGTAACAGATCCATCCTCCTTCTCGCTTACCAACGAGAGAGCGGACGAACATCCCCTCCATTGGTAGTTTTATTAACCATTCCATGAGTATTGCACTATTTACTAGTCAAGTATTTAGTCAAATTAAAAGCGGTACTTTAGTTATACTTGTCTATGATCGAGAAACTGTGCTCCAAGTCATCCATAACCGTGGACACGGCTTTCAGAAAGATTTACCCTGCAGGGGTGCACAAATAGCAACACACACTTGATCAACCTCGAAAAAACCAACTCAATAGCAAATGAGGCATTCACGACAAAGCGATCACAGGATTCATAAAATATTTTAGGGGGCCACCCTAATAAGCTACCCGCAACGAAGTTGCCGACTCCGAGACGGACCCAGGGTTTGCGAGAACGGCTGTAAATGACTGGGAACCCGAAAATGTGGCCGGGCTTGTCGATACCGCGAAATCGTGCCACGATACCTAAACAGTACAGGTGCTCCACACACAATCTTAAATAAAACAGTAAGCATGGCATAAGTACAGGATAGTAATAAAGCCCCAAACTAGTTTGTGGCCCCAAGAAATAGAAATGAATCAAGCTCTAGCCTAGGGGGGTCCATAAGGCCTCCCGGATATGGATAGTGCGAATAGTCAAGGAACAGGAATCAAGTACTCTGGGTCCTACGGGACACAAGTGAGCATGAAAAACCAACTAACAGATATTGCTCACCGGTGCCTCTTTCATTAGTTATCCCATTACTACTCAGGTTAAGTTGTTTAGGTACCTCATTATCCATCAGACACTCACATACTCTACACATGCTGTTCTACGACTCGCATGGCTCAAACAACTCCTGTAGTAATGGCTCATAGGATGGAGGAACAAGCTTCGGTGGGGTTTAAAAGTAAAGGCTATGCAGTACTTGGGATTCAATTTAATGCAATCGCGACTCAATGATGCAAGAATAAGATAGAGGCAATAGGTACTATATGTATGCAAGCATGTGGTAGTGCTTTCCTGGCAGCTCAGTTTAAGCGAGAGACGGATCTGGGTAGTATTCCTAGGATTCCTGATATTCCCCCTGCTCGGCGTCTATTCGAAAGAAGAACCAAACAAACAAGGGCCAACATAAATAAGTGCACAAGCATATGGATAAAATGCGACAAGCACACAAGCATGCCATGATGAATGGTGCACAAATTACATGGCAATAAAGTAGCATGGCAAGGGCGAGGTGTGGGCCCAACAATAAATCATTTTATGAGTTATTTGGGCAAGTTTTATTGCCATAATCAGTTCTGATTTTTAATAATGACATGATGCATGCTTCAAATCAGAACATGGAATGCATAATTATAACGGGCTCGTCGCGCTGATCGATTTAGACATATTATTTGTCAAATTTGGAGTTATAGAATTAAAGTTGTTAATTAATTAAGAAAAGGTATTTTTATTGCAATTAAACAATTTCGAAAATTTAAAATAGTCAAATATTATTTTGGAAGGCAGATTTGAATTCCTCACATTTTTCTGACTCTAAAACATATATCCTTTGTTTTATTTGGATTTATTAATAAAAAGTTATTAATTTCTGGATTTAAAATGGATTAAAAAATTTCTGGAATTATTTTTATTATACAGATAGACGCGCAGACTTTTTGTACCGAGAGAGATCTAGCCATAGTCACCGACAAGTGAGGCCTATGCTGACTGGGCCTAGCTGGTGCGGCGGCACTGAACCGGGTTTTTATCACGCAGGCTCTACCAGCCGCAGAGGTTGACAAGCGGGACCGGGGACGGCGGGTCCACCGCGCGGGTGTGCCAGCCGGGGCATGCCACGCGGAAGATCCGGGGACCTGGGGTGGGAAACAGCGGAAACCGAGGTACCGTTTTGAAAAAAACGGAACGGCGGCTGACCGGTGGGGCTCAGAGGACCGCGGGTTGGCGAGCTGGGAAAGACAGGGACCTAAGTGCAAAACTGACCGCGTAGATCTGATGAACTGAAAACCCGCTTTCTGAAACTGCAGCTGGCTCGATTTTTCGAGGTCGATGGCGAGAGATCTAAAGGGAATTTAGCATCGCCGCAAAAAGAAAAGATGAAGAGGGGATCCTGGGCTACCACATTCGTTCAGGTGGCATCGCCGGAGGAGGTCTACAGCGCGCGGGGCACGGCGAAGAGCGGAGTCGGGTCGGATGGTGCTGCTGCTGCAGACGCGACAGACAGCGCAGCAGCGGCGACCGGAGGCCGCTCGACAGAGTGCAATGGCGACCCGGTGAACTAGAGGGGGAAGGAGGTTGTCTGGGAGGGAGGAGGTGCTCACGAGAGTGCGCCCGCGAAGCCGTGGAAGCAGGGGTGGCGAGGTACTGTCGCAGTGCTGGCGATCCGCTCCTTCGGCCACCTCACGGACACGGAGGCAACGGCGAGAAAACGGGTTCAGTTGGTTCGGGGCGAAGAAGAGGAAGAATGGGAGGCTGTTGGTACAACTGGTCGGCACCTGAGCGCTGCAGATCGAGGAGATGGAGAAATTGGCCGAGCTAGGGTTGAGGGGGCATGGAGATGGCCATGGCCGTTTGTGGGTAAGAAGAGGGGAAAGAGAGGAACTATGAGGGGCGAACTCGATCTGGAGGACCGGGGGTGGTGGTGCTCTTTAAGCAAAAGGCAGGAAGGGGAGACCAAGAGGGGCACGAGGTGGTGGACCTGTCGCACGTGATCGTGAGGCAAGAAGAGAAACAGGAGCCAACCTCGTTCGCTGTCCACTCCGCTGGGTCGCACCAGACCAAGGAAAAGGAGCAGGTTCGGTGCAGCGAGAGAAGAGAGGGAGAGGCGCGCGAGGCTGCTCAGTTTGGCTTGGGTGCGGTGCAAGCTCAGGCTGTTGGGGGAGGGGTCCGGCTGCACCGGTTGGTGCACGAGGCGCCGGCTGGGTGGGCAGGGTGCAGAGGGGGGTGTTCGGCCCAGCTGGAGCAAGAAAAGGGGGTTTAGGCTAGGTTCAAACAAGGGTTTAGACTAGGTAAAGTCATGGTTAGCTAGGGTTTTAAGAGAGAGAGGAAGAGAGAGATTATCTAGCTAGAAAAGAAAGAGAGTTTAGATTAGAAGTAGATGTGGTTATGTAGAATTAAGGAGAGTTTTTGGTGTAGAAGGTTTATTCAAGATTTAACACAAGCTCTCAAAGAGTTCAAAAACCAAAACTCTCACATAAGCACTTGGAGAAGACTATGTGGAAAGGAAATGTTGCATGGGATGTGGAGGTTTTGGAGGTGAGGTAGGAGGAGGGTTAGAGGATGGTTCCAAATTAAAGAAGAGAGGGAGAAAAAAATAAGTTGGGCCATGGGAAAATACCCATGCCTCACTCCAAACCGAAATAAACCAAAAGAAAAAGAAAAGAAGATGATCTTGCATGGCCCATGCATAATTAGTAAATGGCACATTTATTATTGTGAAAACAATTGTAATGACCATGGCATTCGTCAACACATGCACCCCAAAAATATGGAATTAAGGCCAAGCAAAAAGAAAAGAGTTGTGTCCCAAGTAGAATGGATGGAAATGCCCATATTTGAATATAATGTGGGCATGCTAGTGTGTATGTCCCACTAGGTAAGTATATAGCCACAATTATACTCATACATGATCAAATACTCCAAACCAAACCATCTGGAAGCTAGACAAGAAAAATACTCCCATAACATGCAAAGGTGGCCATGTGGCTCTCCACATATCAACATTGTGAAAACAACATGATGCATATATGGGAGCATGTGGAAGTAGAAGTGGATCCATCCCAACCCACATGAGCTAGAGGTAAACCCAACTAGAATGCAAAGCTCACATATAGTTGGATGGTAGAAGTAAAGGGGTGGTGACAAGAAAAGGTGGTGGAGTTGAAACAGATATGCCCCCAACTCAATTTGGGCATTAACAATATATCAAGAACCAACTACAATGTAACAAGAGGCAAATACAATTAATAAATGCATATGAGATAAGAACCAAAAGAAAAAGGGTTTTATATGATGCTCAAATGCAAGGTGGCATGATGACATGAGCATGATATAATTATGATGCAACAATTATATGTAGGAAGTAGCATTTATTATTAGACCATATAGCATTACAGATGTTAGACAAATGGGATGCTACAACTCTCCCCCACTAAAGAGGAATCTCGCCCCGAGATTCTAGGAAAAAGAAGACACGAAGAGGTTAGGATACTTGGCACGGAGCTCATCCTCGCGTTCCCAAGTGGCTTCATCAATGGAATGGTACGACCACTGCACCTTGCAGAACTTGATAGACTTGTTGCGAGTCTTTCTTTTTGCGACTTCTAGGATTTTTGTGGGTTGTTCTTGATAAGACAGGTCTTCTTGGAGATTGATGAGCTCATGGTCCACTGTCCTGCCGGGATCCTTGAAGCACTTCTTGAGTTGAGAGATATGGAAAACATCATGGACCTTGAGTTTTTCAGGGAGCTCAAGAGCATAAGCAACTTCTCCTCTTCTTCCACGAACTTTGAAAGGACCGATGTATCTAGGAGCCAACTTTCCTTTGATACCAAACCGGTGCGTGCCTCTCATGGGAGTGACACGAAGGTAAACGAGATCCCCAGGAATATACTCCATGTCCGTGTGCTTTCTGTCATCGTTTCTCTTCTGGCGACTTTGAGCAACCTTTAGGTTTTCAAGAATGATGTGAACCATCTCCACCGCTTGAGTTACAATGTCGGGGCCAAACAATGTTCTTTCACCTGCGCCCGACCAACCAATCGGTGTTCTGCATTTGCAGCCATAGAGAGCCTCAAATGGTGCCATCTTTAGACTCTTCTGGAAGCTATTGTTGTAAGAGAATTGAGCATAAGGAAGGCATTCTTCCCACTTCATGCCGAAAGAGATGACGCAAGCACGGAGCATATCTTCCAGAATCTGATTGATCCTTTCTACTTGTCCTTGCGACTGAGGGTGGTAAGCTGTGCTGAAGTTGAACTTTGTTCCCAAAGCATTTTGGAAACTTCCCCATAACTTGGAAGTGAAAATGCTTTCACGGTCTGAGCTGATCTCAAGAGGAACCCCATACAGAGAGACAATTATGTTGATATAGAGCTCAACCAACTGAATTGCAGAAATTGTTTCCTTGATGGGAAAGAACTGAGCCACTTTAGAAAGCCGGTCGATGACGACAAAGATTGCATTGTTGCCCTTCTGCGGCCTTGGAAACCCAGTTGTGAAGTCCATCTCAACTTTCTCCCATTTCCATTCCGGAGGCTTCAATGGCTGTAGAAGACCGGAAGGTTTCTGATGGACAGCTTTAACTCTGCGGCAGACATCACACTCGGAGACATACTTGGCACAATATCGTTTCAACCCAGGCCACCAATATTGTGTTTTCAAGTCCATGTACATCTTAGTGCTGCCAGGGTGGATAGAAAGAATAGAATCATGAGCTTCTTTAAGAACTTGCTCTCTCAAACCTGGATACTTCGGAACAAACATCTGGTGCTCAAACAATAGAGTGTGTTGGTCGTCAAGGTGGAAAGGTTCATACTTCAGAAGCTGAATCTTGGAGATGATGTTTTTAGTGTACGGATCACCAAGTTAAATGGAGCGAACTTTTTCTTCCAAGAGAGGTGTTGCCAGAAGGTTCAGAAGATACCCTTGATCCACAATTTCAAGGTTGAGCTGGCGGAATTCCTCGCACAAGAGAGGCTGTTGTTCTTCCACCATGAGGTTATTGACATAAGCTTTTCGGCTGAGAGCATCGGCCATCTCATTAGCTTTGCCCGGAGTGTAGTTGATTGTTAGATCGAAATCATTAATTGCTTCAATCCACCTCCTCTGACGAAGGTTGAGATCAAGTTGTGTGAAGATATACTTCATACTCTTGTGATTAGAAAAGATCTCACAACGGTTACCAAGCAAGTAGTGCCTCCATACTTTCAAAGCAAAGACAACTGTTGCGAGTTCTAGGTCATGTGTAGGATAGTTGATCTCATGCGTCTTCAACTGTCGAGAGGCATAAGCAACAACTTGTTTTTCTTGCATAAGGACCGCACCCAATCCTTGCAAGGAGGCGTCACAGAATATCTGGAAAGGCTTTGATGTATCTGGAGGAATCAAGACTGGAGTGGAAGTGAGCTTCTCTTTGAGTGTTTCAAAGCTTGCTTGACATGCAGGAGACCAAAGGTATTTCTTGCCTTTCTTGAGGAGATCGGTAAGAGGCTTCGCAATCTTCGAGAAATTCTGAACGAAGCGACGGCAGTAACTAGCCAAACCAAGGAAACTCCGGACTTCTTTGACATTTTTGGGTGGAAGCCACTCAACAATTGTCCGAACAGTTTCTGGGTTGACGGCAATGCCCTTGGCAGAGATGACGTGATCCAGATAGGTGACTTCAGGCAGCCAGAATTCACACTTGGAGAACTTTGCATACATGCGGTTCTCACGAAGCTTGTTTAGGACACACCGAAGGTGTTCTTCATGTTCTTACTTTGACTTAGAATAGACTAGAATGTCATCCAGATAGACCACGACGAACTTATCAAGATACTCCATGAAAACCGAGTTCATAAGCCTCGAGAAGGTGGCAGGTGCGTTGGTGAGACCGAAAGACATGACCGTGTACTCATACATGCCATAGCGGGTGGTGAAAGCTGTTTTGGGAACATCTTCCTTGCGAATCTTGATTTGATGATATCCACTTCTCAAATGAAGCTTAGAGAATACCACAGCTCCAGCTAGCTGATCGAAGAGATCATTAATCCGCGGAAGGGGATATTTATTCTTGATGGTTTTAGCATTGAGAGCCCGATAGTCAACACAAAGTCTATCAGTCTTGTCTCGCTTCTTCACAAAGATGGTTGGGCTTCCCCAAGAAGAAGTAATGTGCTGAATGAAACCCAACTTCTCTTGTTCATCAAGCTGACGTTTGAGTTCAGCCAATTTAGCAGCATCCATTTTATAAGGCCGCTTGGAGATAGGAGCGGTTCCAGGTTCAAGCTCAATCACGAACTCGACCTCTCGATCAGGAAGCATACCTGGCAACTCTTCAGGAAAAACATCTGGAAACTCGCGGACCACCGGAACACTCTGAATAGCATCCATAGCATCATCATTCAGAGACGCCAAAGAGAAAAGCTGAATTGCAGGAGTCATACTTGGAGAATAGACTATATGGCCTTTAGGAATTTTCAAAGAGACCGAATGTTCAGCACAATCAATCACAGCTTTATTTGCAGCTAGCCAATCCATGTCTAAAATGACATCAATATCTGAGTTACCCAGAATAATCAAAGAGGCCGGAAAGAAAGAATCCCCAATTTGAACCTGATTGTCATAACTGATCTTGGAAATTAACATCCTTGCCCTAGGAGAAAGGACCATCAGCTTTTTAGGTAACGAATCAGATGACAACCCATTCTCTTGAGCAAACTTGAAGGATACAAATGAATGCGATGCTCCAGAATCAAATAAAACTCGTGTAGGGACTGAGTTAACAGGAAGCATACCCAGCACAAATCCAGGTGCATGCTCAGCTTGAGCGACGTTGACACGGTTGGCACGAGCAACAGTGGACCCGGGCTTGGTGTTGATGTTGAGAGCCCGAGGTGGAGGTGCACGAACCATAGAAAAACTTGCTGCAGGTCTTGGAGGTGGTGGAGGAAGAGCTTTGTTGTTCATGGGACAACTCCAGTGTTGATGCCCACTGTTTCCGCAAGTGTAGCAAGCACCAGGTGGACGTGGAGCAGCGTAGCCAGGGACTCCGCCAGGCGCTCCAGGGTAGTTGTGGTTGTAGCCCCTAGGAGCCGCGGTGAAGGAGTTTGGTGGCCTTGTTGCTTAGCTTGGAGTTCTTGGTGGAGCCGGGAGCGGTGGTGCGGTATTAGAAACCCACACGCGACGCTTAGAAGGAGTTGTCATAGCTGAAGAGCTTGCTGCGTCACGGCTATGTTTCTTGGACTCCTCAAACACTTGCCTACTTGCTTCCTCCTTTAGAGCTGTATGTTGGAGTTCTAGAAAAGACCCTGGCCTTGCATGAGTGATTGCATATTTGATAGATGCATTGAGCCCTTGCCTGAACCTCTTTTGCTTCTTCTTGTCATCAGAGATCTCATCGCCACCATACCGAGAAAGATTCATGAAGTTTCTGATATAGGTATTGACATTGTCATTGCCCTGCTTGAGGTTGAGAAACACTTCCTTCATCCTTTCCATGACAATTTCTGACAGGTATTGCTCTTTGAAAGCCCTAGTGAACTGCTCCCAAGTAGGCTAAAAACCAGAGTGGTTTGGCTTCAGGTAATTCTCCCACCACAGATCTGCATCTCCCTTCAGAAGGTGAGTGGCACATTTTACCCATTCTTTCTCTGGAACATCAGCAGTCATCAGCAACCTTGACATCTCACGCAGCCAATCATCAGCGTCCAGTGGCTGATCAGACACCTCAAAGTGGCGTGGGTTAAACTTCAGAAATCCCTTGATGTCTCCTCGCTTGGGAGGTGGAGGTAGCAGAACAAACTGATTCCTCCTGACACTTTCTTCAAAACGCTGCTGGTTCTGCTGCATTGTTCCCAAGGCATTTGCAATACTTGCCAACGCAGCCCCCAATTCAGGTGGTATGTCCTCCTCATTGCGGCGTGGTGGTGCCATCCTGGGATTGATATAAAACTCAAGTCAGTACCATAATGGAGAATAATAATAATCAAAAATAGTACAAAAATGGAATTAACCAAGATTAAAGGATACAAATCACTAGGATGATATTAAAATATCAACAAAGTTCAAAGCACCTAGAAGATATTAAGCATATCGCACACGACTGAACAAGGAGTGTGGTACACAAAGCTATTAAAGAAAAAATTCAGGAAATTTCGGCATTAAAATACCACTATCTGCGCAAAATCACTTAATGAATCAAGATTAGTAACTCTACCAATTCAATATACAAGAGCGAATGATAAAAGTAGTGGTATGGTCGCGACTCCATCCGACACTCAAATCATTACTCCACACATGAATAAGTAAAACACAAATCCAAACCCCTTATTCTTAAGATGAACCTAAAGATTAGCAACTACGGAAACAAACACCCCAAACAAGATAGCGTCGGATAACAAAGAGTAAGACAGATCGCGCCGGTATACAACAAATCAGATAGATCGCGTCGGTTTACAAAGGCCTGTTGGTATGGAATGTACCAACAGTTGATAACCAAAAGGCAGATAGCGATAACAAGTTGGATGCAACGGATAGACAAGCAATTAGGCACACACACACACACTTTCTATGGTACTACGGAAACCCAGAACACGTGAATCCTAGTTTGAATTTTAGAAGAGGATTGAAAACGTTACACTTCCTTACCAGAAAAGGGTGGGTGGGTGGGTAAGAATAAAAATGGAAGCAGTCCTACTCTCACGTTTTGTTTTTCCCTAGTATACATAGCTACCAAAATATTTGCTAGACTGACAACGGCCATTTGGCTGAGACCCTGAAGGGCGGGATGGCTCTGATACCAATTGTAACCACCTCGGACCCTACGCTCTAAGTTCAAGCCTGGATGAACTGGAAGTGGTTAAAATAGTACTGCGGGGGCCCAGGGGCACCCCACGTGTACACCCGTTGGCCGTCCTAACCACTTCCAAGACATCGGGAGAAGAGCGAGCGGCGTAGGAAAAAGGCGAAGAGATCAAATACATACACAAGTGAGTATGTATGCAAGCTACCATACAACAGTTCTCAGAGCCATTCCATCTAAAAGAAATAGAAGTATTGCAACGCCATACGGCAAGATCCAAATATCCTAGATAGAGATAATAGTGTAGGATAGCTCCTCATACATCAAACATCAAAGTATCAGGCGGAAGCAGAAAACAAGATCCGAGTATGGATAAGAAGCAAATCAGCATAAGATGCCACATAAATAAACACATCCCGCCCACAGATCTCGCGGATCCCCATCCCCGGAATCTCTACACCGTGTGATCATTGCCAACATCATCTGTCTCCTCCACCCAGTATCCATCTTGCGAATACACATGTTCATCTGAATCAAAAAATTTATTGTGTGAGACCCTAGGGGTACTCAGCAAGTCTTTATGCCTCTAAAGCGGACATATACCTGGGGTGACGCAATTGCAGCAAAAGATAATAACTAACAAGTCTATAGATACTCGCTAACCATCCGCCTAACCAATGATAGACAGATGTCCGTTAATTAGGAACAGCAGTTATAAAAGTATAAAGTAATAGCTCCATCCTCCTTCTCGCTTACCAACGAGAAAGAGGACGAACATCCCCTCCGTTGGTAGTTTTATTAACCATTCCATGAGTATTGCACTATTTACTAGTCAGGTATTTAGTCAAATTAAAAGCGGTACTTTAGTTATACTTGTCTATGATCGAGAAACTGTGCTCCAAGTCGTCCATAACCGCGGACACGGCTTTCAGAAATATTTACCCTGCAGGGGTGCACAAATAGCAACACACACTCGATCAACCTCGGAAAAACCAACTCAAACCCCAACGAGGCATTCACGACAAAGCGATCACAGGATTCATAAAATATTTCAGGGGGCCACACCAATAAGCTACCCGCAATGAAGCTGGCCGACTCCGAGATGGACCCAGGGTTTGCGGGAACGACTGTAAACGACTGGGAACCCGAAAATGTGGCTGGGCTTGTCGATACCGCGAAATCGTGCCGTGATCCCTAAACTGTACAGGTGCTCCACGCACAATCTTAAATAATGCAGTAAGCATGGCATAAGTACAGGATAGTAATAAAGCCCCAAACTAGTTTGTGGCCCCAAGAAATAGAAATGAATCAAGCTCTGGCTCAGGGGGGTCCATAAGGCCTCCCGGATGTGGATAGTGCGAATAGTCAAGGAACAAGAATCAAGTACTCGGGGTTCTACGGGACACAAGTGAGCATGAAAAACCAAATAACAGATATTGCTCACCGGTGCCTCTTTCATTAGTTATCCCATTACTATTCATGTTAAGTTGTTTAGGTACCTCATTATCCATCAGACACTCACATACGCTACACATGCTGTTCTACGACTCGCATGGCTCAAACAACTCCTGTAGTAATGGCTCATAGGATGGAGGAACAAGCTTCGGTGGGGTTTAAAAGTAAAGGCTATGCAGTACTTGGGATTCAATTTAATGCAATCGCGACTCAATGATGCAAGAATAAGATAGAGGCAATAGGTACTATATGTATGCAAGCATGTGGTAGTGCTTTCCTGGCAGCTCAGTTTAAGCGAGAGACGGATCTAGGTAGTATTCCTAGGATTCCTGATATTCCCCCTGCTCGGCGTCTATTCGAAAGAAGAACCAAACAAACAAGGGCCAACATAAATAAGTGCACAAGCATATGGATAAAATGCGACAAGCACACAAGCATGCCATGATGAATGGTGCACAAATTACATGGCAATAAAGTAGCATGGCAAGGGCGAGGTGTGGGCCCAAGAATAAATCATTTTATGAGTTATTTGGGCAAGTTTTATTGCCATAAACAGTTCTGATTTTTAATAATGACATGATGCATGCTTCAAATCAGAACATGGAATGCATAATTAGAACGGGCTCGTCGCGCTGATCGATTTAGACATATTATTTGTCAAATTTGGAGTTATAGAATTAAAATTGTTAATTAATTAAGAAAAGGTATTTTTATTGCAATTAAACAATTTCGAAAATTTAAAATAGTCAAATATTATTTTGGAAGGCAGATTTGAATTCCTCACATTTTTCTGACTCTAAAACATATATCCTTTGTTTTATTAATAAAAAGTTATTAATTTTTGGATTTAAAATAGATTAAACAATTTCTGGAATTATTTTTATTAAACAAATAAACGCGAAGACTTTTTGTACCGAGAGAGATCTAGCAACAGTCACCTACAAGTGGGGCCTACGCTGACTGGGCCTATCTGGTGCGGCGGCACTGAACCGGGTTTTTATCACGCAGGCTCACCCCGCCGCAGAGGTTGACAAGCGGGACCAGGGACGGCGGGTCCACCGCCCGGGTGCACCAGCCGGGGCATGCCACGCGGCAGATCCGGAGAGCGCGGGTGGGAAATAGCGGAAACCGAGGTACCGTTTCGAAAAAAACGGCACGGTGGCTAATCGGTGGGGCTCAGAGGACCGAGGGTTTGGCGAGCTGGGAAATACAGGGACCTAAGTGCAAAACTGACCGCGTAGATCTGATGAACTGAAAACTCGCTTTCTGAAACTGCAGCTGGCTCAATTTTTCGAGGTCGATGGCGAGAGATCTAAAGGGAATTTAGCATCGACGCAAAAAGCAAAGATGAAGAGGGGATCCTGGGCTACGACTTTCGTTCAGGTGGCATCGCCGGAGGAGGTCTATAGCGCGTGGGGCACGACGAAGAGCAGAGGCGGGTCGGATGCTGCTGCTGCTGCAGACGCGAAAGACAGCGTAGCGGCAACGCACGGAGGCCGCTCGACGGAGTGCAATGGCGACCTGGTGAACTAGAGGGGGAAGGACGTTGTCTGGGAGGGATGAGGTGCTCACGAGAGTGCACCCGCGAAGCCGTGGAAGCAGGGGTGGCGATGTACTGTCGCAGTGTTGGCGATCTGCTCCTTCGGCCACCTCACGGACACGGCGGCGACGGCGAGACTTCAGCGAGAAAACGAGTTCAGTTGGTTCGGGGCGAAGAAGAGGAAGCAGGGGAGGCTGTTGGTACAACTGGTCGGCACCTGAGCGCTGCAGATCGAGGAGATGGAGAAATTGGCCGAGCTAGGGTTGAGGGGGCATGGAGATGGCCATGGCCGTTTGTGGGTAAGGAGAGGGGAAGGAGAGGAACTAGGAGGGGCGAGCTCGATCTGGAGGACTGGGGGTGGTGGTGCTCTTTAAGAAAAAGGCAGGAAGGGGAGACCAAGAGGGGCACGAGGTGGTGGACCTGTCGCACGTGATCGTGAGGCAAGAAGAGAAACAGGAGCCAACCTCGTTCGCTGTCCACTCCGCTGGGTCGCACCAGACCAAGGAAAAGGAGCAGGTTCGGTGCAGCGAGAGAAGAGAGGGAGAGGCGCGCGAGGCTGCAGAGTTTAGCTTGGGCGCGGTGCAAGCTCAGGCTACTGCGGGAGGGGTCTGGCTGCACCGGTTGGTGCACGGGGCGCCGGCTGGGTGGACAGGGTGCAGAGGGGGCTGTTCGGCCCAGCTAGAGGAAGAAAAGGGGGTTTAGGCTAGGTTGAAACAAGGGTTTAGACTAGGTAAAGTTATGGTTAGCTAGGGTTTTAAGAGAGAGAGGAAGAGAGAGATTAGCTAGCTAGAAAATAAAGAGAGTTTAGGTTAGGAGTAGATGTGGTGTGTGTAGAATTAAGGAGAGTTTTTAGTGTAGAAGGTTTATTCAAGATTTAACACAAGCTCTCAAAGAGTTCAAAAACCAAAACTCTCACATAAGCACTAGAAGGAGATGACTGTGTGGAAAGGATATGTTGCATGGGATGTGGAGGTTTTGGAGGTGAGGTAGGAGGAGGGTTAGAGGATGGTTCCAAATTAAAGAAGAGAGGGAGAGAAAAAATAAGTTGGACCATGGGAAAATACCCATGCCTCACTCCAAACCGAAATAAACCCAAAGAAAAAGAAAAGAAGATGATCTTGCATGGCCCATGCATAATTAGTAAATGCCACATTTATTATTGTGAAAACAATTGTAATGACCATGGCATTTGTCAACACATGCACCCCAAAAATATGGAATTAAGTCCAAGCAAAAAGAAAAGAGTTGTGTCCCAAGTAGAATGGATGGAGAATGCCCATATTTGAATATAATGTGGGCATGCTAGTGTGTATGTCCCACTAGGTAAGTATATAGCCACAATTATATTCATACATGATCAAATACTCCAAACCAAACCATCTGGAAGCTAGACAAGAAAAATACTCCCATACCATGCAAAGGTGGCCATGTGGCTCTCCACATATCAACATTGTGAAAACAACATGATGCATATATGGGAGCATGTGGAAGTAGAAGTGGATCCATCCAACCCACATGAGCTAGAGGTAAACCCAACTAGAATGCAAAGCTCACATATAGTTGGATGGTAGAATTAAAGGGGTGGTGACAAGAAAAGGTGGTGGAGTTGAAAAAGTTATGCCCCCAACTCAATTTGGGCATTAACAATATATCAGGAACCAACTACAATGTAACAAGAGGCAAATACAATTAATAAATGCATATGAGATAAGAACCAAAAGAAAAAGGGTTTTATATGATGCTCACATGCAATGTGGCATGATGACATGAGCATGATATAATTATGATGCAACAAATTATATGTAGGAAGTAGCATTTATTATTAGACCATGTAGCATTACAGATGTTAGACAAATTGTAATAAATGTGGGCATCATGGTCTAATAATAAATGCTACTTCCTACATATAATTGTTGCATCATAATTATATCATGCTCATGTCATCATGCCACATTGCATTTGAGCATCATATAAAAACCTTTTCATTTGGTTCTTATCTCATATGAACTATTAATTGTATTTGCCTCTTGATACATTGTAGTTGGTTCTTGATATATTGTTTAATGCCCAAGTTGAGTTGGGGGCATATCTTTTTCAATTCAACCACCTTTGCCACCTTCCTTTATCTCCACCACCTTCCTTTGTCACCACCTTATAACTCCACCATCCAAATCACATATGAGCAATTGCGTTTGTGTTGATATTTAAATCTAGCTCATATAAATAAAGAGGGATCCAATTCTTTCCCACATGCCCCAATGGTGTTTACTGTTGTTATCACAATATAAAGGATGTGGGTCTACATGGGGGGATACTTCTACATCTTCATATGGTTTACTTCTATATGTGTGGGCATATCTAAATATAAATGGAACCATATATTTATCTAGTGGCATACCCACACTAGCTTTTCCATTATATTTATTTACGTTATTTCATCAACTCTTGGACATATGGGTTTAGTTCCAACCAAGTGTTAATTCCTTGTGCCTGTATGCTATGTGTGGTACCATTATTTCATGTTGCATGAAATATAAGCTCCACATTTCCATCTTATTCTAGTGCTTCTATTTGATGTTTCTATTCAACCTCTCCCAACCTTTGGCTTAGGCTTTATTCAAATTTGAGTGCATGGGTCTAAATGGGATCTTTTGAGATTGTATTGGTTTTCACAAATATAATTTGGCTTACCTAAGGTTCATGCATGGCCCATGCAAGCTTGTCCATACCTCCTCTTTTTGGGATTTCTTTGGATTTGGTGTAAAGCTTGTTTGGGTTGGAATCCATCAAATAGCCAAATTGAAAAGGATCCTATTATACCATCTTGTCTCCTTTATTTCTTGGATGCCTATTATTGCATGTACATGCAACATAGGGCATCTATTCCTTCTTTTCCTCCTTGTGGTATTTTATGATTTGTTTTGCAATCTTTCATTTTTGCGAATCTCCTTGCATGGCTTGGTTTAAACGAGGCCAAGAAGGCATATGCATCAACAACCTAAGATGGGTTCTCTGCATAATCCCTAAACCCTAATCTCTCTAATCTACCTAGCTTAACCCCCCCTAAACCGAAGAGAAAACCCAGCCTAAAATCACCTACCCAGCCGAGCCTAGCCCTTTTTGGTTGCACCAAGACCACCCCGTTTCCTCCCGATGGCACCCAACGCTGCAGGACGACGCCCTGCACGCTTTTCTTTTTCCTCCTGTTTCTCTTCCTCGCTCACGTGCTCGAGCGCCTCCTCAGGCCGAGCCCGTGCCCCCTCTCGTGCTTAAAGCAGCCAGCAGCAGAGCGTTGTCCTCCTCCCCCTCTTCTCTCTACCTACCCTCCAACCCGATCCAGATCGCCAGCCCTGCTCTATGATTCATCGGCAACAACACACACCCCGCCATGGCCGTGGCCACTGCCCCTACTCTCCGCCACTAGGAGTCCACCGTAGCTGGGGAAAGTGCCAGGTCGAGGAGAGGAAGCAGCACCGTAGCGGGAGCGAGGAGGAGAGGTTCTGGAACGATGTCGCCGCCCGCGCTCGCCACGGTCACCGCCAGGACGCGCTGCCTGTCTTCCTCACCGTTCACCCCTTTGCCGACGCCTTGAACACCGCCGCCGCCGACTTCTTCCTCTACTCCAACCCCCCCCCCCCCCCGGTGAGCACATGTAGTCCCTTTCCCTCTCTGGTTTGCGTTGCTCCCTGCCGGCACCGTGCGCAGCCGCCGCTCGCACCCCGCCCGCCGCATGCACGCAGACAGCACTCGCCGCGCGCGCGACCGACGGCAGCGAAACCCTAGCGCACCCTCTGTTCTTCCGCAGATTTCGATCGATGTGGTCCGTCTCCGTGCGAGCTTCCTGAACGAAAATCATAGCCCTATCTACCCTCTTTCGAACGAGCTAGGCCACGGTCAGATCGGTCTAGTGATGTGGTGCCAATCGACCTCGCAAGATCACTGCAGCTCAGGCGTTCTCTGACGAAAACGGTCCGCGACGGATGTGTTTTCTGCCTCTGTTCCTCACAAGATCCCAGCCGTTCTAGACCTCCGTTTGAGAAACCTTCTACACGAATATTGTAGAGCGCATTGAGATCTACATTTTTCGTTTTTGCATCATCTCCAATTCGTCGCTGGATTCGTCGCCATCGTCCTCCGAAGTTGGTTGCAGCTACTGTTTTCACCAGATCCCAGTTTTTAGTTTCGTCGGCATCGAGGGAGGTTTTGTGTAAAAGCCCCTATGGATTTTCCCGCCTCCACCCGCAGTCCTTCCAGGCCCACCTGCCAGCCGCCGTGAACCTTTTACAAAAACACCCACCATTCCTTGGACTTCAACCCGCGCCCCCGGATCTGACACGTGGTTGTGCTCCCCTAGCCCACCCGCGCGTGGACCCGCCATCGACTCGGTCCCATCCGTCGATGACCGCGGCTGGATGAGCTCGCGGTACAAAAAAATCTGGTTCGGACCCGCTGCGCCGCCTGCTGCTGAGTCAGGACAGGTCCTACCTATCAGCCGCTGTGGTTGGATCTCTCCCAGTAACAAAAGTTCCAGATCCTTTTTCTTTTAATAAAAATATTTCCTGAAAATGTTAATATGTTTTAAATCCAGAAAATAATAACTTTTAATTGACAAATCAAAATAATACAAATGATATATGTTTCTTGATCAGAAAAATGTGAGAATTTGAAATCTGCCATCCAAAATAATGTTTGACTAAATTAAATTTTCGAAATTGTTTAATTGAAATAAAAATGCCTTTTCTTAAATAATTAATAACTTTAAATCTATAACCCCAAATTTGACAAATAATATGTCTAAATCGATCAGGGCAACGAGCCCATTCTATTTATGCATTCCATGATATGAATTGAAGCATGCATCATGTCATTATTAAAAATCAGAACTGTTTATGGCACTAAAACTTGCCCAAATAATTCATAAAATGATTTATTCTTGTCCCCACACCTCACCCTTGCCATGCTACTTTATTGCCATGTAATTTGTGCATCATTCATCATGGCATGCTTGTTTGCTTGTCGCATTTTATCCATATGCTTGTGCACTTATTTATGTTGGCCCTTGTTTGTTTGGTTCTTCTTTCGAATAGATGCCGAGCCGGGGGAATATCGAGAATCCCAGGAATACTACCCAGATCCGTCTCTCGCTTTAACTGAGCTGCCAGGCAAGCACTACCACATGCTTGCATACATATAGTACCTATTGCCTCTATCTTATTCTTGCATCATTGATTCGCGATTACATTAAATTGAATCCCAAGTTCTGCATAGCCTTTACTTTTAAACCCCACAGAAGCCTGTTCCTCCATCCTATGAGCCATTACTACAGGAGTTGTTTGAGCCATGCGAGTCGTAGAACAACATGTGTAGGGTATGTGAGTGTCTGATGGATAATGAGGTACCTAAACAACTTAACCTGAGTAGTAATGGGATAACTAATGAAAGAGGCACCGGTGAGCAATATCTGTTATTTGGTTTTCTATGCTCGCTTGTGTCCCGTAGGACCCCGAGTACTTGATTCCAGTTCCTTGACTATTCGCACTATCCACATCCGGGAGGCCTTATGGACCCCCCTGAGCTAGAGCTTGATTCATTTCTATTTCTTGGGGCCACAAACTAGTTTGGGGCTTTATTACTATCCTGTACTTATGCCATGCTTACTGCTTTATTTAAGATTGTGCGTGGAGCACCTGTAGTGTTTAGGGATCGCGGCACGATTTCGCGGTATCGACAAGCCCAGCCACATTTTCGGGTTCCCAGTCGTTTACAGCCGTTCTCGCAAACCCTGGGTCCATCTCGAAGTCGGCCAGTTTCGTTGCGGGTAGCTTATTGGGGTGGCCCCCTGAAATATTTTATGAATCCTATGATCGCTTTGTCGTGAATGCCTCATTGGGTTTTGAGTTGGTTTTTCCGAGGTTGATCGAGTGTGTGTTGCTATTTGTGCACCCCTATAGGGTAAATCTTTCTAAAAGCCATGTTCGCGGTTATGGACAACTTGGAGCACGGTTTCTCGATCATAGACAAGTATAACTAAAGTACGGCTTTTAATTTGACTAAATACCTGACTAGTAAATAGTGCAATACTCATGGAATAGTTAATAAAACTGTCAACAGAGGGGCTGTTCGTCCGCTTTCTCGTTGGTAAGAGAGAAGGAGGATGGATCTGTTACTTTATACTGTTATAATTGTTGTTCCTAATTAACGGACATCCGTCTATCATTGGTTAGGCGGATGGTTAGCGAGTATCTATAGACTTGTTAGTTATTATCTTTTGCTGCAATTGCATCACCCCAGGTATATGTCCCCTTTAGAGGCATAAAGACTTGCTGAGTACCCCTAGGGTCTCACACAATAAATTTTTTGATTCAGATGAACAGGTGTATTCGCAAGATGGATACTGGGTGGAGGAGACAGATGATGTTGGCAACGATCACGCGGTGTAGAGATTCCGGGGATGGGGATCCACGAGATCTGTAGGAGGGATGTGTTTATTTATGTGGCATCTTATGCCGATTTGCTTCTTATCCGTACTCGGATCTTGTTTTCCGCTTCCGCCTGATACTCTGATGTTTGATGTATGAGGAGCTATCCTACACTATTATCTCTATCTAGGATATTTGGATCTTGCCGTATGGCGTTGCAATATTTCTATTTCTTTTAGATGGAATCGCTCTGAGAACTGTTGTATGGTAGCTTGCATACATACTCACTTGTGTATGTATTTGATCTCTTTGCCTGTTGCCTACGCCGCTCGCTCTTGTCCCGATGTCTTGGAAGTGGTTAGGACGGCCGGCGGGTCTACACGTGGGTGGCCCCTGGGCCCCCGCTGTACTATTTTAACCACTTCCGGTTCATCCAGGCTTGAACTTAGAGCGTAGGGTCCGAGGTGGTTACAATTAGCATCGCTGCAAAAAGCAAAGATGAAGAGGGGATCCTGGGCTACACCTTTGTTCAGGTGGCATCGCCGGAGGAGGTCTACAACGCGCGGGGCACAGCGAAGAGCAGAGGCGGGTCGGATGCTGCTGCTGCAGACGCGACAGACAGCGCAGCGGCGGCGCACGGAGGCCGCTCGACGGAGTGCAATGGCGACCCGGTGAACTAGAGGGGGAAGGAGGTTGTCTGGGAGGGAGGAGGTGCTCACGAGAGTGCTCCCGTGAAGCCGTGGAAGCAGGGGTGGAGAGGTACTGTCGCAGTGCTGGCGATCCGCTCCTTCGGCCACCTCACGGACACGGCGGCGACGACGAGACTTCGGCGAGAAAACGGGTTCAGTTGGTTCGGGGCGAAGAAGAGGAAGCAAGGGAGGCTGTTGGTACAACTGGTCGGCACCTGAGCACTGCAGATCGAGGAGAAGGAGAAATTGGCCGAGCTAGGGTTAAGGGGGCATGGAGATGGCCATGGCCGTTTGTGGGTAAGAAGAGGGGAAGGAGAGGAACTAGGAGGGGCGAACTCGATCTAGAGGACTGGGGGTGGTGGTGCTCTTTAAGCAAAATGCAGGAAGGGGAGACCGAGAGGGGCACGAGGTGGTGGACATGTTGCACGTGATCGTGAGGCAAGAAGAGAAACAGGAGCCAGCCTCATTCGCTGTCCACTCCGCTGGGTCACACCAGACCAAGGAAAATGAGCAGGTTCGGTGCAGCTGGGGGAAGGGGTCCGGCTGCACCAGTTGGTGCACGGGGCGCCGGCTGGGTGGACAGGGTGCATAGGGGGGTGTTCGGCCCAGCTAGAGGAAGAAAAGGGGGTTTAGGCTAGGTTCAAACAAGGGTTTAGACTAGGTAAAGTCATGGTTAGCTAGGGTTTTAAGAGAGAGAGGAAGAGAGAGATTAGCTAGCTAGAAAAGAAAGAGAGTTTAGATTAGGAGTAGATGTGGTGTATGTAGAATTAAGGAGAGTTTTTAGTGTAGAAGGTTTATTCAAGATTTAACAAAAGCTCTCAAAGAGTTCAAAAACCAAAACTCTCACATAAGCACTAGAAGGAGAAGACTATGTGGAAAGGATATGTTGCATGGGATGTGGAGGTTTTGGAGGTGAGGTAGGAGGAGGGTTAGAGGATGGTTCCAAATTAAAGAAGAGAGGGAGAGAAAAAATAAGTTGGACCATGGGAAAATACCCATGCCTCACTCCAAACCAAAATAAACCCAAATAAAAAGAAAAGAAGATGATCTTGCATGGCCCATGCATAATTAGTAAATGCCACATTTATTATTGTGAAAACAATTGTAATGACCATGGCATTTGTCAACACATGCACCCCAAAAATATGGAATTAAGGCCAAGCAAAAAGAAAAGAGTTGTGTCCCAAGTAGAATGGATGGAAAATGCCCATATTTGAATATAATGTGGGCATGCTAGTGTGTATGTCCCACTAGGTAAGTATATAGCCACAATTATATTCATACATGATCAAATACTCCAAACCAAACCATATGGAAGCTAGACAAGAAAAATACTCCCATAACATGCAAAGGTGGCCATGTGGCTCTCCACATATCAACATTGTGAAAACAACATGATGCATATATGGGAGCATGTGGAAGTAGAAGTGGATCCATCCCAACCCACATGAGCTAGAGGCAAACCCAACTAGAATGCAAAGCTCACATATAGTTGGATGGTAGAATTAAAGGGGTGGTGACAATAAAAGGTGGTGGAGTTGAAAAAGATATGCCCCCAACTCAATTTGGGCATTAACAACATATCAAGAACCAACTACAATGTAACAAGAGGCAAATACAATTAATAAATGCATATGAGATAAAAACCAAAAGAAAAAGGGTTTTATATGATGCTCAAATGCAAGGTGGCATGATGACATGAGCATGATATAATTATGATGTAACAATTATATGTAGGAAGTAGCATTTATTATTAGACCATGTAGGATTACAGATGTTAGACAAATGGGATGCTACAGAAACCGACCTACCACTCAACACCGAAGCCCAACCCACACATGGTGCAAACTCCCGCGTGGCACGCTCTCCTACCTGCACGCCAACCTGCCTGGACCTCACCCTCTCATGCGGTCAACCGCCTCGCGCACACAGACCCTGGTCCCACCTCCCTACGTGCATCCCATGTCACAGCCGCGTCCACCCCGTGTTGCCCCTCGCGGACCCACCCTACCAAAACCGCGTCCCCCCGCAGCACTCCACCCGCCCACCAACCACAAAACCCGCTGGCCCCGGTCCCACCTCATAGACGTGCCCTCCTCTTTGCCTCGATCGATCCCCGTGATACCTTCGATTCAGATTACAGATGTATTATAGCTCTTTTTCGCTAGTAGACCTAGGTTATCGAATCCACGGGAAAATATGCACAGTGAAGTTACTTTAACGCACCTTCGGGAGTTTTAGAATTCCTTTTGTGTTTTATGGGACCAGTTGCTTGCGTCTTTTTGTTGTTGTCGATGATGGAGATAGAGAGGGCCTAGGGCGTTCGGTTTCACCTGTAGCTGTGTAAAACATCTGATGGAAATAAAAGAAAGAAATAAAGTATGCGTGTACTTGTTAGAGCAAGATAAGTTATATGTGGGCAGTGCATCCATAATTGCTATTGCCTCCGCAACCGCTTATAGCAATAACCTACTAGTCTCATCCATAGAAGAAAGAGAACTAATGATATGCATAGTGATGTCATTGTTAATCCCAAGCAAATCCCGCACATACAACTGTACTACCCCTTCTGTCACTGGTGTTCCCAACCTACGGATCAGTCATCACTCATACTCCCTATACCTGGTTCAACCCTCGGGGTCTTGGGTACATGACAAGTCCATGGATTGAGGCAAGAGAGGATACAATAATCATCATGTCATACAAACTAATACACGATCCCATCTATGATAAAGCACATGCACAATTGCTACATGACTAGGCCGAAGCTCTTAGCCTAAGGAGACTTACTCACACATAGAGATGACATCAAAAATCACAAACATTGTAATCAAAATCATAAGATTGATAGCAATAGTCTTACAATGTCGCCAATCGAAGAAGAGATCTACTATTACAAGAGGTGGAGTATGGCTATGGAGATAGAGAAGGGTTTGGAGATCTAGAGGCGGCTAGAGATCTGTGGCAGAGGTTTGGCTTCTTCGGGGGGAGCGAGAGAGATTTTCCCGTCGCCTGAGGCTTCTTTATATAGGGGTCCCTTCATGAAAGTTGTTCTGTTTGACCTAACGGTGGTGGCGCCAACTATACGGCCTGAGCTATACGGTCGGAATTTTTGCTCCGGTCGTATAATTGGTCGTTATGGCGTCTTCCTCTGTTGTTTGCCTCATGGTTTCTTCTGGTTGTTGGAAATATTGTATCTTTGAGTTTAATGTAGTGATTCCCTCCTTTAAAAGACATTCTTTGCGCAAGAAAAAAACAAGAAGAAAGGATTGCATACCCCTCTGAATATTAGCATTAGTGGCAGGGTTTAGAGAGATATTTCATCAAAAATATGATTAATATCCAGTTTAAATGTGGACGTAGATTGCTATATTTCCGAGCCATCAAACTCCCCAAGCTTAAACTTGATCGTCCCGAGCAAGAAAACCAAAATCAAAAAGGAACTCAGCATTTAAGCTGAAATAACGAGATGGTGATCTTACTCATGGTTAATAGTCTCATGTTTCCTGCACTTCATAAATCTGCAAAACTTCAGCATAGATAGAGTAGTGGCAAGCATATACGGTATTTATGCATCCTTATAGCGCTTCAGAATTATTGTAAACATGGATGATCCAAATGAGTAAACTTTATTCCATGTCAAGGAATCAACTCATAGGCTTGGCTTTGAACAGTAAAGTATAATCATGTAAAGTAAGAGTGTGAGAGTTGTCATGAAAAGCATATATACTAGACCATATCAATTCTCCCACATCAATGAATCAAGACTTTGCAAGCACTACTTTTCTATTCATTGTCCTTCAAGAATTTCAGTTTTTAAGTAATTGAGAGCATGCCAAAGATTTTTATTAGTTTATCGGGTTGTGATGGAAACTCGTGGCATCATGATACGTCCATTTTGCATCACTATTCTATATCTTAATTCACTATTATTCATTGATATATTTCTTATTGAGATGTGATACTTATGTTATTTCATCTGTTTTTGCATGGTTGATGACTTTTGGAGCATGGACCGCTGCAGTCAGGATTTTGATGGAAAAGGTGTTGTTTGGAGGCAAAATTCGCGAAGATCAGAAAATCCGGGAAAATATACAGAAAATTCTATTTTTCCAGAAGACTCAGGATGCTAGAAGATGGAGTGGAGGTGGGCCACAGGGGGCCCACACCACCCCATGGCGCGGGCAGGCCTAGGCCGCGCCTGGGAGTGCTGTGGCCGCCCTAGCCCACTCCAGCCTCTCTCCTCTGGCGTATATCATCCCCACGAAACCCTAAGACTCGGGGAGTGACCACGGAAATATTCCGCCGCCTCTGCGGGGCGGAAAACACCGAGAGAGAAAGATTCTCCGGCAGACAGATTTCTACTAGGGGAATTCCTTCCCGGAGAGGGGAGATTGTCGCCATCAACACCAGCATCAAGCTGGACTTCATCAGGATCATCATCATCATCATCACCCCCATCATCACCATCAGCACCCTCATCACCATGTCCATATTGCTGTAACAATTGGTTGAATCTTGCATAGTTCATAGGGGAAACTTTCCCGATGTTGATTACTCTTTGTAGTTGATGCTATTGAGTGAACCATTGAATTATTGTTTATGTTCAGATTGTTATACATCATTATTCCATCTATGATCATGATCCATATGATGTCTTGTGAGTAGTTCGTTTTGTTCTTGAGGACATGGGAGAAGTCTTGTTGTTAGTAGTGGAGTTGCAGAAAGATTCAATAGATTGTTATTTAAGTTGTGGTGTACTTCTTCTAGTGGTGTCATGTGAACGTCGACTACATGACACTTCACCTATATGGGGCTAGGGGAATGCATTGTGTATTTGGCTACTAATCGTAAGGGTTGCCGGAGTGACAGAAATCTGAACCCCCGTTAGGAAACCATTGCACAAGGGACGTAAGGGTCTTAGAGTTTAAAGCTGTGGTTAGGTTTGTACCTTAATTACTTTCTTGTACTTACGGATGTTTGCAAGGGGTATAATCACAAGTATATATTTAGTCTTGGATGGGGCGGTACTTTAGCACAGGTTCACCCACACAACACTTAGCAAGCTAAAGAAGATTAATCGACTATATGAAGCGAAAGCACTTGACAGTATTCCCATGTGTCCTCGAGAACGTTTGGTCATCTATTGAAATACAACCGGCTTGTCCTTTGCTGCATAAAGGATTGGGCCACTTGCTGCATTCATTCCTACTGTCTTTTATTTACTCGTGCTTTGTTTACTTGCTTTATCGAAAACCCCTAAAAATCCGTTTGCTAAGTATTTGCAGAGAATTCCCGATCCATACCACTAGCCAGCACCTTCTGCTCCTCGTTGGGTTCGACACTCTTACTTATCGAAAATACTGCGATACACCCCCTATACTTGTGGGTCATCAAGACTATTTTCTGGCGCTGTTGCCGGGAATGAAGCGCTATTGGAGAGTGGAACTGGTAAAGGAAACTTCTATTGTGAGTATTGTTTACTTCTGCTAGTTGCTTTATTTTCGTTATGGATAATTCGCTGAGTTTCTTATTTGGTAATGCTACTACCACTGCTATGGTAGTAGATAAGCCACCACCTGCTGAGAAAGATGTTTTCAAAATACCTACAAGAATTATTGATCGTGTTATGGATAACTACTATGTTGGGGATGGAATTATCCATCCCGGTGATCATTTACTCTTTATACACGAATTATGCGGGTTGTTCAAGTGTTCAGGTATTACTACAGACCAAGTTAAGAAGAATTTATTCTCATTATCACTGAAAGGAAGAGCTGAGGAATGGTATAAGCTGCTGAAGAATGGTCAAGCTCTGGAATGGGAGGAAATAGTGCCTCTCTTTTATTCAAAGTTTTATCCTCCTAGTGAGATTCATAAAGATCGGAATCAAATATACAACTTTTGGCATCTTGATGGAGAGAGTACAGCTCAAGCTTGTGGGAGACTGAAGTTACTAATGCTCAAATGTCCCATTCATGAGCTCCCCAACAATATAATTATCAACAACTTTTATGCAAGGCTCCCTCTACATGACAAGGATTTATTGGATGCTTCTTGTGCTGGATCATTCACTCGCATGGAACAAGAAGCTAAATGGGATCTTCTGGACCGTATTCAAGACAATGCTGAAGCTTGGGAGAATGATAAAGGTAGAAAGTCAGGAATAAATTATGATTATGAATGCATTGAATCTTTTATGGGAACTGATGACTTTCAAAATATTAAAAATGCTTATGGTCTAGACTCTCAAGATATTGCTTCTTATTTTAGGGCTTTTGCTTCCTACATTGAAGTGCCTAAAAAGAAGTGGAATAAGTATCATGAACCTTATAAAGATGTTGCTAAGAGTATTCTTTCAAGAAATACTGATTTTTATACTACTAATCATGTTTTACCTGAACCTTATATTGAGAAAATGCCTTTCCCAGTTAAGGTAAAGGAACATTCTATGATGGCTAGTATGGTAGATGAAAGTATTAACAAAGCTATTGAACCTGATAAACAAATGGTTGATGAACCTGTAATAGAAAACGTGAAAGACTTTGCCACTAAGTATGAAAACGAGGGACACTCTATCCTTTGTAAGGATACCTCTAATATTGTTTCACAAAGTAGTGTTATGAGAGCTAGTATCCCTGTGTTTTCTGTTAGAATAAGTGATCCTTGCTATGATGGTCCTTGTGATAGATATATTGTTAAGTTTATGCATGATACTGAAAGTTACTATGAGAGAGGGAAAAGTGTTCGTATGCATCTCAATAATATCAAGTTTCCTCGTTTCGTGCTGAAAGTTTTTATGTTGCACTTCTTTTGCCTTCTTATGCAAGTTGCCTCTGGTTTCAACAACTCGTTTATTTACAAAATTCCCTTGCATGGGAAGTGGGTTAGACTTAAATGTGTGTGTGTATTTTTGCTTCTTAATGCTCTCTTTCATTTTAATTCATATCCCTATGAGAGCTTCTTCAAAATTATCATGCCCATCTTAATGGCTATAAAGAAAGAGCTTTATGGGAGACAACCCAATTTGTTTTTGCTTTCAGTTTGTTTTTGTTTCTTTGAGTCTTGGAAGTTATTACTTCGGTAATAACCGCTCCTTATCTGTTTTGTTTGGTTTTTTGTCAAGATCAACCTCTAATGAGAGAGAAGTAATATTTGCGGAAGTTGCTGTCCCGAAATAAATTCTTGTGCTTCACCGTAAAAATTCGTGACAGATCTCTGTCTGTCGGATTGAGCTGTAATTGTTTGTGATTCTGACCCAGGTTGTTATTTAACTTTCGTTAGTTTTGCATTTTTTGATTTGAGCAATAGAAGATTTTCAAAAAAATGATCTTTACCTGCTGGTATGTTTTGACAGATTTTGCCAATCTTGCATTTCCTTCTTTATTCGATTTCCTTTTTGAATTCTTTTTGGGTTTTCGGAAGGAGTTGCTACAGTATCTTTTTTTTGATGGTTTTCAGTTGAAGTTGGACTCAAAAGGTTTTATCACTTCACTTATACTAATGTTGCTAATAAGAACTTTGTGAAGTTTTGTGTGAAAGAAATTTCCAGGAAGTGGAGATAATGGTGTAATAAGAAAGAGAAAGGTTTTATGACTCAAGTAATAAGTATTTGAAGATGAAGATATTGATGTTATTCAAGAGATGACTCCGGAAGGATCCATTAGATACCAAATTCAGAGACCTGCAGAGTCCATTTCCAACTAGGTAACAGTTCTGGTAAGAAAAGTTCCGCGAAAATACAATCCAACTATATTTTTACAGTTTTCGGTCAATAAGGAAAGCTACGGAGAAAAAAAGAGACGGAAACAGAGCCAGGGTGGCCCACACCACCCCATGGTGCGGGCCCACCCCTGGCCGCGCCACCAGGTGGTGAGGCCACTCCAGACTCCGCCTCCGACTCGTTTTCTCCCAGTACCTTCCTTTTGATATGAAACTTCATAATATATAACCCCCCGGATCCCCCGAGGCTCGTATATCGTGTTTTCGTCGTGTTTTTGTTTCGATCTGTTTCTGTCAGGACATACTCTTTGAAAGCTTAGAAGCACAATGGTGTCCGCCAAGGATAAAGGGAAGGAGCGCATGGAGGAAGACCTCCAAGACCCCGGTAAGGAGAAGGAGATCAAGAGTGAAGGTGAAGAGGAGGCAAAGCACACCGGCACTACCGTTGTAAGCATTGGAGTGGTGGCGAACCCTGCCAGGATCAGAAGGACGGCACGGATGTCAAATGGAGGGAAGCTTCCGCATCACTGCTTGGCACCAAGGACTCCTTCTCCGAACAGCAAGAGTACCTTCCATACCTTTACCCATAACCTTGCAGGAAAAGAAGACTTCAAGGAGGAAGAGTGGGGAAAGAATAGCAAGAGCTGGGATTCTCAACATGACATGATCATGAGCCGCATTGAGCAAAACTCACAGCTGATTCATAATCTCACCTTCGAGATTGAGGTCTTGGGGAAACTGATCAAAGAGCTCATCAAGAGGATACCACCACCACCTAAGGAGTAATTCGTCATCAGGTTTGGCATCCCCTTGGTTTGTTCCAAGCTTGGGGGAGTGCCGCGGTATCACATCACTATCTTCTATCTTTTTACCTTTTTAGTAGAGTCATATCATTAATAGAGGAGTTATTATGTAGTATGGTTTGCATTATGGAAGTGTCCCCTCTCTCGTTAGATATGTATCCCTTGGTGTGAGTTTCCGTTATGGAATATTAATGAGAAGTTCTATCATTCACTCTTTTGCATAGCTTATATTAGTTTTCAATTTGTGGTTATATGATTGATCTTGTTGTTAGTATTGGCATCACTTTGGGATCATTGAGTTAATTTAGTTGGTTTTGGCAAACCTGGCTCGGTCAGTAGCAACACCTTTTTGAGAGTTGAAAAGAAAAGATAGAAGTACTCTAGAGAAAAAAATCATCATCTTTCTTTCTTGATTTGCTCATAAGTCTAGTATTCTCTAGCTAAGATCTTTTGTGTTTCCAAGGAAGATTGCATGTTTGTTTTTATCATTTGTATGTTTGGTTGTTTCCTTCAACTCTTGTACTTGCTACCCAGCCTTGCTAGCCAAAAACCTGTACTGAGAGGGTATTCTTCTCGTGCATCCACCTCCTTTAAACCAAAACCTTTGCCATTTGTGTCCACCATACCTACCTAGTAGCATTATTGCTATTCCAAGTAAATTCTTGTTTTGGCTACCTCCCAAATTAAACTTGTTATGTGAAAAATTAGTGATTAAAGCTCTCACGAACTTGATGGCACACTTTATTTTCCGCACTTAATAAACCTGAACCATTGTGAACTCTCCATGAAAGTTATATGCTTGCAAATTATAGGGTGGGGATTAGCAGAACCGTGCTGTCACGGGGAACGCTTTCATCACTTGTAAATATATACCCAGTTGATACCTTGCTCTTTTGTTTGCGGATGTCGTCGGTGTGAAATAAAAGGGGAGCTTGTAAGTCCATGGAGTTATGTATGTGTGTTAGAGAAACGCCTGGGCCGCTGGTCTAATCCATGCTGACATGGTGGAAACCTGCAGCGTAACCATAATGATATCTATGAAGCATTCTTCTTTAAAAAAAAAGAGAGATAGAGAAAAAGAAAAAAAGGAAGATACTATGAAAAGAGGAAAGAGAGAAAAAAGCACCATTTTCCCAGGGTAAATAAGAAGATTGCTGAGATACTCATTGTCTGCTTGCTTTGTCATTTTGATATGGGGATTCTTCCGTATCATCGGGCAAGGGGTACCCCGTTGGCGGTTCTCAATGATACGCACATACTTACGATGACAAGAACTTACCGGTAACTAAAGTTGAGTAGCATGAGGAGCGGCCCTCGTACTCAAGGGACTTGGGATTTTCAGTTTATAGTCTGTCAAGCATATAACTTAGATTGGACCTCACTTTCACCTTAATTACCTAAATATGCCGATGATAGGGGCAATGAGAGCTGAAAGCTAGTAAGTATCATAATTTTTGGGAGCTCTTTATGAGACTTGCAATCCCTGCTTCCCTCTTTGAAGGGCCTTTCTTTTACTTTATAGTTGAGTCAGTAAACCTACTCCCTTCTATCTCAGCAAGTATTTTGAGTTGATGTGTTTCATTCGTTCATATGATGATTTATGCATTCATGTTTCTTATGTTCCTTGTTTTGCACATTGCTCTTATCTTGATGTTTACTACTTTGCAAGCTTTCATTTAAAAACCAGCTATTTGTGAACTCCAGCAAATTATCAACTATTCTTCGACCAAGAGCTAAGTTTGCCATTACCAATTCTGATTCACTTTATGTATCTTTATTGTGTTTCCTTTACTCATGGCAAGTTGAGTTATATAATAGTGAGTTTTCCTCTATTATGATCTATGTATTTGATGAATGTGAAGCTTCTTGTCCGTATACTTTTATCGACTCTTCACTCCATAAACCTGAGGTCATGTTTCTTGAGCTCAGTTTTGCTTGGGGACAAGCAAAGTCTAAGCTTGGGGGAAGTTGATACGTCCATTTTGCATCACTATTCTATATCTTAATTCACTATTATTCATTGATATATTTCGTATTGAGAGGTGATACTTATGTTATTTCATTTGTTTTTGCATGGTTGATGACTTTTGGAGCATGGACCGCTGCAATCAGGATTCTGATGGAAAAGGTGTTGTTTGGAGGCAAAATTCGCGAAGATCAGAAAATTCGGGAAAATATACGGAAAATTCTATTTTTCTAGAAGACTCAGGATGCCAGAAGATGGAGTGGAGGTGGGCCACAGGGGGCCCACACCACCCCATGGCGCGGGCAGGCCTAGGCCACGCCTCGGAGTGGTGTGGCCGCCTTGGCCCACTCCAGCCTCTCTCCTCTAGCATATAGCATCCCCACGAAACCCTAAGACTCGGGGAGCGACCACAGAAAGATTCTGCCGCCTCTACGGGGCGGAAAACACCGAGAGAGAAAGATCTCTCCGGCAGACAGATTTCTGCCGGGGGAATTCCTTCCCGAAGAGGGGAGATCATCGCCATCAACACCACCATCAAGCTGGACTTCATCGGGATCATCATCATCATCACCCCCATCATCACCATCAGCACCCTCATCACCATCTCCATATTGATGTAACAATTGGTTGAATCTTGCATAGTTCATAGGGGAAACTTTCCCGGTGTTGATTACTCTTTGTAGTTGATGCTATTGAGTGAGCCATTGAATTATTGTTTATGTTCAGATTGTTATACATCATTATTCCATCTCTGATCATAATCCATATGATGCCTTGTGAGTAGTTCGTTTTGTTCTTGAGGACATGGGAGAAGTCTTGTTGTTAGTAGTGGAGTTGCGTTGAGAAAGATTCAATAGATTGTTATTTAAGTTGTGGTGTACTTCTTCTAGTGGTGTCATGTGAACGTCGACTACATGACACTTCACCTATATGGGCCTAGGGGAATGCATTGTGTATTTTGTTACTAATCGTAGGGGTTGCCTGAGTGCCAGAAATCTGAACCCCCGTTAGGAAACCATTGCACAAGGGACGTAAGGGTCTTAGAGTTTAAAGCTATGGTTAGGTTTCTACCTTAATTACTTTCTTGTACTTACGGATGTTTGCAAGGGGTATAATCACAAGTATGTATTTAGTCTTGGATGGGGCGGTACATTAGCACAGGTTCACCCACACAACACTTAGCAAGCTAAAGAAGATTAATCGACTATATGAAGCGAAAGCACTTGACAGTCTTCCCATGTGTCCTCGAGAACATTTGGTCATCTATAGAAATACAACCGGCTTGTCCTTTGCTGCATAAAGGATTGGGCCACTTGTTGCATTCATTCCTACTGTCTTTTATTGACTCGTACTTTGTTTACTTGCTTTATCAAAAACCCCTAAAAATTCGTTTGCTAAGTATTTGCAGAGAATTCCTGATCCATACCACTAGCCAGCACCTTCTGCTCCTTGTTGGGTTCGACACTCTTACTTATCGAAAATACTGCGATACACCCCCTATACTTGTGGGTCATCACATCACTAAGGTTTTTGTTCCTTTTGCATAATGATTACTCATAATAGCCAAAGGAGTGATTCCATCATGATTACAGCTACCTGAGAGTGCCAAGAACCTTACCCACTATAGCATTGCTACTACAAGTGTTTAATCAACTCATAGCCGAAATCTAAGAGTTTCCTCCATGAAGATCTTTCCTAGGCCAACGGAGTTGTTGGCATCCCATGAAGTTTGACACTCGTAAAGCTATATCATTCTTATGATTAACAAGTCAAACTTTTGCATGCTCACAAAAACCGCTAAACATTAATTCAATTGAACAAATCCTTTCAAAGAGAGCTATTAAGCAAATCAACATTTTCAGTGGAGTGGAGTGTTTCTAGAAATAAGCCTTCAAGACTAAGCACTACAACATCCAAGCCTTCAATTGTGAGACTTTTTCTTATTACAATTGTTTAGCAATTTTTAGGCATGACTTGGTTAATTACGAGAGCTGGAACAAAATGAGCCCAATTAAACACCCATGCAAACGACAATCTTACTATGATACAAAGACTCACTCCACCAATATAATATCTCAACATTTACTACTAACTACCTCTCATGTTTGGTTCCACTTCTCTCTTCCTTTTTTATTTGCTTCTTGGAAACTCGAAGTCGGTCACTCTCCTGCAAATATATGAAGACCTCGAGGCGGAAAGAAAAGAAAGAGGGAAAATAAGGAAAACTGGAGAAATATTTTTGTGATTTTCAAGAGAGGGAATTTAAAGAATAGAAAATTGGCAGCAAAGCTCGGCTAGAAAATTTTGAAAGCAAAATAAAAAGAATAGAAAGAACTAAAGATAAAGTGTTGGGGAAACCAACAAGAGTGATTATAAAATCAAATAAAATGTCACCTCGAAATAAATAAAAGAAAATAAACGCCAAGTAAAGATACATGAGGAAACTTCCCCAAGCAAGACCTTAAAATCATTGTGGTGGCGGGAAAACGTTGTTACTCCAGTCCGCAAATTGAGTTGAGAGGTTAGTTGTTGATTATTGGAGGTTCAAAGAGAGGTTGTGCATCCTATCCACAGTCCCTCCAAGTCCATGGAAATCTTGGTATGTGGCGAACCGGGTTTTTGGATGCTCCTCTTGACGAGGAACTTCTTGCTCCTCCTCTTGGTCCTCATCCTCTTCAGGAATTTCTTCCTCAGGCTGGTGCTACTCAACCTGCAAATCATATAGCAAACGTCCTTCCTCGATAGAGAAAAGACCATTAGGAAAAGGAGCAGGGTAGATACGCCCAGATCCAGCAATATGTAGGTAATAAACACCACCTCTCCTAGTGAGCATTCCACAGGCCCTCAAGGTGGAGAAACCAACACGAGTCTCGCCTAGTACATGTTGCAACTCACCTAGATCAATGTCTAGGGCAGTGGCAAGCATGGTGATGACGCCTCCTCATGTGATTGGCCCTTGGCTTTGGGAGGCTTGGTTCTCCAAGTAGCGCACAAGGATGGCGCCCAAGTTGAGTGACAGGTTGCAGTTGATGTAAGCAGCCTTTGTGAGGACTAAGATGTCCTCCTCACTGAGTCTCGTGAACTCATTACGTGCCTGTAAGGTGTTAGCAATTACATAGAACAAATAGTGAATTCCAGGATGATGAATATTCTTCCCCTTGTTCACTCTACTAGTGAAGCTCATTCCATTATAGTATTGATCGGGGGGAAGGAATTAAACCAGTAAAGGATGTGCGTAGAGCATTAACATCATTGTTTGGCAAATTAAAGCATGCGCACCATTCATCTAATGTTAAAGTGTAGTTGTTGTTCATCAGATGGAAAGAAATAGTATCCTCTCCTTGCCACAGTTTAACGGTGCTTTGCAACGAACTTAGGAATTCAATGGTTAAGCGGCGAAAGTAGGTACATCATTGTACACAAAGTTTTGCAGGCTAGCTCTATTGCAAAGTAAATTAAAGTCATCAGAAATACCGATTAGGTTCAATATAATGGGGCAATCTAACTTGGTGGCCTTCACTTCATGGTTCTTGATCTTGTTTAAGCATTTGCGATGGGCCTCATCCCTGAACCGTATCCCCATGCGTTCCTGAGCGGCAGCCTGAGAAGCGCTAGCGGTGGCACGAGCATGAGTTTGGCTCATTGTGTTCATCATCTAAAACATTGAAGAAAGTCAAAAATAAACTTTTTGATCCAGCAACAGTAAGTATAATATATTCCTCATCTAAGCACACTAAAGAATCTCCTCAAGATAATAATTTAGGCAAGAAAATCATATCAATTGGTTCATAGTAGGTCTCACCCTAGATTGACAATGACAATAGATCGAAGATGAATTTGCAAAAGGTAATTGGAGGATCGGAGGAGAAACATACCATAGATCACTTGTGTGCGAGGAAATCGAACGAAATTTAGTAGAGATGAAGATCCCTTGAGGTTTTGAGAGAGTGTGGAGGTAGAAGAAATGGATTGAAGTTTTGGATTTGGGAGTACCTTCCCATGCGATTTTGTGGTCGGATGCAACTATACGGGAGGAATATGCGTTTGGCCGTATAGTTGGCGTTCTATGAAAATATTAGGTCTTCCTCCTGGCGGTGCAGCTATACGGACGCAACTATACGGGCAGGAAAAAAGTTCCAGCTCCATAGTTGGTCGTTAAACTGTCTGTCCCTGTGAAAGAAAATTTGCAAAGGCATCGATATCTATACGACAGGAATAATACGGCCGGAATTTTTATACCCACCGTATAGTTGGTCGTTAAACTCCCAGTATATATGAAAAGAAATTGTACGGAGGCATTGCTATCTATACGACCGGAACTATAGGGCCGGAATTTTTATTCCCGCCATATAGTTGGTTGTTAAACTCTTAGTACATATTGCAGAAAAAAATTCGATGGTAAAGATAACTATACGACCGGAACTATACGGCTGGAATTTTTATTCCTGTCGTATAGTTGGTCATTAAACTGTCTGTGTGCATCAAAAAAATTATGTTTCTTCGTAAAATATTTCTTTTCCTATAACTTAGCGATATACCTTGTTTTTGAAAAAAAATTGACAGTAAATATTGTCGACCAACAATAGTATGAATAATGCAGAATTTCAAGTACTACCAAATTTCTTCTCCTCAAATGGAGTTTTTTGGCACTATTTATTAAACATGAACTTAAACTAAAACTAAACTTAACTCAAACCTTAATTTAACATGGGTGGCCTCCCATGGAGTGCTCTTTTATGGTCAATAGCTTTACCTTGATGATACTCACTTGGGCCAGATGAGTGGAACACCCACTCCAAAGTAATTGGCCTTCAAAGTGATGGCCTCCTGCTCGTCATGTTTGGCTTTCTTCTTCCTGGGGAAATGAATAACAAAAGGATCCCGTGAAGGCAATTGCAACTTCACGTTCCCTTCATGAAGGTTAATTAAAGACTTTATAGTTCTTAAGAAAGGACAGCCTAGTATTATAAGAGCAACAGTATCTTTAGGCATGTCAACTAAAACGAAATCAATGAGAGCATGACAACCTTTAATATAAACTAAAGTGTTCTCCTTAATCCCTATAGCTTGTTTATAGGTAGAATCTGCTAGATGCAACTTTAACTCAGTAATTTCAAAGGAGCCAAGATTTAAGTTGTTAAAAAGACTCTTTGGAATTGTTGAGACGCTTGCACCTAGATCACAAGGTGCAGCTATCTCAATTGTTCCAATCTTTATCTTAATAGTAGGCTCAAATATGCCATCTAGTTTAACATGTAACTTTCAGTGATTTTCTTCTATTCCTCTTCAAGATCGTGTACCTTAATTGCTACTTGATCAACAAAGTGTTCATACATGGCTTCATCGTTACCTTCACTTACCGGAATTTTGACGTTGATCCTCTTTACCAGATCTTCGATGGTGTAGCTTAGTGAAGGGGCATTACTATAATCAAGTTCTTCAGGCTCCTCCCTTTGGATCCGCATCATTTTGAGTTCTTCAACAGGATTGGGCTCAATTTTACCTGCAAATTTAGCTAAAATGAGAGTTTGCCTCTCGGTTATCTTACCTAGCTGTGCCTCAACGAACCTTGTTCTTTCTTGATCGTCCTGCAAATCATTTCTCAAACTAATGGCTTCGTTAGATAATTTACCAAGCATATCATTATGGTTATCCGTAATTTTGACTAGAATATTATTTTGTTTATTTTGTGAGTCTATGAAAGACTTAAGCTTTTCTTGGAGACTACCATTACTAGTTCCCATATTATTATTAGAGTTATTTGTAGGACTAGCATAATGTTTCTGAAAGTTGGGATTGTAACTCTTCTTCCAAGCAGGATTGTAATCCTTACGAGCTACGAAGTCTATTTCTTCTATATTTGTTACGGGGGTGCCACTTACCCGAGTTTCCTTACCTTTTATGGCTAGTATGAGATCATCCAACTTAGCATTGAGATCTTCGTTCTCTTGTGGTGAGACAAAGTTCACCTTCTTCGTGTTTGATCTTTCAACATGCCATTGGGCATGGTTGTCTTGCATATTGTCTAGCATCTGCTTTGCTTTGGTAATATGTTTACCCATAAATGTTCCTCCAGCTGCAGTATCAAGCATAGACTTAGACAGAAGATTAAGAGCATTATAAAATAAATGGAGGATTAACTAATCTTCCATCCCATGACTAGGAAAGTGTCTTAGGCATTCTTTCATCCTATCCCGTGCAAGCGCTAGTGGCTCACGCTCTTCCTGTCTAAAACCAGTAATATTAGATCGAAGTTGCATAGTCTTTGTAGGTCGGAAAAATTTAGTCATAAATAAAGAAGTACATCCCACCCATGATGTAATAGTATTTTTAGGCAAAGATAGCAACCATTCTTTAGCTCTCCCTCTTAGAGAGAAAGGAAATAGATGCAATTTGACCGCATCATCAACGTCTTTTATACGCATCATATCACATATTTCAGTGTAAGTATTTAAGTGCATACATGTGTCTTCAACAACCGAGCCTCCAAATTGATTCTGCTGAACCAAACTTAAGTAATGGGGCTTAATTTCATAGTCATCAGCAGCGATTGCTGGCTGAGTTATAGGAGTATGCAAATAATCATTATTGGGAGTAGCAAACTCCCCAAGCTTCTTTTCGCCCATACTTCCTATGTTTTTGGGTTTTATTAGATTAAAAAATATAACAGTAAAAACAAGAATTTAAAGACTAACTAACTTTTTTGGTTTATCAATGAAGACTAAAAGCAAACTAACAAAATTAAAAAGAAGAATTAAAACTAGCAAGGTTCCTAATAACCTCACCATGGTAGCTATTGCATCCCTGGCAGCGGCGCTAGAAAAAGGGTTGATACCCTCGATTCGTATTACAGATTTAGTATAGATCTTTTTCCTTAGTAGACCTAGGTTATCAAATCCACGGGAAGCGAATGCATAGTGAAGTTACTTTAACCGACCTTCGAGAGTTTTAGAATAAATTTTGTGTTTTTATTGGACCAGTAGCTTGCATCTTTTTGTTGTTGTCTATGATGGAGAGAGAGGGCCTAGGGCGTTCGGTTTCACCTGTAGCTGTGCAAAAACATCTGATGGAAATAAAAGATAGAAATAAAGTATGCATGTACTTGTTAGAGAAAGGTAAATTATATGTGGGCAGTGCATCCATAATTGCTATTGCCTCCGTAATCGCTTATAGCAATAACCTATTAGTCTCATCTAGAGAAGAAAGAGAACAAATGATATGCATAGTGATGTCACCATTAATCTAAAGCAAATCCCTCACATACAGCCATACTACCCCTTATGTCATAGGGTTCCCAACCTAAAGATCATTCATCACACATACTCCCTATACCTAGCTCAATCCTCGGGGTCTTGGGTACCTGACAAATCCTTGGATTGAGGCAACAGAGGATACAACAATTATCATGTCATACAAACTAATACACGATCCCATCTATGATAAATCACATGCACAATTCCTACATGGCTAGGATGAAGCCCTTAGCCCAAGGAGAATTACTCACACATAGAGATGAGATCAACAATCACAAACATTGTAATGAAAATCATAAGATTGATAGCAATAATCTTACAATGTCGCCAATGGCAGAAGAAATCTACTATTACAAGTGGTGGAGTATGGCTATGGAGCCAGAGAAGGGTTTGGAGATCTGGAGGCGGCTGGATATATGTGCCAGAGGTCTGGCTTCCTCGGGGGGAGCGAGAGAGATTTTCCCGTCTCCTCAGGCTTCTTTATATAGGGGTCCCTTCATGAAAGTTGTTCTGTTTTACCTAACGGTGGCGGCGCCAACTATACGTCCGGAGCTATACGATCAGAATTTTTGCTCCGGCCATATAGTTGGTCATTACGGCGTCTGCCTCCATTGTTCAGCTCCTGGTTTCTTCTAGTTGTAGGAAATCTCGTATCTTTGACTTTAATTTAGTGATTCCCTCCCTTAAATGACATTATCTACGTAGGAAAAATACAAGAAGAAAGGATTGCATACCCCTCTGAATATTAGCATTAGTGGCAGGGTTTAGAGAGATATTTCACAAAAAATATGATTAATATCCAATTTAAATGTTGACGTATATGGCTATAGTTTAGAGCCATCACCCCGCCACTGCCAGGAGGCCCTGCCTCCCTTGCAGCGCTCGAGCCCTTGCCTCCCAGGTCTGCCCTTGATCTATGTGTCCCTGTTGTAGAGCTAGCTGGCCCGAGCTCGTCCTCCACGACCCCCTCCTCCATGCAGCAAGCCATCGACTACTGTCAGGAGCGCCTCGCCCTCGCCCTCTCCTGCGACCAGGTCCCCAAGCTCGCCAAGCCCGCCTCCCTGAGAACCTCCGGCCGAGGCACCCGCGCCCACCGCCATCCGTGCTGCCACGGTCAACCTCCCCGTGCCGGTCAACATCCGTCTTCCTCGCCAAGCCCAGGCGCCGCCGCCCTGAAGACGTCCCTCCGCCTCGAACCTGCAAGCTTCCACCAGGGCCACCATGCTCCACCACCGCACCTCAAGCTCGTGCAGCCTCTGCTCATCCCGGCCGTCGTGACCTCCCTCGACCCGACCCCGTCACCCCTCCTTCTCTAGTCGCTGTCCTCCGGCCCGCTACAGCACGACTCCGTCCTCCGCCTCCTGTCGCCCATGGCCGCTACTACTTGCTACTCACCCACATGTCGACCAAGCTCGCGATGGTGCCAACACCCGGATTTTTAATCCCGGATGCCTGTTGTGTCATACATCGCAATCCCAGGATTACCATTTTTGCGAGACATAACAGATTGGATATCACAATACATCATCCATTACATACCATAATAACGTCTTACACGAATAAAGGATCTCATGATCCAGTCTTAATACAACAAGCAGCAGAATAAATAATAAGCGTAGAAGTGGGGTCCATCTTCAGTGGCACAGGCAATCCTGACGATGGAAGATATTCCTAGTTATCATAGCTGTCATGATGTCCGTCGTCTTGGTAGTCTCCTTCATAGTCTGGCCATAGGAATAGCCAGGGACAAAAGCCATGAGTACTCTTTAAGTACTCGCAAACTATCACTAACAAGTAAGGTAGTGATAGTGGGAAGAGCTAACTCTATGCTTATTTGTAAAGTTAAGTTTGAAACCTAAGCTGAGTTCAGAAACAAAGAAAGATAAAATAAATTCTAGAATCACTTAAGTTGGGAAGCTAGTGTCATATTCACAACTCTGTGGGGGTCAAGTCAAGATTCATCATTCATTTCATAAGTCATTTTGAAAACATCTGACAACGAAACAGTATGGCCACTCCAACTGTCCATAACCACGGATGCGGCTATTCGAATAGTTTGACACTCTGCAGAGGTAGTACAGTTTCACCACAATATTCGATACATCTATCAGGGATAACCCTGAATCATCATACTTAGTATGCAGATAATCAAACATAACCTTTCCTTTACACACCCTAGTATAAGCACCTCTCCTATGAGTATAGCCTCCCAACCATGACCATCTGTCATCTTGGGCACTGTATAGGTGGACAACATTGAGAGGTAGCCTCATCTCAAACCTCTCTCGTGAGGGAATTAATACTAATGCGTATAAACTTCCGGCTAAGCCTTGCCCAATTCAGGTAGTGTGGTTGTACGGTAAAATTGGAATGGTATCGCATCCGAATCCAACCATCAGTTTTGTAAAGGGCTAAGGCTCGTGCCTCAACATTTTCATCATCATAAACCATTTGTGTTTCTCAACACATGTCAAAACATCTCAATAGAATGACTCATCATTCCAAGGTTTTCATAATTCATTTTCACCAAGTATTCCCATCTAAAGTGACTCTAGTTTTGATTTAGCTCTAAGCTACTAAGTTATGAGTGTTCACTAAGGTGGGATGCTAAACTCAATCTCTTGCCATAGAATGACATCTAAGTTTATCTAGATAGGTCAATTTTTATACTTTTTATGCTACCTTCAAACAAGTAAGGGACTTTGGTAAAGTAAAGAAAGTAAAAGCTTGAAGTAAAACTTGGAGTAGGTACTAGTCAAAGTGGTATAACCAAAGCATGCCTAATGCATCTTGCTTAGGTTATCTAGCTTAATTCTAGCATTCTAACAATAGCTTGCTCAGTTTACTTCAAGTGCTAGGCTTGCAAGTAAAACTTGCAAGGGTTAACTTGTATAGTGCTAGCTTGCCTTGGTTGGTGCAGTGGTTGAAGTTTTCTTCCTCCTCTTCTTGATAGAACTCCTCCTCCTCAAAAGCTTGGTCGGTACTATCGTCTATAAATACATACGGGATACACAATCACCAACCAATGCTTAACTAGGATACTTAGTATACTAGGGCACACATTTGATGATCTATTATCATCACAAGGTTTTATTAACTAGCTTCATTCTTTTTATTTAAGAAAAGTAATTTCTACACATTGAAAATAACTAAGATTTAATATTCTCCAATTAAAATATGGGATCATGTGGACACATGTCATCACCACATATTCTAACATATGGGAATGTCATTTAAAGGTTGGATCACATTTTAATAAGTTTAAGTTTAATATTTAATGATTTAAAGTGACTAGAAATGCCTATATAGCATTATTTTGGTAGTAGTCCAAAGTCACTGCATGTAAACCTTAATATTATTTCATATTCATATAGGTATAGTTAAATGTGATTTTTGAGAGTTGGAATCAACTCAAAAGCTATTATGGTTGATTTTATAAAAATGCTTGAATGTGAAAATGCTTATGTCTTGTTATTTTTACTAGGAGAGATATCTAACTCTAAATGAATTAAATCAACAGGGCTTGGATAGATCTTTTCAGCAGCTTTCCAACAAAATTGGAATCACTCAATTTGGTTCAGTAAATCTTCCTGAATTGATTTTTGAACTAAGGGACAACATTGAGTTTAAACTTAGATAGAAAAACCTATATTTGAATTCGTGGGCTAGCGCGGGAAAGGAAATGGGCCGGCCCAGTGACGCTCAGTGGCGCAGAGGGCGGCTGACAGGTTGGTCCCGCTTGTCAGCGAGACTTAAAACCCGAAACGGTATCTAGCGATCTGGGCCACACGATTATAACGTGGATCAACGGCTCACAGTCGTCGTCGACGACGGACTCGTCGTCGGTGAGACCGAACCCTAAACGGCCGGTGGGGGTCTACTAGGGACGTACAAGGTCTCCAGCTAGTGCGGCGAGGCGGGCGATCGAACTTGACGGCGACGGCGGACTAAGGCGAAGTCACGGCAGGGGCTGCGGTGGACGGAATCAATGGCATCATCTCCTCCTCTGCAGCGGGCTCCTCCGGTGCAATTCTGGCAAACTACGGCTCGAGTCGCTCCGGCGAGAGAGGGGAAATGTTCAGGGGAGAGAGGAGAGTGGAATGGTGTGAGGTATTCGTTCTGGGGTGGCCTCCTTTTATAGGCTCGACGGTGAGACCGAGAGGTGTGGGCGGAGCTTGTTGATGACGATGGCACAGGGGGCTATCAGCGTGGGTGAGGTAGGCGGACGGTGGGCGGTTCCCTGGCAGTCAGCTACGGCGCAATGGCACGGCTAGGGGCAGTGGTATATGGTCAGGAGCGTCGTGCGCTCTGGGAGACAGAGGCAGTGCTCGACGCGGCGCTCGGCGACAGTGGGTCGCACGGCGGTGCACGGCCATGTCTAGTGGGGTGCTGGGGTCGAGGCGGAGCGGCAAGCACGGTCTGGGATCGAGGCGGTGCTGGCGCTGAGGGCGCTCTGGCGTGCTCTGGCCGCCCAGAGAGAAAGGGTGGCGAGGCTAGGGAGTGGTCCAGTGGCTACCAGTGGCCGTGGGGTGGACCGTGGGCGGCGGTGAGGTCACGCTGTGCTTCCTGGAGCGGCGGAGAGGGGCTGGTGGTCGCCTCTGGCTTGGGCAAGGTTGGCCGGCGGGCATGTCCTCGGGGTGGCACGGCACTATGGTGCTAGGCCAATTGGTACGGCCTTTATGGCTTGGTTGGGTCTAGGGGAGACAAAGGCATTGACTAGGGTTCAAATGGTTCGATAAAATTCGATAAAAACAGTAATAGTTAGGCCAATTTGATTCTGCCCACAAGGTGTTTGACAAAATGGCCGAAAGAAGAAAACTTTTGAATTTTGAAATGAAATTTGGTGGAGTTGTTTATCACATGCTTGATCATCTCTGGTTGCTTGGTATTTAAAAGTGGAGTTCATTTGAGTGGTTTTTGAATAAGTGTGATCTTGATACATACACTAGATTCAATTTTCAAATGTCATTTAAATTTAGTGTTTGAAAGTTTTTGGAAGATAACAAAGTGGGCCTTGGTACATCACTACTTGTACTAGCAAGGGGTGCAAAGATCCACAATTGTTTCTGTTAAGATTTGAGTTCTAGGAATAGCCAAAGTAGGCTAGGTGATTAAAAGGGCACAAATGACCATTTGCTTATTTTATTCTTTTTGATTTGTTTTTCTTTGGGATTTGTTTGGGAATGATCTAGATGATGTTTAATTCACCTTAGAATCATTTTACAATCAATGGATCACTCAAACATGGCAATTCAAAACAACTCCAATTTTAAATGCACACACATATGAATGCTTAATCATTTGAAATGGAAAAGTTTTTGTTAACTCTAAATTTGATGATTTGGATCTTAATAACGTTGGATTAAGTTTTGGGATGTTACAAACCTTCCCCCTTAATAAAAATCTCATCCTGAGATTTCTGAAAGGAAACTAGGAACTAAAGAGATCGAGGAACTCTGTCCTAATGTAATCTTCTCGCTCCCAAGTGGCTTCTTCTTCGGTATGGTTGCTCCATTGAATCTTGAGAAACTTGATACTCCTGGTTCGGGTGGTTCTGTAGGCTTCCTCCAAGATACGGATGGGCACATCACGATATGTCAGGTCCTTGTTGATATCAATAGCTTGGTGATCGATGTTCTTGAAAACTTCGGTCTTCTCTAGCACTTTTAAGCATTTGCGAAGTAACGAGATATGGAACACACTGTGGATGGCTGACATCTCCTCTGGCAGTTCCAATTGATATGATACTTCTCCTCGACGGTTCAGAATTTTGAAGGGCCCGATATATCTAGGGGCTAACTTTCCTTTCAGACTAAAGCGTTGTGTTCCCTTCAATGGCGAAACCTTGAGATATATGAAATCTCTGACATTGAAAGTCAGGTCTCTCCTTCTCTTGTCAGCATAACTCTTCTGTCTGGATTGGGCGGTCTTGAGGTGCTCACGGACTTTGTGAACCTTCTCTTCGGCTTCTCGGCGAATGTTGGGTCCAAAAATCTGACTCTCTCCTACTTGTGACCAATTCAAAGGGGTGCGACACTTTCTTCCGTATAGGAACTCAAATGGTGCCATTTGCAAACTAGCTTGATAACTGTTGTTATATGAGAATTCTGCGAAAGGCAGGTAGTCTTCCCATTTTGATCTGTATTCCAACACACAAGCTCTCAACATATCTTCGAGGATTTGGTTGACTCTCTCAGTCTGTTCATCGGTTTGCGGATGATAAGCGGTGCTGAAATTTAACTTGGTTCCTAATCCTTCTTGGACTTTCTGCCAAAATCTCGAGGTAAATTGGGTTCCTCGATCTGATACTATGGTCTTGGGGGTTCCATGCAGACTAACAATTCTAGCAATATACAGCTCTGCTAGCTTCGAACTCTGTTAGGTTGTCATAATAGGTATAAAGTGAGCTACCTTGGACAGTCTATCAACAATGACCCAAATTGAGAATTTCCTCTACTAGAAGTAGGCAAGCCGGTGATAAAGTCCATTCTGACAGAATCCCATTTCCATTATGGAATTTGAAATGGTTGCAACAGTCCTGCGGGTCTCTGAGGCTCTGCTTTGACTCTTTGACAGATGTCACACTTGGCAATGTAGCTCCTGATTTCTCTCTTCATCTTGTGCCACCAAAATTGCTCTTTCAAATCTTGATACATCTTCGTTCCTTCGGGGTGGATAGAATAAAGTGTATCATGAGCTTCCTGCATGATAACTTGCTTCAGCTCCGAATCTACTGGCACACAGATACGGCCTTTGTACCACATAACTCCTTCTTAGTCTTCAGTGAATCCAGGTACCTTTCATGTACCCATACGACGTTTGATTCCGTCGATACTTTCATTTCCCTTCTGGGCTTCCTTGATTTGGATGACTAATGTGGGTTGAAGTTCAATGCTAGCTAGAAATCCTTTGCTAACTAGCTCCGCTCTAAACTGCTCCAACTCATCATACAAACTTGGTTGCTTCTCCTTGATCATGGTGTTTAGCCTACACGGCAATCTGCTAAGAGCATCCGCTACCACATTGGCTTTGTCGGGGTGATAATGAATGTCAAGGTCATAATCCTTGATTAACTCTATCCATCTCCTTTGCCTCATATTCAGCTCCTTCTGAGTGAAAATATACTTCAAGCTCTTGTGATCTGAGTAAATCTCACAACGATTGCCCATAAGATAATGATGCCATGTCTTCAATGCCAAAACTACGGCTGCTAACTCAAGATCATGGGTCAAATAGTTCTGCTCATGCTGCTTCAGTTGCCAAGACAGATATGCTATGACTTTGCCTTCTTGCACCAATACACATCCGAGACCAATCTTAGATGCATCATAGTACACATCAAACGGCTTCTCGATATCTGGCATGATCAATATTGGGGCTGAAATCAATATCTTCTTAAGTTCTTAGAAACTGGCTTCACATTTGTCGGTCCATTCAAACTTCTTGTCCTTCTTCAACAATTGGGTCATGGGTCTGGCGATGATCGAAAATCCTTCGACGAAGTTGCCGTAATATCCCGCTAATCCGAGAAATGCACGGACTTGAGTTTGAGTGGTTGGGGCTTCCCATTCTTCGACATCTTTGATCTTGGCGAGATCAATAGAGACTCCTCCAGCAGACACAATATGTCCTAGGAATCCTACTTCTTTCAGCCAAAACTCACATTTGCTGAACTTGGCATATAACCGATGCTCTCTCAGGGTTTCTAGGATGATCCTCAGATGCTGCGCATGCTCTTCTTCTGACTTGGAGTAGATAAGGATATCGTCGATAAACACAACGACAAACTTATCTAGGAAATTCATAAAGATCTTATTCATGAGATACATGAAATAAGCAGGGGCATTGGTTAATCCAAAAGACATAACCGTATACTCATATAAACCATAATGAGTAGTAAAGGCAGTCTTCAGAATATCCATTGCACGAATCTTAAGTTGGTGATAACCAGTCGTAAGATCAATCTTTGAGAATACCTAGGCACCAGTCAACTGATCAAATAGATCCTCTATCTTTGGAAAAGGGTACTTGTTTTTGATGGTGACGTCATTCAGCTTTTTTGTAATCGGTGCACAAATGGTTGCCTCCATCTTTCTTATCGACGAATAACACTGGTGATCTCCATGGCGATGCGCTTGGTTGAATCAAGCATGTTGCTAACATGGCATCCAGCTTCTTCTTCAATTCCACTAACTCTGAGGGGTTCATGCTATAGGGTCTCTAGGCAATGGGTCCGGTTCCGGGGATTAGTTCGATAATGAACTCAATATCCCTATCCGGGGGCATACCGGGCAATTCATCTGGGAATACGTCGGGGTATTCATAGACTACTCTGACTTGGTATATGGTGGGTAGGGCTAGACTCTTGTTGTACTTGAATTGACGGGGTAAGGTTTCAGATATATGCTCTACTGTTACTCTAGAGCTACTGGTCATGGTGATGGCTTTCTTAGCACAGTCTATCGGCCCTTTATGCTTTGACATCCAATCCATTCCTAGTACTACTTCCAATCCTTTGGTTCCAAGTACTATTAGATTAGCATAAAAATCTATCCCATGTATTATGATAGGCACAACTTTGCAAATTTTTCTAGCTTTTGTAGTTGAACCGGGAATTTGAACTATCATGACATGCTTCAAGTTGGTTGGGTGGATCTTACTAGTGCATGCAAATTCTTCGGTGACAAATGAGTGCGATGCTCCAGAATTAAACAACACTCTTGCTAAAACTGAGTTGACAGAAAACATACCCAACACTATGTCTGGCACTTCTTGGGCTTCTTCGGCGTTCATGTGGAAGAGACGGCCGTTGCGGTTATGAGGGTCCCCTGGGGAAAATCTTCTCCCTGGTTGCACATGACACTGCTGTTGAGCTGGGGCATTCACATTGGCAGTGGCAGCAGTCTTCTTGGGGCACTCATTGGAATAGTGACCCTTCACTCCATACTCGAAACAGGTGATCTGAGACTTGTCTTTTGCCACGACAGGCACAGCATTGCTTCCAGTTCTGGGTGTAGTCTTGTTGTTGTTGTTGCTCTTGGGAGGTGCACAGTTGAAATTGCTAGTGTTGCCAGGGTTGTTGCTGTTTCCTACAGACTTCACATTGCCTCCGCTACGATTTGGGTAGCTTGGGCGAGACACTGGGGGTCGGTTGTTCCTCGGTGCATATCCCGCAGACGGGTTGGGACGGTACTTCTGGTGACTGTTGGATCCGGCTTGGTGCATCATACAACGTTTGCAGTTGTCGTTTTCCTGGTTAATCTTCCCTTCCATCTGAATGGCAAAGTCGACTAGCTCTTCGAGATCCTCGAAGCGGATGTTGACGAGTACAGTCTACATCTCATCATGCAATCCGTTCAGGAATCTCTCCTTCTTCTTTGCCTCCGTGTTAATCTCATCAGGTGTGTACCTTGCTAAGGATAGGAATCTGTCATGGTACTCCACTACAATCATTCTGCCTTGCTTCAACTCTCTAAATTCATCCGTCATTCTGGTGACTAGGCCCTGCGGCATGTGGGTGCGGCTGAACTTGATTTTGAAGGCTTCCCATGTCATCAGTTGACCATGGTACATCAGGCGGATGTTGTTCCACCAGGCTCTTGCATCTCCTACCAAGTAGTGGGTGGCAAAGAGAACTTTCTTGTTGTCATCAACTCTAGCTACCTACAAATTGTTCTCCATCGTCTGCAACCAGTCATCAGCATCTAATGGGTTCTCCGAAGTGCTAAAGATTGGGGGATTGGTATTCTGGAAATTTTTCAGCTTGGATCCTTGATGATCCTGATTTCCATGCCCTTGGTTGTTTTGAGCCATCTGGTATATCTGCTGCTGTGTTGCTAAGTTGGCCGGACGCTCTGCCCTGCTTGCTTCACGGTCTGCAACTAACATCTGCATAATTTGCAGCATTGGGTCCTGCGATGAGCTACTCCCTCTGGGGTTTCCACGAGTCATCTAAAGATTGAGATAGATAAAGGGGTAAGAGGGAAAGTTCTAAGGTTCATGGTTTTGGTTTCAAAGCTAAAACTTTGAGTTTGACTCAGGTTTTGCAACTAACTCTATTTCATTCATTCGAACAAGCACATGATACAAACACACACACCACAACATCAAAGGAAAACAGGTGGTTTTAAGAACCATTCTGCAAGCTACGATACATTGGGACCGATACATCTCATGCTACGACAGTGCTCTAGTGCATCTACTCATCATCGATGAAGTCGGAGTCCTCATCGTTGGTGTAGAAGTCCACGGCATCCTCCTCCAGAAAGTCATCATCATTGCTGAGGTAACAATCCATATCTCCCTGGATGTCTTCACCTTCCTCTTCTTCTTCCTTTGCTGCAAGCTAAGCTTCTTGCTCCTTGATGGTCCTCTCGAGGTCGGCCACCTTCTTGCGTAGACGGGTAATGGAGTGATCCTTCTTTTCGCACTGGCGGCGAAGAGACTGACTGTCCTTGACAAGCAGTGAGAAAGTCTAGGCCTTCTGGGCGGCAATGGCATGGTTGTGGTTGGCAAACTCCCTAGCATTGTCCAATTCCTTCGGGCGGTCGTACACCAGGAAGTCAAGGTTCTCCACTTGACGCTTCAACTCCGGGTGACTTGGCATCTCCATTGGCATTCCCATGAAGTCACGCCTTGCATAGTGCGCAAAGTGGGTTCCTTGGATTTGGTTGACACTGAGGGCACATAGACGTGCGAGAGCTTCATGCATTGCCCTGGCTAATCCATCTAGCTAGTTGTTCTCTCTTACGGAGAACTGGATTCTCTCGGACGTTGGTGCTTCTATGCTTCCTCGAAGATCAGCGGTGACTAGCCATTGTAAATCTCCTCCTAGGGGTCTAGGAAGTTGAGCTCCAAGAAACTCCGGATGAGGGCATCCCAATAACTCAGACAGTGAATCTAGATCCCTCTCAAAGATCAGTTGGCCTCCGTTGCCCAACTGGTAGAACTTGCTGAACTGAGTCTCCATCTACAAGAATTAAGGATGAGGAAGTTAGTGAGGTGATCAAGTGTGTCAAATTTTATGTAGTAATGTAAGAATTGGAGGAACATGAATTTTTGAGAAAGAATGAATTCCCAAGGGTAAGAGAGGAAATAGTTTTTCATAAATACTTACTTTGGTTTTGAAACTAAATTTTTTTGTTCGGACGTCCATTCTAACTAGGGTCTCCTATGGCCAGGATGGCTCTGATACCAACTTGTCAACACCCGGATTTTTAATCCCGGATGCCTATTATGTCATACATCGCAATCCCAGGATTACCATTTTTGCAAGACATAACAGATTGGATATCACAGTACGTCATCCATTACAAACCATAATAAGTTCTTACACGAATAAAGGATCTCATGATCCAGTCTTAATACAACAAGCAGCGGAATAAATAATAAGCGTAGCGGTGGGGTCCATCTTCAGTGGCACATGCAATGCTGACGATGGAAGATAGTCCTAGTTATCATAGCCGTCCTGTTGTCCGTCATCTTGGTAGTCTCCTTCATATTCTGGCCATAGGAATAGCCAGGGACAAAAGCCATGAGTACTCTTTAAGTACTCGCAAACTATCACTAACAAGTTAGGTAGTGCTAGTGGGAAGATCTAACTCTATGCTTATTTGTAAAGTTAAGTTTGAAACCTAAGCTAAGTTCAGAAACAAAGAAAGATAAAATAAATTTCTAGAATCACTTAAGTTGGGAAGCTAGTGTCATATTCACAATTCTGTTGGGGTGAAGTCAAGATTCATCATTCATTTCATAAGTCATTTTGAAAACATATGACAACGAAACAGTATGGCCACTCCAACTGTCCATCACCACGGACGTGGCTATTGGAATAGTTCGACACTCTGCAGAGGTAGTACACTTTCATCACAAGATTCGATACATCTATCAGGGATAACCCTGAATCATCATACTTAGTATGCAGATAATCAAACATAACCTTTCCTTTACACACCCTAGTATAAGCACCTCTCCTATGAGTATGGCCTCCCAACCATGACCATCTGTCATCTTGGGCACTGCATAGGTGGACAACATCGAGAGGTAGCCTCAGCTCAAACCTCTCCCGCGAGAGAACTAATACTAATGCGTATAAACTTCCGGCTAAGCCTTGCCCAATTCAGGTAGTGTGGTTGTACGGTAAAATTGGAATGTTATCGCATCTGAATCCAACCATCAGTTTTGTAAAGGGCTAAGGCTCATGCCTCAACATTTTCATCATCATAAACCATTTGTGTTTCTCCACACATGTCAAAACATCTCAATAGAATGACTCATCATTCCAAGGTTTACATAATTCATTTTCATCAAGGATTCCCATCTAAAGTGACTCCAGTTTTGATTTAGCTCTAAGCTACTAAGTTAAGAGTGTTCAATAAGGTGGGATGCTAAACTCAATCTCATGCCATAGAATGACATCTAAGTTTATCTAGGTAGGTCAAGTTTTATACTTTTTATGCTACCTTCAAACAAGTATGGGACTTTGGTAAGTAAAGAAAGTAAAAGCTTGAAAGTAAAACTTGGAGTAGGTACTAGTCAAAGTGGTATAACCAAAGCATGCCTAATGCATCTTGGTTAGGTTATCTAGCTTAATTCTAGCTTGCTAACAATAGCTTGCTCAGTTTACTTGAAGGGTTAACTTGTATAGTGCTAGCTTGCCTTGGTTGGTGCAGTGGTTGAAGTTTTCTTCCTCTTCTTCTTGATATAACTCCTCCTCCTCGAAAGCTTGGTCGGTACTATCGTCTATAAATACATACGGGATACACAATCACCAAACAATGCTTAACTAGGATACTTAGTACACTAGGGAACATATTTGATGATCTATTCTCATCACAATCATCACAAGGTTTTATTAACTAGCTTCATTCTTTTTATTTAAGAAAAGTAATTTCTACTCATTGAATATAACTAAGATTTAATATTCTCCAATTAAAATATGGAATCATGTGGACACATGTCATCACCACATATTCTAACATATGGGAATGTCATTTAAAGGTTGGCTCACATTTTAATAAGTTTAAGTTTAATATTAAATGATTTAAAGTGACTAGAAATGCCTATATAGCATTATTTTGGTACTAGTCCAAAGTCACCGCATGTAAACCTTAATATTATTACATATTCATATAGGTATAGTTAAATGTGATTTTTTAGAGTTGGAATCAACTCAAAATCTATTATGGTTGATTTTATAAAAATGTTTGAATGTGAAAATGCTTATGTTTTGTTATTTTTACTAGGAGAGATCTCTAACTCTAAATGAATAAAATCCAAGGGGCATAGATAGATCTTTTCACCAGCTTTCCAACTAAATTGGAATCACTCAATTTGGTTCAGTAAATCTTCCTGAATTGATTTTTGAACTAAGGGACAAACTGAGTTTAAACTTAAATAGAAAAACCTATATTTGAATTAGTGGGCTAGCGCGGGAAAGGAAATGGGCCGGCCCAGTGACGCTCAGCGGTGCAGAGGGCGGCTGACAGGTTGGTCCCTCTTGTCAGCGAGACTTAAAAACCGAAACGATATCTAGCGATTTGGGCCACACGATTACAACATGGATCAACGGCTCACAGTCGTCGTCGATGACGGACTCGTCGCCGGTGAGACCGAACCCTAAACGGCCGGTGGGGGTCTACTAGGGATGTACCAGGGCTACAGCTAGTGCGGCAAGGCGCGCGATCGTACTGGACGGCGACGGCGGACTAAGGTGAAGTCACGGCAGGGGCTGCGGTGGACGGAATCAATGGCATCATCTCCTCCTCTGCAGCGGGCTCCTCCGGTGCAATTCCGGCAAACTACGGCTCGAGTCGCTCCGGCAAGAGAGGGGAAATGTTCAGGGGAGAGAGGAGAGTGGAATGGTGTGAGGTATTCGTGCTGGGGTGGACTCCTTTTATAGGATCGACGGTGAGACCGAGAGGTGTGGGCGGAGCTTGTCGATGACGACGGCACAGGGGGCTATCGGTGTGGGTGAGGTAGGCGGACAGTGGGTGGTTCCCTGGCAGTCAGCTACGGCGCAATGGCGCGGCTAGGGGCGGCGGTATATGGTCAGGAGAGTCACGCGCTCTGGGAGACAGAGGCGGTGCTCGACGCAGCGCTCGGCGACAATGGGTCGCGCGGCGGTGCACGGCCATGTCTAGCGGGGTGCTGGGGTCGAGGCGGAGCGGCGAGCGCGGTCTGGGATTGAGGCGCGATCTGTCGCGTGCTGGCGATGAGGGCGCTATGGCGCGCTCTGGCCGCGCGTAGAGAGAAAGGGTGGCGAGGCTAGGGAGTGGTCCAGTGGCTAGCAGTGGCCGTGGGGTGGACCGTGGGCGGCGGTGAGGTCATGTCGTGCTTCCTGGAGCGGCAGAGAGGGGCTGGTGGTCGCCTGTGGCTTGGGCAAGGTTGGCTGGCGGGCATGTCCTCGGGGTGGCGCGGCACTGTGGTGCTAGGCCAATTGGTAGGTCCTTGATGTCTTGGTTGGTTTTGGGGAGACAAAGGCATTGACTAGGGTTCTAATGGTTTGACAAAATTCGATAAAAACAGTAATAGTTAGGCCAATTTGATTCTGCCCACAAGGTGTTTAACAAAATGGCCGAAAGAAGAAAACTTTTGAATTTTGAAATGAAATTCGGTGGAGTTGTTTAGCACATGCTTGAGCATCTCTGGTTTCTTGGGATTTGAAAGTGGAGTTCATTTGAGTCGTTTTTGAATAAGTGTGTTCTTGATACCTACACTAGATTCAATTTTCAAATGTCATTTAAATTTTGTGTTTGAAAGTTTTTGGAAGATAACAAAGTGGGCCTTGGTACATCACTACTTGTACTAGCAAGGGGTGCAAATATCCACAATTGTTTCTGTTAAGATTTGAGTTCTACGAATAGCCAAAGTAGGCTAGGTGATTAAAAGGGCACAAATGACCATTTGCTTATTTTATTCATTTTGATTTGTTTTTCTTTGGGATTTGTTTGGGAATGATCTAGATGATGTTTAATTCACCTTAGAATCATTTTACAATCAATGGATCACTCAAATATGGTAATTCAAAACAAATCCTATTTTAAATGCACACACATATGAATGCTTATTCATTTGAAATGGAAAAGTTTTTGTTAACTCTAAATTTGATGATTTGGATCTTAATAACCTTGGATTAAGTTTTGGGATGTTACATATGGCCTCTTCTTCTTCATGCCCTTGCCGAGTATCCATGTGCTCCCGATGCATGCCACAAGTCTGGCATCATGTTGATCCTATCGGTCTTTAGTGTTTGGGTGGTTTGGTAGTCTATGAGTGCTATTGGGTTGGCATGGTGATGTTGTGACGATGGTGCTGCCCAAAACTGAGTTGATGAGACATGTTCCGGTAGACACGCCAAGTCCAATATCTCCATCCTATGCACGGTGCCGAGGACACAATGGTGACCATGCGAGGTTGGTGTGGTGATGTTAAAGTAATGCGAGTAGCAACCCCGACAAGCAAGGTCGACACCGGCACCGACGAAGTCACCCTCGACCACTGATGCTGAACCAAGTTCTCCCGGACCTCGAACCCCTTGGATCGCCAAGATCTTGTACATGGACTCGAAGACTTGAACCTGAAAATATGAAGACCAAACTCCGAAGACCCATCCCATCGAACCCCAAGACCATCGGTGCCGAACCCTAATGTGTGACCCCCTTTCTGAGCCTCTCCTTTATAAAAAGCCATATAAACTTATTTCATATGAAATCATCCATACCCACATACTCCCCCTGTTTCAAAATATAAGATGTTTTAGCTTTGTGAAAGGAGTGTATCTAGATTCTGTTTAGTGTGTAGGTTCATGTAGGTTTGGAGTGAACCTACACACCAAAAGGCGTCTAGATACACTCCATTCACAAAACTAAAACATCTTATATTTTCAAACGGGGGGAGTACATTTTTATTTATTTGGGGTTACTTTGTCGATTCACCTAATAATTAAATATGGAGATTATATGCGGGATATACTTGTCTTATCTCGACTCCATTTAAATTTATGTAGCGAAACGATGTCATGTTTTGCCTTGTTGACACAACATTTAAATTGTGGGGTTATCTAAATAACATGAACCTACTAATTAATCGTCACGACCTCGGTTCCGCTTAATATTGCCTAGTTGCATCGTATCTTGCCATGCCAAGCATCATATCATGAACATGCCGATTCTTTTCCGTAGTATTAAATAGTGCATCCAATGTTTCTTTTAGTGGTTTGCTTCTTCATGGATTAGGCCGTTGAGTGGATGTGAGTATCGACAAGTTCTTTGGATAATGTATCTTCGGCAGTGTTTCCCAGGTGAGCATTCTCCCCCTTTCTACCTATTTTGTGTTTATTGTCTTTACTTCCTCCTATTGATCTATTGATATCTGTGTTGCGATGCTTTAGTTTCCGTGCACCATTTATATTCCTTCTAGCGTCTATATTAACTTGGACACATCCTATTCCCTATTGATTGATAGACAATCAGCCTTGCGAGTCGTAGTGGCTTGCTCAGGTGCTGCTTCACATTGTTGTTGTTGTTGTTCCACCATTGTTTTGAGATTGGCACATGCTTAATGGTGGAGATGATCATGGCTTTCAATATAACTTGTTAATGAAACTGCTGGAAATAGATATATGTAGAGGCACCGGTGGGTAATAGTCAATATTTGGTTTTTTTTTAACCGCCCACTTGTGTCCACCAAGGACCCAAGTTCTTGACACCTATTCCGAGATTGAGCGTGCTAACCACAGGTGGGTGTGTGAGCACCCTATCGGCTTACTACCTGATTTCAGAGTACTTTGTTGGGGGCCACAAACTAGTTTGGGGCTTTATTACTGTCATGTACTTATGCCATGCTTTACTGCTTTATTTACGATTGCACGTGGAGCGTGTAACACCCCTAGTTTTAGTAATCCTTAATTAGGATTTGTTTTGTGCATCATGAGCATAGAATGCATATCATGGCTTGACAAACATTGCATCAAGAGAATAAGAAACCCTAAACCCTAATATTTTCCCCTCTTTCTTTGCAACTTATTCAAAAGGGTGGCTTTCATATTTTGAAAACTACCAAAATGTTGGAGCCCAAATGGATTAATAGGGCCCCACAATATTTTCACACTTTTACAAAGTCCTAGTATTTTCAAACTGTCCAAAACTTAAAACGATTTGAAAATACAAACAGAAAAATGAAAATAGAAAAAGATTTCTCGAAGAAAAAAAACTTGTTCCTAACCTAATCTGGCCCGCAGCCCAACCTTTCCCTCTCGTCTCTGCCTCCTAGCGCAGCAGCTAGCCAAAGCCCGTCACCCCGCTGAAGCCCAAGAGAAGCCCAAGCCTAGTATACCCCTTTGTCCTCCTATCGTCGTCGTCCACCTCTGGCTGCGACGGAAGCAGCTCGCTAGCGCCACCACGACGCTCACCGACGTGGAGATGCATGCCACCGACGGCATCGACACCTACAAGACTCCCTCTGAGCCGCGAGTAACCCTAATCGTGCCCCATTTCCCCTCTTCCTCTCCCTCCCTCGTTCCTCCTTATGGCCGAACCCTAGCCCCCATACATCGTTGGCGCCCCGCTGTTCCCGAGCTCCCCTCGCCATTCCAAAGCCACCGTTGGAGCTGCCTACTTCTCCTCGTTCTCCTCGTCCTAGCGCCCGAGCCAGAGAAGCTTCCAACCACCCCAACCGACAGTTCCTTCCGGGAGTTCGGCCGCCACCTCCACCGTCAATTCATCATCGTCCCACCTCGACCAGCCACGCCGCACCCCCCATCGCGCTCAAGGTGAGCTCCCGGTTCTCCCTTGCTCCTCCGCTTCCTCCCTCTCGCTCTGCAGCGTCCCCTCGCCGTTCAACTGCAAGCTCCACCATCGGCCGTCGTCATGCTGCCCTCTCCGGTGACCTCCCGCCAGCGATGCCGCCAATATACGGCTCAGTGCGAAGTGCTGCGTCGAGCACGCGCCTCCTCGCTGCCCCGCGCGCCCCCAATCGCCGGATTCGAACCCTAGCAGTGGGCATCCCCATTGTTGACATCATGATGATGTCAGCATGAGGCAATAATCCCGTTTTCTTTTTATTTAAAATGTTTTATATAATTCTTTTCTGAAATATAAATACCCCCGTGGGCCCCATCTATCAGGTTTTTATTATTTTCATAAATAGTTTCTGAAATGATTAAAATTATGACATGTGGGTCCAAGTGGTAAAATAATTTAATAAATACCAAAAATGTTAATTGTTTTAATAATGATTTAAAAATGGATTAAAATTGGGAAAAATCATAACTAATTCATTTTAAATCAGAAAAATATGTATAATATATCAAAATGTTCAGAAAAATGAGATCTACACAACAGCATCAAAGTCATGCATCATCGTAATAACTAAAATTATTTCCTTAGTGAAACCCTAATGAACCCCTCTCATATGCCTCTGGAGTTTATCAAAAGTGCTATCTAGGGCATTCCGACTCCACTTAAAATGGTTCATATATCTTTGAGGTTCGATGTAACACCTTTAAATATGTCATATCATCATTCTTGATTGAGCATTGCATCGATGCCATGTGTTGATTGTTGCTTTTCTTTTTGATGTTTCTGCTTCTTTTCTGTAGACCTCGGAGTTGATGTGAGCAACGAGATTGAATCCAATATTGAAGACCGAGATCAACACCATTGAAGGGTATCGACAAACAATGCCAAGCAGATGAACCTAAATTTCTGTATATTTGAATATCAACAGCCAAAGGCAAGCAAAACCCCACACATGATAAAATCCTATGCTTTCAAAGTATTTCATTCTTGTCATGTGCATATGATTCCAAAGTCTTTTATCGATAGATACAATAATCCTATCTGATGCATGTTACCTTTGTAGCCTATATTCCCTGATCCACTGCTCCTAGCATAACTAGGGTTTGGCTTTCAAGCTTTGATAGAGCTGTTATATCCGTTGCACTTAACCATGCTTAGTTGTTACCACTGGTCCATCCGGTTGATGAATCAGAGCTACGAATGAAACTAGTTGGATAGGATGACGTGGTATGATCAGATATGAAAGTTAAACATGCTAAGGCTTGTATGGGAGGCCATGTCGGGTTGTGGTTTTTACAGTCCCATAATTACCACTACTAGGACCTGAGTTCTTGCCTCTTGAACCAAGACGAGCATACAACCACACGGGGGCCTGGAAACCCCCTCGACCAACAAACTTGCCTAGTAGATTCCATGAGTCACATAGTTCAGGCGTTCCATTCGACATATGCATTCTGGTTGTTCTTGAAGGCGGTGGAGGAGGTGCATTCATACAGGTAGGTAAGCGTGGCCGGGAGCAAGAAAGACACGGCCTCCGTAATCTAGAACCCTGCGCACATCTCTTGGGATCGGCTTCGGGACTTGACCCGTCACGGCGGCATCTCCTTAGGGCGTGACTCATGGTCTCGGCAAAAGCAAGGTAAAGGTCGTGGTCAACCACTCTCTGCCGGCCTTCCAAGGAAGAGGGCTAATCTTAAGTGGCATTAAGAATCGGTTGGTACGTGTGGGTAAAGTTGTGCACCCCTGTAGGGTTAAATCTTTTCGAAAACACGTGTCCACGGTTATGGACGACATGGGAACGGATTCTAAGATCATAGAGAAGAATAACCTAATCGTAAAACTTGACAAGAGATGTGAGGTGTGCTTACGGATGCTTCCTCAGGGATCGAGGGGGTGAACCTAAATGGTAGGTTCAGCTGATAAAGATTTGGTGGATATCAAAAGATGATCAAAGCTAGTGATGTCGCTCTCTTATCCCCTTTTAAAAGGTTCTACTAGTCGAGCTTCTCCTCTTTCTCTTTTACAAAGAAAGTTAGCTTTATGCAAAGTAACCCACCAGCAATAAGTCTTGCGGAGTACACCCTGTACTCAGCCTTGCTTTGTTGATACTTTTGTAGCAGGTAAGTGTTATCATAGAAGATGAGTTCGTTACAGCATCGACATCGACGAGTAGCTTAGGCCATTTGTTAAGTTTGCTATACTTAATAGCATAATTTTCCTTGCGTTGTTTGATGTTTGTGGTCAGTGACCTTTGCTTGTAATATTTTGGTTCTTTGCTCAGTTATGAGCTTGCTGTAATAATTTTTGTGTCGTAGGGTCACTGTAATGTTACTGATTCTCTCTCTGTACGCTTTCGAGATTTAGGTTAGGCTTATATCAGACAGAGGTCTGGGATTAGTCTAGCCTTAATCTTCGGGGTGTCACAGGTTTTGGTATCAGAGCAGTACTGACGGTAGGAAAACCTTTGTACTGGTCGATGTTGAATCTAGTGTTTGAGAAAACTATTTTAAAGCTGAAAAGTATTTGTGCAAACTCTGGTATGCTTCTTTTTCTCCTTATCTAGTTTCGCTCTAACTCTGGGTCTTCTTATCTTGTGATGACTTTGAAAAGTTTTTCTATCTCGTGTTGTCTTTCAAAGCTTAGGTGCCTTTTTTGCATGTCGTTTTTTAACCAGTTGACCTAGTGTTGAGTTCTCTAGAGTCAGTTGTGTGTGTGTTCCTTGTTTCCCTTTGCTCTTCTTCAGTTGAGAGATTCCTTCCTATTATGATATCTCTATCTTACGGGTCCACAACTTTATGTTGATGGTTCCACAGTGTTCTGTTCTAGGTCTCGAGGTTTCCTTTCGTCTCGTGTGCCTCCTTTTCATTTATTTGGCTACTTCAGAAGTTATCTCTTCTCTTGGAAGCTACCTCGTGGTTATTACCTTGTAGTACCCTTTGTACTACTAAGATAGTAGTTACTCCTTTCTCGGGTTTTAACCCTTGGACTTGAACTGAAGATCCCGGATTGTGCTAGATTCTGCTGATGTGAATCTTGCACATGAAGCTGACCTTTAACCCAAGATCCATTTTGTTGATCCCTGTTGTTAATGTCTAAACATTACCTCGGGATGGCTAGTACCTTCTACTCTAGCCCTCGGGCTTGTGGTTATTGTCGTGACTAAATTACGAAAAACTAAGGACTTCCCCTACCACATGCTATGGCAGATGTTCTTTAATGGAACCAAATAGATCACGACAAAAGAGCTCCTCATGAGTCTCACTTCTATAATCGTGACTCTGCCACACCTACCTTTTCTATGCATCGGTCTTTGAAAGATTGTTGACTTATGCATCCACATCTCGGGATTCCATCCTGAGCATGTTCCTTTTTCACTTGTTGTTTCCCGACCTTTGTCTACCAGTTGGTAGCCAAGTAGTAAATGTGCATCAGTGTCTTTCAATGCAAGATACTCTTGTGGTTCGTCAAGACAAACCATTTCAGAATGTCAGGAGAAACAAACTCCAGTACCTTGTCATATCTACGACCAGGTCAAAGTGTTGTAATCCACGGGTCAAGAAGCAATGATTAGCTTCCATTCTGTTCTACCTTAAAGTATCACCCTCCTTTACACTAAGAGGTCATGCTGAGTTTTTCAACCCTCTTAATGAAGTGATACTCTTACACATCTTTGCCCACCCTTCCTCCGAGCTCCTATGCTCGTGAATGATGCGTGTGCGTAATAATGTGGTCATCCAAGATTCTTAGCAACTATTATTTCTTTGAACTCCAAGGACATTTGTGTCATTCTTAGCTTGATAGTTAATCCTATCACTAAGCCAAGGATGATTTTGCTACCAAGTCCATTACTCTGGTACATCCTCTCCGGTCAAACAGTTAGGATTGTGCCGAACCTCTGATACTGTGTCTTCTTGCCTTACCAAGCAAGTTTCCTCTCGAACTAAGTGACATATCGGTGGTTCGTAATATTCTCGATGTCTACTAGAAGTATTATCATGTCACCACATGACCGTGTTTGTCAAGTTCTTGAGCATGCTAGTTCTCTGAACTGCTCCCTTCTCCAAGAATTCGTACTGGATACCCCTGAACTAGTTGGTTGAGCTTAAACAATAACTTGGAGAGTTGTAAGACAAAAGTTCTATCCAACATAGTTCCTTCTAATGGAATGTCTAGTTTTGTCCGTGCTGAAGAAAGATAGTATTTCCTCTGTGGATATGTTATCATCCCCACCTTTGTTTTGATTTGGGCAATCGTCAAAACAAACTCAGTCCTAAGGACTATCCTGATGGTGTATCTATTCGTGATGTTTCACCTAGGTACATCTTCATGTCCTTTGGTCTGACCAATATTGCGTTCTTGTTCATATCACATATGAGCTCATTTTCTTGGAATGTCTTGATAAGTTTGTTCAAGAACCCATCGATGACATCCATATCTTCTCCATGCTAGATTAGATTCATATGGAACATTTGGCATTAATGTTCGAAACTTTTGAGAACTCATCTTCATGTCATTTTGAAGTATGTGTTCTGGATGTTAGAAGTGACTTTCTCCGATTCACGTGCAATTGTTGAAGGATGTCACCGTGGATTCGAGTACAGTTATCTTTAATTCCTCGGGAATCACTTCAAGTCAGTCAAGCATGTGTGAAGTACTGTTGATATGGTAGGTTGATACATTTCCATCTCGAGAACATCCTCTCAACATCCTAAGCCACTAACTGATTTGTCGTGGAAGAGAAGAAGTCCTACAAACTTCAGTATCCTCCTAAATGCTTTCCAATAAGGATTTCGTTGTGTTTTGTTGCAAAACACTTTATGTAGGAGAAATTATATTTTGATAACTTGCTAATGCATGGGTTCCGCAACCTAGCTCATCTTTTTGAGCTTGACATTGTAGTCCATGCCTTGAGACTCCAGCAACTTTACCTTTGTGGTAAATGTTGTAAACTTTCTATTTGGACATGCTGAGTTTGAAGTATCATTCCACCTAACCGAGCTGAATATCAAGCAGATATGATGGTAGGTGTTGTTCAAGGTTTTTGACATAGGTCTCTTCGAAACTCCGGCAAGATTGATGTAGTGGTTGACACAATCAGTCAGAAAGCCTATTGTCATATTCTCTTGAATCAGCAAATAACAACCACTCCTCATGAGGCATCTTCTATGACTTGTTATAGGATTTGTTCTTATGGTTTCTTTTGTACCGAAGTCTGACCTTTACTTGGTGTCTACTTTCTCAAACATCAAGGAGAACATTTAAAGTAGTGTTGCTAAATGTTTCTCGGTCGATCCTCTAGACATTTTTATGTTGGTAAGCATCTTGTTGTGCCAAGTAATTGAAGTCTGAGAATGAAGTTTCTTTTTCCTCGTGTCATCAGGAATCTTCTTATAGATTCATCTTAGTGGTGCAAAGTGATATCATGATCTTTGGCAAAGATTTTGATAGACCTAGATAAATAAAGAGTTTCCTCTGGTTCCTCTAACATGTTCATAGAATGACTATGATTTTTGTAATCAGAAGTTTCTCTTGTTACATGTTCCTTGTGACTCTTACGAGTCCTCGCCACAAAACAACCTTTCCGTCTTTACCTTCTATTGAATTAAGAGTGATCCTTCTGTATCAAAAGTGGTTCAACAGCTTAGCTATCCGTATCTCTGTACCTTGGAAGCTCTACTTAAGCCTTCTAGTAGAGTTTCACCTTTCGAAGTCTTTGGTCGTGTTCTTTTCGTTGTAAGGTCTTTATATTTCAGAAGCCTAAACTCTTCTGAAGTTCCATGGTCTCAATCCTTATGAAGACCAGCTATCTAACAACTTGAAACCATCTCCTTTTGTTTCTTCCTTTATCTCGACGTGTTTCATGCTCGTTGGCTCCAGAGATGTTATGAAACATCTATCTACGAGTTAACCATGAGATACTCTGTTTGTGGTTCTGTGTCATTCCCTCTCTTCTTTAGTGTGGGCAGCTACCTCGAATAAAATGAAGCGCCTCATTCATTCAATAATGGTGGCATGGATCAACCTCTTTGAGAAGATCGTCGAAGTTTAGTGTAACCATGTTCCTCCTATCTTCCTACCTAGGAATCTCAGGACGAGATTCTGTTAAGGGGGATAGAGCTGTAACACCCCTAGTTTTAGTAATCGTTAATTAGGATTTGTTTTGTGCATCATGAGCATAGCATGCATATCATGGCTTGACAAACATTGCATCAAGAGAAATAAGAAACCCTAAACCCTAATATTTTCCCCTCTTTCTTTGAAACTTATTCAAAAGGGTGGCTTTCATATTTTGAAAACTACCAAAATGTTGGAGCCCAAATGGATTAATAGGGCTCCACAATATTTTCACACTTCTACAAAGTCCTAGTATTTTCAAACTGTCCAAAACTTAAAAGGATATGAAAATACAAACAGAAAAATGAAAATAGAAAACGATTTCTGGAAGAAAAAAAACTTGTTCCTAACCTAATCTAGGTCGCAGCCTAACCTTTCCATCTCCTCTCTGCCTCCTAGCGTAGCAGCTAGCCAAAGCCCGTCACCCTGTTGGCGCCCAAGAGAAGCCCAGGCCTAGTATACCCCTTTGTCCTTCTATCGTTGTCGTCCACCTCTGGCTGCGACGAAAGCAGCTCGCTAGCGCCACCGCGACGCTCACCGACGTGGAGATGCGCACCATCGACGGCTTTGACACATACAAGACTCCCTCTGTGCTGCGAGTAACCCTAGTCATGCCCCATTTCCCCTCTTCCTCTCCCTCCCTCGTTCCTCCTCATGGCCGAACCCTAGCCCCCATATATCGTTGACGCCCCGCTGTTCTCGAGCTTCCCTCACCATTCCAAGGCCCCATTGGATACGCCTACTTCTCCTCATTCTCCTCGTCCTGGCACCCGAACCGGAGAAGCTTCCAACCAACCCAATCGACAGTTCCTTCCCAGAGTCTGTCCGCCACCTCCGCCATCAATTCATCGTCGTCCGACCTCGACCAGCCACGCTGCACCCTCCATCGCGCTCAGGGTGAGCTCCCAGTTCTCCCTTGCTCCTCCGCTTCCTCCCTCTCGCTCTGCAGCATCCCCTCGCCGTTCAACTACAAGCTCCATCGTCGGTCATTGTCGTGCTGCCCTCTCCGGTGACCTCCCAGCAGCGGCGCCGCCAGTATACGGCTCAGCGCGAAGTGCTGCGTCGAGCGCATGCCCCCAATCGCCAGATTCAAACCCTAGCAGTGGGCATCCCCATTGCTGACGTTGACGTCAGCATGAGGCAATAATCCCGTTTTATTTTTATTTAAAATGTTTTATATAATTCTTCTCTGAAATATAAATACCCCTATGGGCCCCATCTGTCAGGTTTTTATTATTTTTAAAAATATTTTCTAAAATGATTAAACTTATGACGTGTGGGTCCAAGTGGTTAAATAATTTAATAAATACCAAAAATGTTAATTGTTTTAATAATGATTTAAAAATGGATTAAAATTGGGAAAAATCATAACTAATTCATTTTAAATCAGAAAAATATGTATAATATATCAAAATATTCAGAAAAATGAGATCTACACAATATCATCAAAGTCATGCATCATTGTAACAACTAAAATTATTTCCTTAGTGAAACCCTAATGAACCCCTCTCATATGCCTCCGGAGTTTATCACAAGTGCTATCTAGCGCATTCTGACACCGCTAAAAATGGTTCATATATCTTTAGGGTTCGATGTAACACCTTGAAATATGTCATATCATCATTCTTGATTGAGCATTACATCGATGCCATGTGTTGATTGTTGCTTTCCTTTATGGTGTTTCTGCTTCTTTTCGGTAGACCTCGGAGTTGATGTGAGCAACGAGATCGAGTCCAATATTGAAGACCGAGATCAACACCATTGAAGGGTATCGACAAACAATGCCAAGCAGATGAACCTGAATTTCTGTATCTGAGTATCAACAGCAAATGCAAGCAAAACCCCACACATGATAAAATCATATGCTTTCAAAGTATTTCATTCTTGTCATGTGCATACGATTCCAAAGTCTTTTATCGATAGATACAATAATCCTATCTGATGCATGTTACCTTTGTAGCCTATATTCCTGATCCACTGCTCCTAGCATAACTAGGGTTTGGCTTTCGAGCTTCGATGGAGCTGTTAGATCCGTTGCGCTTAACCATGCTTAGATGTTACCACTGGTCTATCCGGTTGATGAATCAGAGCTAAAACTAGTTGGATAGGATGACGTGGTATGATCAGACGTGGTATGGGAGGCCACGTCGGGTTGTGGTTTTTACAGTCCCATGCCACTACTAGGACCTGAGTTCTTGCCTCTTGAACCAAGACGAGCGTACAACCACAAGGGGGCCTGGAAACCCCCTCGACCAACTAACTTGCCTCGTAGATTCCATGAGTCACATAGTTTGGGCCATAGGTGTTGAATACACAAGTTTTTAACTAGATTATTGACTCTAGTGCAATTGGGAGACTGTTGGAGATATGCCCAAGAGGCAATAATAAAAGTGGTTATTATTATATCTTTATGTTTATGATAAATATTTACATCCCATGCTATAATTGTATTATTAGGAAACACTAATACATGTGTGTTTGTAAACATAAGAGAGTCCCTAGTAAGCCTCTTGTTGAACTAGCTTGTTGATTAATTGATGATCATGGTTTCCTGATCATGGACATTGGATGTGATTAATAACAAGGTTGTATCATTAGGAGAATGATGTGATGGACACACACCCATAGTAGGCGTAGCATAAGATCAAGTCATTTAAGTTCGTATTGCTGTAAGCTTTTAAATGCATAGTAACCTAATCCTTCGACCATGAGGTTGTGTTAATCACCATCACCGGATGGGTACTTTGATGACATCAAACACCGCTTCGTAACTGGGTGGTCATAAAGGTGTCATTGGGTATTCTGAAAGTATGTGTTGAAGCGCATGGACCAAGATTGGGATTTTTCCATCCATATGACGGATAGATATGCTCTGGGCCCTCTCGGTGGAATGTCATCTAGTTAGCTTGCAAGCATGTGACTGGGTCACAAGGGATGACATATCACAGAACGAGTAAAGAGTACTTATCAGTAACGAGGTAGAACTAGGTATGGAGATACCGACGATCAAACCTCGGATAAGTATAGTATCGCGTGACAAAGGGAATTGGTTTCGTATGTAAATGGTTCAATCGATCACGAAGTCATCGTTGAGTATGTGGGAGCCATTATGGATCTCCAGGTCCCGCTGATGGTTATTGATAGGAGATGTGTCTCTATCATGTCTACATATTCACGAACCGTAGGGTGACACACTTAAGGTTCGAAGTTGTTTTAAGTAGATATGGAATATGCGTTGGAGACCGAATGTTGTTCGGAGTCTCGGATTGGATCCGGGACATCACGAGGAGATCCGGAATTGTCCGGAGAATAAGATTCATATATTGGGGATCATTTTCTAAGTTAGGAAATGTTCCGGAGTGTTTGTATGGAGATTCTAGAAGGTTTCGGAATGTTCTGGAAGGTTCTAGAGGATTTCTTGGAGTTTGCTTGAAAACCAAGAAAGGATCAAAGGAGTCCTGGTGGGGCAAGACACGGATTCGTGGGGGAGGAGGACTCCTCCCCCCTTCCCACCGCCGGCCATAGGAGGGGAGTCCTACAAGGACTCCCCCTCCCCAGGCGCGCCCTCTCCCCCTTAAATAGAAGGGCAGGGGCGCCCCCTCCTAGCCCTCTCCTATAACTCCCAATCTCTGCCGCCTCTCTCCTCCACCTTTCTTCTGCATAGGCATAGGCGAAGCCCTGCAGAATTCTCTACTCCACCACCACCACCACGCCGTCGTGCTGCTGGGATTCCGTGGAGAAGATCTACTACCTCCGCTGCTCGCTGGAACGGGGAGAGGAAGGTCTGCTTCGACTACCGCACGTGTGACCGACTGCGGAAGCGCTGCCAAAACGCGGCGCCGGAAGGTTCGTCCACTTGACCGACTGCGGAAGCGCTGCTGGAACGCGACGCCGGAAGGATCGTCCACACGATCTTGAGATCGGCAAGTGATCGACTACATCAACCACGAGATCTAATCTCGTTAACGCTTTCGGATCTACGAGGTTTAGTTCCTTTCTATCTCGTTGCTCATGTCTAATAGATTAGATCTTGGCTTTTATCTAGATTAGATCTGGGTTTTGTTCGTTCTTGCGGTAGAAATTTTTTGTTTTCCATGCTACGAACCCATCAGTGGTATCAGAGCCGTATCTATGCGTAGATCTGTTGCACGAGTAGAACACAATGTTTTTGTGGGCGTTGATGCTTTTGTTGTCGGTGTCTTAGCGTGTACTTTGCATCTTGCGGCATGGTGGGATGAAGCGGCTCGGGCTAACATTACATGTCATCGCACATGAGACTTGCTCCACGCTTGACGTGCAACTTGCATTGCACAAGTGGCTTTGCGGGCGTCTGTCTCTCCCACCATAGTTAAGATTCAATTTACAATGAGCATCTGACAACACTTGTATCAACGTTGTGGTCCTTTTTCGTAGGTAAGATCGGTCTTATGCGAAAGCCCCAAACCACGTAAAACATGCAAAGAAAATTAGAGGCGTCTAACTTGTTTTTGCAGGGGTTTTGTGATGTGATATGGCCATCATGTGATTGTGATTGTATTTGATGTATGCAATGATCCTTGTTGTAATATGGCAACCGGCAGGAGCCTAATGGTTGTCTTTAATTCTGCTAAGACCCGCGTGTCTATTTCATCATGTAATAGCTTTATTCCAAGTAGTTGTAATAGTTGGTGGTGGTTATGGACAACCATGAAGCGGCGCCACGGACCTTGACGCCACGCTGGTGATGATGGAGATCTTGGCCATGCTTTGGAGATGGAGATCAAAGGCACAAGAAGAAAGGCCATATCATATCACATATTATGAATTGCCTGTGATGTTAATCCGTTACGCATCTTGTATTGCTTAGATAGCGACGGTAGCATTATAAGATGATCCCTCTCACATAATATCAAGTGATATAGTGTTCGTCCTTAGTTGGCACCGTTGCTAAGACTCGTCGTTTCGAAGCATCTCGTGATGATCGGGTGTGATAGACTCTACGTGTGCATACAACGGGTGCAAGCCAGATTTGCACATGCGGATACTAAGGTTAACCTTGACGAGCCTAGCATGTACAGACATGGTCTCGGAACAAGGAATACCGAAATGTAAAGCATGAGTCATATGGATGATATGATGAACATGTTGATTGTTCGCCTTTAAAGCTACATCATCTCACGTGATGGTCGGACTTGGTGTAGTGGATTTGGTTCGTGTAATCACTACAACAACTCGAGGGATGTTGTTTTGAGTGGGAGTTCATTTGTAATTTGGATTAGTCGAACTCAATTTATCATAAACACAATCAAAGTGAATTTGCATAGTTTGTTGTAGTCATTGGCATCCGTTCACCACCTTACGCTTAGTCATAGTTGAGATAGTAGAACTATAGAAATTCTGGATATTTACTTTACGAACTGGTATCGTATTGTTTTGAATGTCAATTTAAAGTTTATAAGTCCTATTGCAAACTTTCAGCAAACTCTCTTTGCTCCATGAAGTTTAATAAGTAGTATTAAATCAAGAGTAACAATTCCAGTGTTAGTATCTAATGTATCATGTTTGCCTCCATGATTCTTGATACACAAAAGATTGTTTTTAAATATCAAGTTTGTCTAAGAGCTGAAAGCAATGTTTCAGAAGCCATCATATGTAAAAGGTATTGCGATATCTAAAACAATGTGTTGGTTACAACATGATAGAGTATACGTCCTCATATTTGATGAGAATTTGTGAAGGTTGGAGACGCTAGTCGTCCTAATCCTCCAAAAGGTTTTGAAAAAGAAACATTATACTCGCAATTCACCTTTATAAGCTATAGCAGCTTGATCATGAAAGTTGTCATGATAAGGATGAATACAAGATGTAAGTAAAATGTTTACTACACTAATAGATTACTAAAGAATGGATTTTTGAAAGAATGCCAAACATTTGATAATGGTGATCCACTTCAAAGTGCAAGTCCAAAGGTATTAGTATTTGACTATATACGCTTTGTACTATGTGTCATGTGAATGACACCACTATTGATGTTGATAGATTCTTTTGAAAGAAAAGAATTGCTGAAAGAGAATCTATAAAATATTTGGCAGAAAATAAAAGGTTGGAGATGTCCAACTTAGGCATATAGAAGATACATGTTATGGCTGTATTCCTTGGTTGTTAAACAATGTGGTTCTGCGGTATTGGATACTGAATTGGTTGGTATGAAGTGTCATACAGGACAACACAATTCATGAACTACAATGGCCTAAGTAACTAGCAAGAGAATGAGTGATGATGTTCATCAAAAACAAATAAAATGTTATTGTGTTTTTCATTGACATCAAACCTAGCCTTCAAGATTTGTTTTAATAATTGTTACTTTGTTCCGGTATTACAAGAACAATGGTTGTTCAAATAATTACCGTATTCCATAAAGGATGGATGAATTTTTTCAAGTCTGGTGGGAGAAATCACATCCATAAACACTATTGCTAAAATGTCGCAAGACAAATGATTGAAAGATCACTTATGAAGTGACATCACTGTTTAAATTATATTTGAAAGAAAACATGAAGAAACTCCATGTTGATGGAATTTTGGAGTCTTTTGATTTTGATCAATTGACGCATGTGAGACTTTCCTCGAGATAATTGAAACTCCGTCCATGGGCCAGAGAGGAACGGATGACTAGCTTATTGGATATTGAGCATGCTGATGTGCATAGTCCATTATGTGTAGCCATATGGGATGGATCTTTTTGCTTTATATGCTTTCTCCGAAAATTTGAGTGAATATATCTGTATATTTACTTAATAAGGAGGAAGTACGAAAACATTTGAAAGTTGTTCAAAGACTTTCAAGATGAAGTTGAAAATCATTGTAACAAGAAAATAAAGAGTTTATGATTCGATCATAAAGAAAGATGTTTGAGTTACAAGTTTAGCAAAACACCTAAGATTTGAGGAATCGTTCCATGGATTTGCATTTCCCAAAACACCATAGGAGTATGGAGTGTTCAAGATATGTAATGAAACCTTGTTTGACATGGTAAGATCAAAGGTGTCATTTATAAAACTGCCATTATATATTAAAGATTAAAGCTTTAGTGACTACCGCTTTTACACTGAAAAGAACTCCATCGTGATCCGTTGAAATAACACCATATAAGTCATGGTTTGGGATAAAACCCGAATTGTCTTTTCTTAAATTTTGGTATAAGTAAAATGTTTACAACCAAAGTCGGATAAGCAGGTCTTTGTAGGTTATCCCAAAGGATTTTTTGGGAATTTCTCCATAAACGCCGAGGACAAAAGAGAGTTTGTCGCTTGGAACGTCAAGTTTCTTAAGAAGGAATTTTTTCGTGAAAAGTTAAGTGGGAGGACAATAGAACTTTGATAAGGTTGTTGAACCTTAGATATATGTGCTAAGTAGCGCAGCGCCGGAAAGTGTCCCGGTGGCGGCCACAATGCTCATGGCTCTCGTGATTACAAAAGGTGTGATCTCGGAGATTAAAGTTCCTATAGAACCGTATGGTTCGGTAAGAATCAAATAGTAAGATTTGATAAACAAGTCGTTATTGTTTTGACAATGATGAACCGACTACATGCAAAGAAGCGATGATGGGCCCTGACTCCATAAAATGACTAGAAGTCATGGAATCCGTGATAGCTTCCATACACGAGAAATCAAGTTTCTGAACTTTGAAGACCCTCCGGAAAGGCGTGAAGCCTATCGGTCGTGTTTGGATCTATAAAGAAATAGACATGGATGTTTCAAATCTATGAAATAGTCGACATGTCGGAAAGAGTTTACGACAATGTTCAAGGAATTGACTATGATAAGATTTGATCTTTCATAGCGATATTTAGTCTGGACGGATTAATGTAGCAACCACTACATATATTTTGGTATATGGTAGTTGAACAAACAAAACAAGTTCTTCTAATAGAATGGTTACCTAGGACGTGTAAATGACACGATCCAAAGGGTTTTTTTTATTCAAAGGATGCTAAAAGAGAATGCAAAACTTCAATGGTTGAAATAAGCATAGCGGAGTTGGAATCTTCACCATGATGAAACTGTTAAAAGAGTTTAAATTCATCGGAGATGATGAAGATGCTTGCATTTGCAAGAAATTAAGTGGGAGCGCTGAGACATATTTCTAATACATTATGTAGAGGACATATTGTTGATTAGAAATGATGTATCTTTTATTGACAACAGGTTAAGAATTTCATTTCGATGAAAGACTTAGGCATAACCCAAGAATTAGGCATCAATGTCTATATGGATAGATTGAGGCGCTAATATAGTTTTGCCAAATGTACATAGATAAGATGTTGAATGAGTTCAATATGGAAACAACAAGAAAGGTTCTTGACGCACGGAGAGGACTAGATCAAGATTCAAGTGTGTTGACACGAGATTCAAGTGTTTTGACACTTGGTGAAATCACAAGAATATTTTGATCAATCATTCTTTGAGATGTACACATCCAGATATGTCCTATGCTCTAAATGTTATGAGCATATTCCAGAATGATTCATAAGATGATCATTGGACAATAGTAAAGGTATTCTTATGAGCTTTGGAAGAACTAAGAATATATCATGTATAAGTGACAAAAAGTTAAAGGTAGTTCATTGTAAAGTGTTACATTGATACTAGTTTTGTCACAAGATAAAAATTAAATTTATCTCAATTTAAACTATGGGTGGCACAATGTAATGGAAAGGAAGTTCCATAACGGATTTGGTTGAGTACCAAAGTTAAAACATTGTAACAGATACTACAACAAAAGGCTAAGTATATGACTACTATTGTAGAAGTAAATGAGGGCATTTGCGTCAAGTAGTTTGTTATCAAACTAGGTGTGGTTCCTAGCGGGCTAATACTATGAAGATATATTGTGTGACAATAATATCAACATATTTTGAGCCGAAGGAACTAAAGGTCTCACCAAAGGACCAAATTTATACAATGCCATCTCATTGGAGAATGAGTAATGCGTAGGGACGCAAGGACATGCAAATACACATGGACCTGGAGGTGTCAGATCCGAAGATTATGTTTACCACTAGCAATAGTGTCTATACAACACCAGAAAGCCATAGGTGTTGAATACACAAGTTTTTAACTAGATTATTGACTCTAGTGCAAGTGGGAGACTGTTGGAGATATGCCCAAGAGGCAATAATAAAAGTGGTTATTATTATATCTTTATGTTTATGATAAATGTTTACATCCCATGCTATAATTGTATTATTAGGAAACACTAATACATGTGTGTTTTGTAAACATAAGAGAGTCCCTAGTAAGCCTCTTTTTGAACTAGCTTGTTGATTAATTGATGATCATGGTTTCCTGATCATGGACATTGGATGTGATTAATAACAAGGTTGTATCAATAGGAGAATGATGTGATGGACACACACCCATAGTAAGCGTAGCATAAGATCAAGTCATTTAAGTTCGTATTGCTGTAAGCTTTTAAATGCATAGTAACCTAATCCTTCGACCATGAGGTTGTGTTAATCACCATCACCGGATGGGTACTTTGATGACATCAAACACCGCTTCATAACTGGGTGGTCATAAAGGTGTCATTGGGTATTCTGAAAGTATGTGTTGAAGCGCATGGACCAAGATTGGGATTTGTCCATCCATATGACGGATAGATATGCTCTGGGCCCTCTCGGTGGAATGTCATCTAGTTAGCTTGCAAGCATGTGACTGGGTCACAAGGGATGACATATCACAGAACGAGTAAAGAGTACTTATCAGTAACGAGGTAGAACTAGGTATGGAGATACCGACGATCAAACCTCGGATAAGTATAGTATCGCGTGACAAAGGGAATTGGTTTCGTATGTAAATGGTTCAATCGATCACGAAGTCATCGTTGAGTATGTGGGAGCCATTATGGATCTCCAGGTCCCGCTGATGGTTATTGATAGGAGATGTGTCTCTATCATGTCTACATATTCACGAACCGTAGGGTGACACACTTAAGGTTCGAAGTTGTTTTAAGTAGATATGGAATATGCGTTGGAGACCGAATGTTGTTCGGAGTCTCGGATTGGATCCGGGACATCACGAGGAGATCCGGAATTGTCCGGAGAATAAGATTCATATATTGGGGATCATTTTCTAAGTTAGGAAATGTTCCGGAGTGTTTGTATGGAGATTCTAGAAGGTTTCGGAATGTTCTGGAAGGTTCTAGAGGATTTCTTGGAGTTTGCTTGAAAACCAAGAAAGGATCAAAGGAGTCCTGGTGGGGGCAAGACACGGATTCGTGGGGGAGGAGGACTCCTCCCCCCTTCCCACCGCCGGCCATAGGAGGGGAGTCCTACAAGGACTCCCCCTCCCCAGGCGCGCCCTCTCCCCCTTAAATAGAAGGGCAGGGGCGCCCCCTCCTAGCCCTCTCCTATAACTCCCAATCTCTGCCGCCTCTCTCCTCCACCTTTCTTCTGCACAGGCATAGGCGAAGCCCTGCAGAATTCTCTACTCCACCACCACCACCACGCCGTCATGCTGCTGGGATTCCATGGAGAAGATCTACTACCTCCGTTGCTCGCTGGAACGGGGAGAGGAAGGTCTGCTTCGACTACCGCACGTGTGACCGACTGCGGAAGCGCTGCCAAAACGCGGCGCCGGAAGGTTCGTCCACTTGACCGACTGGGGAAGCGCTGCTGGAACGCGACGCCGGAAGGATCGTCCACACGATCTTGAGATCGGCAAGTGATCGACTACATCAACCACGAGATCTAATCTCGTTAACTCTTTCGGATCTACGAGGGTTAGTTCCTTTCTATCTCGTTGCTCATGTCTAATAGATTAGATCTTGGCTTTTATCTAGATTAGATCTGGGTTTTGTTCGTTCTTGCGGTAGAAATTTTTTGTTTTCCATGCTACGAACCCATCATTTGCCTTCCGTTGTTTGATGTTTGTGGTCAGTGACCTCTGATTGTAATAATTTGTTTCTTTGCTCAGTTATGAGCTTGCTGTAATAATTTTTGTGTCGTAGGGTCACTGTAATGTTACCGATTCTCTCTCTGTACGCTTCCGAGATTTAGGTTAGGCTTATATCAGACAGAGGTCTGGGATTTATCTAGCCTTAATCTTCGGGGTGTCACAGAGCGCCTGTACTGTTTAGGACTTGTGACACATTTTCAGTATATCGACAAGCCCAGTCACACTTTCGGGTTCCTAGTCATTTGCAACCGTCGACACAAACCCTGGGTCCGTCTCGGAGACCGGCTAACTTTGTTACGGGTAGCTTAGTTGGGTGCACCCCATGTACTTGCTTTGGGTCTGGGTAACGTCGTGTCCGAAGCCCCATCACATACCGTTGGGTGTATGTTCAGGATCTTGCTCATATCAGATCTGACAACAAGGGTTGAAGTGCGTGTGATACTTTGGTGCACCCCTACAGGGTTAAATCTTTTCGAAAAGCTGTGTCCGCAGTTATGGACAACTTGGAGCACATTTTCTCGATTATAGACAACTATAACTAAAGAATTACTGTTATAATTTGACGTGGATCTGATATGACTAGTAAGTTGGACAACCACCATGGAATGAATGAATAAAACATCCAACTCTATGAGTTTCGTTGGCATGAGTTCCTCGTTTGGTCTCGAGGGGGAAATACCATGATGGGTATGTTTGGTGTTAGTATCAGGTTGGTTCCGAATAGGTCTTTCTTATCCCTCTCTGATAGCCAATAGTTGTATCAAGTCTCTATAAATTACTTAGTGCATGCTTCGCTGCCGCTTCAGGCCACCATACCTATGTGGGCGAGAGCCGCCGAATTCTAGACTCGCTGTGTACTGGCCTTAGTACTGACTGATCCCTTTTTTCCTTTTCCCTTTGTCGGCACCCCTTTTGTTTAACAAGTATAAGTTCGATGTCGTTAGCAGGGTTACCCTTTCGGTTTATCCTAGGCAAGGTTATGGACGCCATTGGTTATTCTTCAGGGCTCTTAGCTCAATTTGCATCTTATCCGTACTCGGATGTTGTATCGATTTCAAGGTGATTTAGATATTTGTACTGTATATCTGTATTCTTAACTCATTGAGTCGATGTTGTATATATATGTTCCATGGGTTGGTGTAATGATATTACTTCGTTTTCCACCCACACGCAAGTTTCTGGTGGGAATCCTTGAATCGTTTCTATGCGGGTTTGCAGGAATCGCTGAAACTTGCGTAGGGCCGATTCGAGGGTGTTACAAAGTGGTATTAGAGCTCAGCAGTTGCGATAACCCACTGGTCCAGCCTGTACGATAACCTAGCTAACGGCCGATATAGATTGTCAAAACTATTTTCAAAATCGGTTGGATAGATCTGATTAGGTCTGATTTTACTCCTTACCTCGCATGTTTTAAATCTATTCTCTTACCTTTCTTTGAGTATAGGATTTCTCGTGGGTGGGTTTCCATCGTATCTTCAGGGTTTCGCTTTCTCCCTTTTATAATGGTGGTGCTACAATCATCAAACCTGCATCTCGTTGTTGTACCCTTCGTCCAACCTTTTTGGCCCTTGAACTCTTTTTCTGTATCTACACCTTGATAGATATATGTATCATTGAAAACCATTATGAGAAGGATGAGCATTGGTGAAATTGGAGTATACCTTGAGCATGTGTTGTTCATGCCAATGGAACCCTCGCGGAAACTAATCATTGTGTTGTTCCATACGATTTCTTTTGTATCTTCCGGTGGTTTCCAATGCAACGACATCATCCGCGCCAGATCTGATGAAGAGACTGCATCACTCCTTCATGTTCAGAACATTGCTTGTCAAGATCTTCAGTCTGATACCGAGAGTTCGTTGTATAATTCTTCTACTCACGTATAGAGAAATGCTTTGAGTGTGGGATGGAGTCGTGACCATACCACTACTCTTAGCATTCACTTTTGTACATTGAATGGTGGACCGATGCAATTTTACTCCTTCCATGAAAGTGAGAGGTGGCCTTACCTTTAGCTTCGTCCTTTGTTCATCCAGAGTGTTCTCTTTACGAACGTGAGCAACGACCCCTAGTTGGTGGTGTCGCCGATTTCAAGATGGAGAAAGAATATTTGCTAGTGGTGTCGCGATGATCTACACGAAGCGAGAAGATTTAGATCATCGGCCTTCTTCCCCGTACCATGAGGCCGATCTCAAGGGCAAGATCCCTTGTTAGTGGTGTCGAATTGTAGCACCCCAGGTAAAACCACTACTAGAAAATTGCGGTATTTTTTTGTGTATCATCATGATAGCATGCTCATGTCATCATGCCACATTGCATTTGAGCATCCTCATGACTGCATGCATATGTTTGCTTGAAACTATTTTCTAAAAGGCTATATCCTCTCTCTATTTCAAATGTAAAACCCTCGGTTTGCCCCGAATCTTTTGTTTATCTAAATCTATTTACAAAACATTTTATTTAAATCAAAACAAACTATTAATAAAATTAAATATTTTGTTACCGGGGAGGTCGCCACGGGCCAAGCCCAAAGGTTCCAACTGGCAGCAGCCTACCACCCTGGCTAAACCAAACCCTAGATCAGTCTTTCCAAAACCCTAATCCTAGAATCCATGAACCCACCTACCCAAAACCCTAGACCCTAACCCGCCACCAGCCTTACCTAATCCCAACCCTACCGCCGCAGCTGGCAACCCACCTACCACTCAACACCGAAGCCCAACCCACACATGGTGCAAACCACCGCACGACACGCTCTCCTGTCTGCACGCTAACCCGCCTGGACCTCACCCTCTCACGCGGTCAACCACCTCGTGCACGCAGACCCTAGTCCCACATCTAATCCTGTGCATTATTTGGTTCCAAACCACCTACACCGTGACACTAGACCGCACGACACCGTATAGACGGTTTAGCTCATTTTCCCTAGTTTGTGGATTCAACCCGCACATCGATAGAAGTTAGCTGGGTTGAGATGGCTCGAAGCCGAGGAAACCGTCCAAACCCGTCCAGGACTCGTGGTTGAGGTGGAGAAACAATCGCTCGTTTCAGTAAGCAATAAGATCACGCAGACCATGACTCCATGTCGCGGTAAGATCTCGGCTAACCGGTGCCGGTGCGTTCCGGTGATGGACTCGCGCTACTGACATTAGCTTGGAACGACTTCACCGGCATCGAGCTCACATGGCCGCCTCCGGCCGGCAACTGATCGTCTTATCCATTGCCGACGGATGGAAGAAGCCGAGGTCTATTGGCTGGTCCAGCCACCTCTGATCTTCCATGAAAGATACGCCGCTGCACTGCCATTGCTAGCCTTCCACTCCCTCCCCCCTTTAACCCTGCCGACGACGGCCTACCAGCGCACGCGGAGTCCACCGACGCCTTCCCCATTGCCGACATGGTCACTCCATGTCGTGGCGGCGCCCGACGGCTATGCGGAGAACAGTGGCGACGCCCGCCATCGTCACTGTCCCGCCCATGTTCCGGCGTTTGACACCCATATGTAGGACAGTGGTGGCGCCCGCCATCGTCATCGTCCCGCCCATGTTACGGCATTTGACGGCTATGTGCAGGACAGTGGCGGCGCCCGCCATCGTCGTTGTCCCGCCCATGTTCTGGCGTTCGATGGCTATGTGCTGGACAGTGGCGGCACCTGCCACGGTCGTCGACCCGCCCATGTTCCGGTGTTCGACGACTATGTGTTGGACAGTGGCGGCGCCCACTGTCGTCATCCGCTGGTGACAGGCGGAGGCATGACTGGGCCTTCCTCAGTTAATCCCTCACCCTCGTCATGCGGACCAACAGAAGCTTGGCGCTGCAAACTTTGCCTGACATGTCCCTAGTCCCAACTCCCAATGCTCTACGGTGCCAAACCTTATAAACTGTGAAACCAGACCAACCCAAACTGCCTATACAGGTGAGACGAACTGGCAGAAACCAACCCAACGCAGTTTAAACCGGAGAATTTTTCAACGGGTTGACAAACCGGCCAAACCTGCTCAACCCGTCCATGCACAGGCTTACCACATCCCCACGTGCATCCCATGTCACAGGCGCTTCCACCCAGTGTTGCTCGTCACAGACCCACCCTACCAAAACCGCGTCCTGCCACAGCACTCCACCCGCCCACCAACCGCAAACCCCCTGGCCCCGGTCCCACCTTGTAGACGAGCCCTTCTCCTCGCCTCGATCGATCCCCGCTGCCACCAGGAGGCCCCGCCTCCCTCGCAGCTCCCGAGTCCCTGCCACCCAGGTCCACCCTTCCTCTACGCCTCCCTGTTGCACTGCCCACCGGCCCAAGCTCGTCCTCCACGGCCTCCTCCTCCACGTAGCTCGCCATCGACTATTGCCAGGAGCACCTCGCCCTCGTCCTCTCCCGCGACCTACTCCCCAAGCTCGCCGAGCCTGCCTCCCTGAGCACCTCCGGCCGACGCATCCATGCCCACTGCCATCTGTGCTATCATGCTCAACCTCGCCGTGATGGTCGCCATCCCTGTTCCTTGCCAAGCCCAGGCACCACCGCCCTGAAGTCGTCCCTCCTCCTCGACCCCGCAAGCTTCCGCCAGGCCGCCATGATCTGCCACCGTGCCTCAAGCTCGTGCCACCTCTGCTCGTCTCGTCTGCTGCGACCTCCCTTGACTCGAGCCCATGGCCCCTCCTTCTGCAAACGCTGTCCTTTGGCCCGCTACAGCGCGTCCCTCTCCTCTGCCTCCTGCCAGCCATGGACGCTACTACTTCTGCTCACCTGCATGTCGGTCAAGCTCGCGATGGCCTCTGCTGCTTCATGCCCTTGCTGAGTAGCCCTGTGCTCCCGCTACACAGCACAAGTCTGGGATCCTGTTTATCCTACCGGTCTTCAGCGTTTGTGTGGTTTGTTACTCTACGAGTGTTGTTGGGTTGGCGTGATGATGCTCTGACGATGGTGTTTCCTAGAACCAAGTCGAAGAGACGTGTTCCGGTACACACGCCAAGTCCAAGATCTCCATCCTATGTGTGGTGCCAAGGACACAATGGTGACCATCCAAAGTTGGTGTGGTGATGTTAAAGTAACGTGAGTAGCAACCCCGACAAGAAAGATTAACACTGGCACCGAACAAGTCACCATCGACCACCGATGGCGAACCAAGTTCTCCCGGACCGCAAACCCCTTGGATCGCCAAGATCTTCTACATGGACTCAAAGACCCAGACCTAAAGATCCAAAGTACAAACTCCGAAGACCCATCCCGTCAAACCCCAAGACCTTCGGTGCCGAACCCTAAAATGTGGAACCCCCTTTCCGAGCCTCTATTTTATAAAATGCTATATAAACTTGTTGCATATGAAATCATCCATACTCGCTTACATGTTTATTTCTTTAGGGTTATTTTGTCGATTCACCTAATAGTTAAATATGGATATTATATGCGGGCTATATTTGTCTTATCTCGACTCCATTTAAATGTGTGTAGTGAACCGATGTCATGTTTTTCCTTTTTGACACAACATTTAAATTGCGGGGTTATCTAAATAACATGAACCTACTAATTAATCGTCAGGACCTCGGTTCCGCTTAATATTGCCTAGTTGCATCGCATCTTGCCATGCCAAGTGATGAGTGCATATTTGCATCATGTTTTACATTATTATGTTGCATTGTAGATGTAGGATCTTGGTATTTTACGGTGCTCGTGTGCACATTTTATGTGTGTTTTCACCAGTATCAGGACAAATATTGGATCCAATGGATACAATTCTTGGAGCAGTTGTACTGTGGAGAAAATGAGTAAAAAACAACGTAAATCGCTTATTTGGGAAATATTAATAATACCAGAAGAAAACCAGAAGCGAACAAGTGAGGGAGAACGTTCAACGACCAAATATACGACCGGAGCATATTTTCCGGCCGTATAGCTCCGGCTGTATAGTTGGCGCCGCCTCCGCCTCGTCAAATAGTTTCACCCCGTGCAATTGGTTCGAAGAGACAACATACAGAACACCGAAAAATCGTAGAAACCTCACCTCCGGAAGGCATCTGGAGGGGGAACTCATCCACAAGGATCCATCTTCACCCTACACAGATCTGAGATGCTAAAGCATCGATCTTCATCATCCACCGCTGCATCACCACCATATCCGTCCATCCCATCTACATCTTGTCTAGATCTTGTTGTAATTCCCATACTCGTTGTGGATTTATACAAGTACTATTCATCTATGATTGTTTCCATTATCATTGCTATGATGTTGATTGCCTCTATGTCTGAGTAGATCATTAGTTCTTGAGGAGATGGAGAAACCCTAGTATGAGATTAAAATAAGATAAAGTCTATTATGATATTCATCGCTATGACCATGTGTTAGTTTTTCTACATCTTGATGTTGAGAGAAGTCGACCTCTCAATATTTTCCTATCATGGGGACTTGATGGAGGGAACTACTAGTTGGTAGGCGGAGGTGTGCTAGCACTTATAGTGACTATAAAGTTGTTGGCATTCCTTACGTATCAACTTGGAAAACCGAGGAAACTCACGGAACACTATACATGCCATGGGATACGTCCTACGGGATTACGTCCCTTAATAGCGCAGTAACTCGATTGATGTCGATTGCTGACTGTTGTGGTTATGAGGATGATGTGAGCAGCGGTTGCTGCCTAATTGTCCAAATATGGAGTTCCTCCCACACATACATAGTTGAGAATGTTCATGATGATAATCTTTATCTTAGATCCTTATAATACTAATGGTGTATCCGCTACTCCCTGAGAACGCTTTTTCCCTACTGCAGTTCCAATCTTTCTTACATACGCGATACTTACTTTTTGTATTAAGTTATTTTGCTTTACTTTATTATTGCTCTTATACCTAAAACCCCAAAACACCTTTTTACACAATACTCGCATTTTATCTTGTTACTTAGAACTTAATCTAGTATTTCTATCGCAATATTTATTTCAAGAGTTATTAGACTTTAGACTCCTGCTCCCTATGGGATCGATATCTTTATTTTGAAACTATCTACAAACGATCTGGACACTTGCATTCATCAAGCTATTTTCTAGCCATTGCCGGGGAGCTAAGTGTTGTAGGTCTTTTAGTTTTTGCTTATTTATTTTTGTCTTGCTATATTTTGTTTTGAGTTACAGGTTTCCACCAACATGATGGAGTTTGAGCATATGACTAGTGCTAACCCACTCAACTGCTTTGGGAAGCCCTATGATATTTATAAAAGAGACAACTCCAATGAGAAGACAAGGGGGTTTGAAATAAATCCTCTACTACTTAGTGTTCTACATAAGAAGCAATTTACTGGAGATGAACCTGATCCATATGAGCATATTGCATGTTTCAAAGATATATGTGGAACTTTTGTATTGACGGGATATACCGCCGATGAGGTAAGGGTTAAACTTTTTAGTCCGACTTTGACTAGTACAACTCTCTCATGGTATAGATCTCTACCACCTGAAGCCACTACTACTTGGGATAATCTAGCCTGTGAATTTCTAGCAAAATATTATCCATTGTCAAAATCTTATGGAATCAGGCGTCTTATAATGACTTGGAAAAACTGTTCTAATGAAGGACTAGTAAGAGCTTATATCAGATTTAAAGATTTACTACGTCTATGTCCGCATCATGATTTACCTGAATGGTATTTATTGCATATCTTTTATGGAGATTTAATTGAACCAAATAAAATTGAACTAGACCCTTTGTAGAAGGAGCCTTTATGAATGTTCCTATACCTAAAGCTTGGGCTTTACTTAATAGAATTCGTGATCATAGAGTTTCATGGAATTTTGGTCTAGGAAGTGAAGGAGGCGTAGAAATAGAACATGATTGTATTCATGACTACAATAAAAATGCCATGTTAAAGAATTATCTAAAGAACTTTACTTGGATTTAGATCTTGTGTTGCAAGTTGTTAAAGCTTTTACAGAACATATTAAATCTCCAAAAGAGGGACCGGTCAAGTATGAACCACCACCCGAACCTGAGAAGAAAAGAGAAGATAAAGCAACACTGGCCTCCTTAAAACCAATAAATGAAATGGCCTTTCCTAACACTTCAAGAAAGCATATTCTTAAATATGAACAGGTCAATGCAGTATAGGATAAAAAAGAAGAAGAAAATATGCCAGAAGTCGTGGAACATCTTGAGGAAACCAAAGATGAAGAGGTAACCAAGGAAGCAATTATGGCTATGTACGCACATTGTAACATAGTTGAACTTGATGAAGAGACTTCCATATTGGTTGAAGGTAAAACAAAGGTAAAAGATGTGGGTAAGCCTAATTTTCCCTACATATTTAAATAAACCTCGCATTACGGTTTATGTGATCTTGGCAATAAAAGAAGAAATAAGCCTAATTTTCCCTACATATTTAAGTAAGCCTAATGTTATATCTTATGATTTCTATTTAGAAATAAAATAAGAAATAGAACCGGCTGCAATTGAAAATATTGATATGACAATTATGTTAGCCAACTTATAATTCCAATGGGAGTAGTTGAAGATGCAAATATCACAATTGGCAATAAAAACTTTCCTATCGATTTTGTAGTTGTTGATATGCTAGCTGACACTCTTTTCCATAATATATTTGGAAGAAAAAGTTTGGGTGATATAGGTGCCTATGTTAATTTTAAGAAGGATATTGTGTCTCTTAAGCTTGGGGAACAGAAAATAAATTCCATTTTTCCAAATTTAAAGACAAGCCTGCACAAATACAAGAAGAAGAGGAAGAGTGAACTATTGAAGAAATTGCGGCTCTTTTCTTTGGTAATCAAGAAGAAAAAATAAATGAAGATCCGAATTAAGAACAAATAGTTATGGAGGACAAGTCCTTGGAAGAACTAGAAGATGAATTCGATTCACTTCCCATAATGGGACCTCCAACTAATGAGGCTTTTGAAGAGCCAGAAAAGAGAGGGGACGAGCAACTACCAGCCCCATAGTTGAAGACTCTACCAGATAATCTCAAATACAGATTTCTAGATGATACTAATAAATTTCCTGTTATTATTAGTGCTAAACTTTCAGGAAAAGAAGAATAACTTATGGAGATACTTAAGGAGCATCGCAAGGCCTTTGGGTACTCAATGGATGACTTGAAGGGCATCAGTCCCACGATAGCTGTCCATCGAATATTCATGGAGGAAGGTGCAAAACCAGTTGCAGAATTTAATAGAAGATTGAAGCCTGAAATGAAAGAAGTGGTAATAAAAGAAATTGTACGCCTAATGGACACAGGTATAATCTTTCCTGTTAAAAAAGTGAACGGGTAAGTCATGTTCATTGTGTCCCTAAGAAGGGCAGTTTCACTGTTGTTCCTAATGAAAATAATGAATTGATACCTACTAGAACTATTGTTGGGCATAGGATGTGCATAGACTTTAGAAAATTAAATAAAGAAACTAGGAAAGATCACTATCCTTTACCGTTCATAGATCAAACTTTAGAGAGGTTAGCAAACCATACTCATTTTTTTTACTTGGTCAGATACTCTGGTTTTTCTCAAATAGCTGTTCATCCTGATGACCAACTTAAAACAACTTTCATTAGTCCCTATGGTTTACATGCTTTCCGATGTATGCCTTTTCGTTTATGTAATGCTCCGGCTACTTTGCAAAGATGCATGACTGCTATTTTTGCGGATTTCATAGAACTTATAATGGAAGTATTTATGGATGACTTTTCTGTCTATGGAACTTCTTTTACTATTTGCTTGGATAATCTCAAAAGAGTTTTGCAGCGTTGCAAAGAAACCAATCTTGTTTTAAACTAGGAGAAATGCCATTTTATGGTCAAAGAAGGTATAGTCCTTGGACACAAGGTATCAGGTAAGGGAATTGAAATTGATAGAGCTAAGGTTGAGGCAACTAACAGAATGCCACGACCTAGGGATATTAAAGGTATAAGAAGTTTCCTTGGTCATGTGGGTTTTTATAGAAGGTTCATTAGAAATTTCTCTAGAATATTTAAACCTTTAACTAAACTCCTGCAAAAGGGAGTAAGATTTAATTTTGATGATAAATGTCTTGAAGCCTTTGATCAACTCAAAAATGCTTTATCTCGTGCTCTCATCATTAAACCACCTATCTGGGATACAACCTTTGACTTAATATGTGAAGTTAGTGATGATATTATAGGACTAACTCTGGGATAACATATTGGTCGCAGATTTAATATTATACATCATGCTAGTAGAACTCTAAATGGTTCTTAGAAGAATTACCCAAAGGAAGAAAACGAATTGTTTGTTGTATTTTTCTCTTGTGATAAATTTTATTCTTACATAGTTGATGCAAAGGTAAGAGTTCATACGGATCATGATGGTTTAAAAGAGCTCCTTAAGAGGAAAGAACATAAGCCAAGACTGATCCGTTGGATTCTTTCACTTCAAGAATTTGAGTTGCAGATTATGCAGAGGCAGGAAATAAAGATTTTAAATGCAGTGTCCATGATTGCCTAGCAAGACATCAATCTTGTTGAGAGGAACTTTAGTCCTTGTGATTTTTGTTTACGAGAATTATTCAAAGAATTAAGGTCAATTCCTTCAAGAGAGAAGAAGTCTTTGTTGTTGGAGGAACTTTCTCATCCTCGAATAAGCAAATGGTAAGTGCAAGGTAAGTGTTCCTACCCAAATAAGTGATTTGTTTTCACAAATTTTACTCCTAAATTTTTTGCCTATGAATTCCTTGTGTTTTTCTGAAGTTTTAGAGGGGTTTTACCAACTATAGGGTGTAACTATACAACCGGAGAGGGAGCTCCGGCCGTATAGTTGGTCGTTAAACTCTCTGTATCATCTTTGTGAAATTGTTTTCGATATTTGAGCCTATATGATCGCACTATACGACCGGAGCCAAAATTCTGGCCATATAGTTGGTCGTTAAACTCTCAGATAGTGTTGCTTTTTGGTGTCTGTATCTATACGATCGCAACTATACGACCGGAACCAAAATTCCGGCCATGTAGATGGTCGTTAAACTCTCAGACACTTTTGATTTATGGTGTTTGCATCTATACGTTCGCAATTATACGACCGGAGCTTAAATTCTGACCGTATAGTTGGTCGTTAATCTCTGAAACACTTTTCATTTGTTTGTTCATTCGTAATGATTCAGACAGAAAATGTTATTGTCGGTTCCAAGTCATGATTTAATCGACCTGGACTCGAGATATTTGGAAATATCTGCCCGGAACCAATTATACGACCGGGCCTATACGAGTCGCGCCTGTATAGTTGGTCATTACGCGGCAGGACACTTCCAAATCCGTGATTTTCCCCCTGTTTTGTTAAGATTCTTTTCTTGGATGACAATTTGGTGTTTATTGCGAGTTTTACCGACATTTGACCCCCCTTATATACTGCCATTCTCTCTCTCTCTCTAATCATAATCTACAGGAACCAATCTAGCAATGCGATATCCCGTCCCAGGTCGTGGGAAACCCATGGGCCTCATTTCTCCTTCTAGGGACCGCTCTAGGAGCCCGACCATGGAGGATGATGACGAGAAGGTGGAGAGGTTTAGCCCGAAGTACAAGGAGTATGTCGAGCCAAGCTATTTCAACAACGATTTCGATGACGAGGAGGTGGAGAGGTTTTATTCATTCCATTATAGTTGCAACACTTACTAGTCAGATATAGATAGCATGAGTCATCCTGATATCATAAGCAGTGGACAGTTTTAGTTAACCATTCCGTTGTAGTTGCAATACTTACTAGTCAGATACAATTAGCCAGAGATATCCCAAATCCAGCAGCTGTTAGCACTTTTATTTACTCATTCCGATGTAGTGAAGCTCATAACTAGTCATATATTAAGTCAAATTCACAACACTACTTTAGCTATAGTTGTCTATGATCGAGATATTGTGCTCCAAGTAGTCCATAACTGCGAACACGGCTTTCAGAAAGATTTACCCTGCACGGGTGCACAAATAGCAGCACACACACGACCAACCTTGGGAAGAACCAAAAAAACGCAATGAGGCCTCATGACAACGCATTCACAAAATATTTTAGGGGGCCAACCCACTAAGCTACCCGCAACAAAGTTGGCCGGCTCCGAGACGGACCCAGGGTTTGTGTCGACAGCGGTAAACGACTAGGAACCTGAAAGTGTGACTGGGCTTGTCGATACAGCGAAAACATGTCACGAGCCCTATACAGTATAGGTGCTCCACGCACAATCGTAAATAAAGCAGTAAAGCATGGCATAAGTACATGATAGTAATAAAGCCCCAAACTAGTTTGTGGCCCCAAGAAATAAAGAGCGAATCAAGCTCAGGAAAAGGGGGATCCATAGGGTCTCCCGTATGTGGATAGTGCGAATAGTCAAGAAACAGGTATCAAGTACTCGGGGCCTACGGGACACAAGTGAGCATGTAAGAACCAAATATTAGCTATTGCCCACCGGTACCTCTGAATGAGTTCTATCTATTCCCAGCATTTTAATTGACAAGTTATATTTAAAACCATGCTCATCTCCACCATTAAGCATGTGTCAACCTCCCAACAACGGTGGAACATCGATGACGCGAAGTAGCACCTAAGCAAGCAACTACGACTCACAAGGCCGATTGTCTACCAAACAATAGGTAATAGGATGTGTCCAAGGCAATATAGACGCTACAAGGAATATAAATGGTGCACAGAAACTAAAGCATCGCAACACGGATAGCAATAGATCAACATGAGAAAGTAAAGAATATAAACATAAAATAGGTGAAAAAGGGGAGAATGCTCACCTAGGAAACACTGCCGAATATACATTATCCGAAGAACTTGTCGGTACTCGCATCAACTCAATGGCCTAATCCGCGAAGAAGAAGGTCACTAAAAAAACACCGGATACACTATTTAATACTATGGCAGAAGATCGGACATGATGCATGTATGATGCATGCCATGGCAAAGATGCGATGCAATTAGTCAATATTAAGCGGAACTGGGGTCCCGACAATTAATTAGAAGGATCAAGTTATTTAGATACCCCGCAATTTAAATGTTGGCTTATCAAGGCCAAACATGGCATCAGTTCGCTACATAAATTTAAATGGAGCCAATATAATATTAGAATGGCCCGCATATGTGCTCTATAATTTAATTATTAGGTGAATCGACAAAGTAACCCCAAACAAATAAACATGTATGGGTGATATCATATGCAACAAGTTTATATGGCATTTTATAAAAGTAGGGGTCTCAGATAGGGGATCACATATTACGGGTCGAAGATCTTGGTTTTGGAGGGGTTTGATCTTCGGAGTTGGAGAGCTTGGCATCCGTGAAGGGGACCTCGGTGCTCCGCGTTCTTTGGGTCTGAGAAGGAGATCTTGTGTGGGCATCGTATTTGGTTTCTAGGAAGGAGATCATGGCCTTCGCGGCTTCGATTGTCGGTGGTGAACTTGAATGGGCGTCAGTGGTTCATCAGGAGACATTGACGTCGACACGATGTCCTTGCGGGGGTTGCGTATTATCTCGGTGCATCCTCACATCCATGCTAAGGGCAAAACTTGGGGGTGCCATCGCAGGAGGACAAGGCCACAGCCCACATGGAGCACACACACAACTGCTACACAGCAGGGACCGGCACTAGCATACGGGTGCTAGTATGACTCGAAGGCGGAGCGGACGCTCGCGTGACTCGTGGCGGCAGGGAGACGGAGGCGTGCTCGCGGGGAAGCCAAGTAGAGGTGCGCTCGATGCAGAGACATAGGAGAAGCGGAAGGCCGCTAGGGGACCTGCGGGTAAAGCTCGAGCGAGAGGGGATCGACGCCATGGCCGGGCAACGGGGGCACGGGGAGGACGGTGCGACGAGGGGGTGGCGATGGAGGCCGACAGGAGGAGACGAGGCACCGGGCCAGCACAACGGCGGGTGGAGCTTGGTCGCTGGGGCGGCATGTCTCGGGAGCGGAGAGGAGGGCGAGAACGGCAGGCTCGCTGGCGGCGAGGCGAGATGCAGAGGAAGGCGAGGCATCGAGGCGTGGTGGGGCTCGTGGAGGTTGACGGCGCGGCCACGCGCGGGCGGTGGCGGCTTGGATGGCGGGGCGTCCGGGAAGAATCTCAGACGGCGCAACCTGTTGAGCGGCCGTGGCGGGGTCGAGCTCGGTCAGGACGACAGGGAGGGCCCTGGCCGGAGATGAGCACGACGGGCTCACCGGCGACGGCGGCTGGTGGTGATGCAGGCCGAGGAGGGCGGCGGTGCTTCTCGCAGGAAGGAGGACGCCCGGGAGCGGTGGATCTCGGCAGGGGTTGCAGAGCACCGGAGAGGAGGCGGGCTCGAGCGAGGAAGCCGGCGACAGTGGAGCTCTGCGGGACGGGGAAAGGTGCAAGAAGTGCCTACGCGCACAGAAGGGAGAGTGGAACGTGGTGGGGCCGGGCAGAGATCCCGAGGCATGAGGCGTTATGGCGTGTGGGTGCGTGGGGCCAGACGCGCGGCTGCGTCGGCAGGGCGTACCGCGTACACTGCTCTGCTGCCGCGCCTGGCGAGCGAGCGTGCGGTGCGGCCGGTTAGTGCATGCGGTAGGTGGCGATGTGCCGTACGAGTCGTGTCCGCGTTGGGTGGTTGCACGCGCGCGTTGGTGTGGGTCGGCTGGGTCTAGGGTCTAACTAGTTCTGGGTAGTAGGTGGTCGGCTGGGCTGGCCTTTGGACTGGCCCAGTCAGCTGCCTCCCTAAATAAAAATATTTTTTTATTACTATATTATTTTAAAAGTTCATAAATAGTTTTTAGATAAAAAAAATATTCAGAAGGACCGGATTTTATATTTGAACTAAAGAGAGAGGCAAATAGAAAACAAGGTTAGGCATATGGAAAATAGTTTTAGGCAAACATATGATGATGCTCAAATACAATGCGGCATGATGACATGAGAATGCTGTCATGATAATGCACAAAAATAAATAGCAAGCGATTTCTAGTAGTGGTTTTCCTGAGGTGCTACACCAAGTTTCTATGAGCCGGCAGCACAGTGCGATGAAGCTCCTCCAAGGAGGAAACGCGCCCCTTGCCGGGCAGAGCCTGATGCGAATGCTTGGCAGAGCGGGTGCGATGGGCAACCGCACCCCCAGTAGGGACGTCATCCTTGCCGCTGGACGAAGGGGCGGCGCCCCGGGATACCGGTCCTGCTAGGTGATCACTGGATGACGGAGGAACCAGCCGCCAGTGACCGGGGGAGCCATCTTCGTTGTCCAGGGGCAGTAGAGCCAGGAGGTTGGGTCAGGCACTAGTAGCCCCTGTATATGCCCCTTGAGTGCGACAAATTCCGACAAGGAATGCCACACACGTTGAACCCATTACTCGTTGCACTAAGGCATTGACGACAGAACAGAGTCAATGCTCTCCTTGTCAAGGTAAACAGGAACAACGAAAGAGGGTAGCGGCGCTGGGCTTGCCTTGCCCCCAATCAGCCAGTTCACTGTCGCCTTTACCATCAAAGATTCGGTCTTGGAGGAGGGACCGACGAAGAGACGAGTACTGTCCGAGGGGCCGATGTACTCCCAGATGGGGTGAGAGCGCTTCTGAAGAGGAGTGATGCAGAGGAAGATATACTCCTGAATAACGTGACAACTGGTGAGGCCACCTTTCGTAGGTCAGATATCCGCGCATATAGCGGCACGAATTCCTCATCGCCCCTCTTGGTCAACCCATTCCGGGTGACGAGAAGGGCCAGTCGAGGGCTCGGCAAGGACGTCATCCCAAATGGGGAAGCGAACAAAGCACCAAGAGCCATGCCACTCATCCCACTTCTTCTTCTCCACCGAGATGTAGGCTTCGGTAAGCCTATGCCGGTGGCAGAAGGTAACTACCCCTGAGATGGCATCCCCAAACTCGATGCGATGGACGAAGTAATGGTGGAACAGGGGAATAGAGGGAATCACGCCGACAAAGTCTTCATAGAGGAATTGGAAGAGGGCCAACATTATGATGGCTTTGGGGTGTAGCTGAGCGAGTTGTACACGGTAAGAAATGAGAATCACCCTCAGGAAAGGCGAGAGTGAAGGGTTAAACGCGCCACCAGGAAGTAGGAGAAAACCTTCACATCACGAGGAAGGCGACTCCCGCTGGGAGATCCGACGTACAGGAGATGGGTCCCCCATGTTCGTTCCAAGGTGAGACAGCGATGCCGGCTAACTTGCCGACGCCCTCCTCGCCCAGTCCTTCTGGGAAGAAGGGAACTGATGACCTCCATTCGGTCTCCTGCTACTCGCTCTTATTAAGATGAGTTGGGTCTATTTCCGTCCGGATGGGGCGACAGAACTCTTCTTGTCTACTGGCAAGAGAGCGGGGGTCTTCTTCTTGGGCGCCATGGATCTGAAGGCAAGGGAGAATAGGGACGAAGGAATAAGGAATGAGAAAGGGGGATGGTGACTCCGCCTGCCGATGTGTGAGAAGTCACATATGGCAGAGAGGAGGGAGCCAACCCCCCACTTAACTGCATTGCACGCTAATTGGCGGAGCAGCCCAAGGCGGTTGCGCGCTCGCTTTTACTTTTTGCAGGAATCTAGGATGACGGTATCAAAGTGCAGGACTGCCAAGGTCATACCTTGGCACCGCGGATTCGCGGAGGCATAATTACACGCACCCGCATGACAACCCAGTATGGGATGTCACTTTGCGTGACGTATGTAACTTGGGGCCCCGTGCGATTGGAGGGCGAAGCCAGGCGACGGCCTCTTTGTCAGGTCGTGACAAGCTTCACTCAAAGGCAACATCAAACAAGTCACCGGCCTCGCTCGGGGGATTCTGTTGGCGTAATGGGATCAGGGGTCCCTAGCATTGCGCCTTGGCACATGGGCCCCAGACCCATCAGTTGCAGCGACAAGGCTAGGACACCGAGAGCGTCGCGAGGATTCGAGTACCGTGTGCTCCAAGCATGTATGGACTTGGCATGATGAACCTATAAGAGACTGAGTGTCAGCTATGATGCAGGTACCTATGGATGATACAAACGCTACAAGACAAGCCTCGATCTGCTAGCCGGGTGCGGACAAGGAGGGAAAGACAACGATGCTCGCAAGGCGTTTTGACCCCTCCTTCCGGGGGCTGCCCCAGAAGGAGGGTAAAGGCACGATTGGGGACAGCGAAGCTAAGGAGCAGCCTTGACTGAGCCCCAGAAGGACTATGGGAACGATTCTCCTGGGCTAGGCGTTCCGGGGGAACCAGAGTCAACTGATGACAGGCCAGCACCACTGGACATCATCATGGCGCTATAGTCTGGTGTAGCGTGCCACCGACAGGAGTGGCAGCTCAGAGCCGGAGCTATCACTCAGCCATCAAGTGCGCCTGTGCACCGCTCTTGGCCATCCATTGGCCACGGGCACCGCCCATCTGCCTGAAGACCACATGGCACACCGTGATTGAGCCTGGGAATGCTCTTGGTGATAGTCCATGCCGGACCCTGTAGTGATTGGAGTATAAAAGGAGGCACTTGGCCATAGGAGAGAGGGGCTAGAATTTTCTTGGATCAAAAGGTTTCGAGAGTTGGGAGGGGAGAAGAGAGCTCGTGAAGAGCAGGTATAGAGGTAGAAAAGTGAGAGAAGAAATAAAGAGGTGGCCTGGGAAGCGTAGAAGCTAGAGAGAAAGTGGCTCCCCGGCACCATATAAATCATATTCTTATACCTCGATCCACCCCAGATAATCCACAAAAGCCTTTGCGCCCACTACCGAAAAATACGGGGTGTCCAATATCCCCGATGTCAGCGTAGGAGAGATGCGACAAGGTCCTAGGCAACCTTTAGCTTCTTAGCTAACAACATTGGTGGCACGGTTCACAAGGGAATCTCCAAGAATGTCTATGAATCACTCGGGGACACATTAGCTTCCTTTAGATCTTTAGGCGTTAAAGCATCTGAATCCACGCTTCGGTTGCACTTTAGGGTGCCTTCATCGCTATCCTCTTCAGCAGTCTCTATGGGAGGAAGGGTTGAGTCCGACTCGTCTGGATCGTTACCTTCTGCCACCTTGAATTACTCTGGAAGTGGCGGCAGCAATGTCTTAACCTTATAGTCATGCACCTGAAATCAAACTTCAGCACCAACTAGATTGCAAAGTACTACATGTGAAAGACAAAAGACAAAATAAGTGTAGAACATTTACCTTGGGTACCTTCTTGCTAGCATCGAATGGTGTCACCGTTGAAGGTTTGGGCAGTGCATCATTCTTGGTCAGCTTCGTCGGTTTCTTGATCTTCTTCTCCGACTCGACAGAGGACATATTTCCTTCCAAGCAGCATGTCAAAATAGCCTAACCAGTATACTTCCACATCGGATGTACTCTATCCTTGAGTGGCTGGACGCGTCACTTGAGGAAATCATGAATTATGTCAAGTCCTTGCATGATCTTGCCAGGAGTAAACTACAAACTCGTCACATGAGCATACAACACTCCAACAGTAGCTTCTTATGCTGGTGCTATCTCACTCAACTCTTCATCACCACTGTGGCACTCAGGTCAAAGGGCGCCATGCCATAATTCTGTTCCCCCACCTTCTGGTCTCGGATGTAGAACCACTTGTTCCTCCATCCTTGTGCAAAGTTGATGATCTTGTAGGAAAACTGCTACATGTTTCCTTGCACAGAAACACCACATACTCCAACAGGATATACTCCCCAGTTTCCTGCTTGCCTCTTCACAAAATACAGTTTCTTCCACAACCCAAAGTGAGGCACAATTCCTATCCAACACTCAGAAAGAGTGATAAAGCACGCAATGTGCAGAATCGATTTCAGTGTTAGCTGGTGAAGCTGAACATCGTAAAGGAAAAGCATCCCACAAAGAAACTTGTGGGATGGGAGGGACAAACATCGGAGAACAAAATCCACAATTATCACTCGAAACCCAATAGGGGGAGTAGGGATTACCTCTGGACTGGGAATCTTGTATCATCCTCGGTGGGGAGCAGCCCGTCCTGCTTTAGCAGGCGCTAATATGAAACTTTCAATGTGGAATGCCTCCAATATCCACAAGTAACCCTCAACACAGTGGAACTCTTCTTCTTAGTAGAGGCAACGACACTGGAACCCGCTCCCCAATACTCTTGCCCTTCACCATCGCGGCAACACGTCTCCTCCTGGAAGCACGAAGAAATGTGCTCGAAAATACCCGCAACATGTCCATAGCAGCAAGGAACTAGCCAATGGCAGAGCAGATGGTGGAATAAAGTGGAGATTGCGAGGAAGCAGAAGTTTTTTTACTATGCTCACCCCTTTATTTATACTACTAGCGGATCAATCCTAGCCACAAGCTAATGATTAAAGATGTGTGGTGTGGATCCAGCAGGACACATGGAGAGCAAGAGCAAACCATCGCCGCACTTTCCCCACTACGTGGCAACTCGAGGAGGCATAGTTAAAGCCCCAATTTTTACTCATTGTGTGTTCAAATCCGGCTAGCCTTCCCTAGGGTCCATTATGTCACATCTCATTAGTTGTTCAGACTGATGGTTGAGTTCACAAAATCATCATATCTCACATCATCACTCATTCAAACTGAGATCATTCATCCAATGGATCCAATGTAACATTCGACTGAGTCAGCAAGGAAGGCATTTGAGTCAAGCAACAACTTTGTTTCTGCAACATATGAAGATAGGCCATAAGCAAGGACTAAGTTTCTGTTCGAGTCTAGGACTCCACTAGAAACTTAGGGTCTACTCCTAATAGGAGTGGTAGTTGCGCACTCGATGTACTACCGGGTTGAGTGGAAGAGTACTAGACTATCAACTACAACCATCCTACGCAAGACTTGAGTCTCCTCCTGAATCTACGATTCGACCAGACACTCGGGTGCTACTCCTAACAGGAGCGCTGGTCGCGTACCCAATGTAATCCCGGGTCCAGTAGAAACTTATCAACTCGCCGACTGTATTGGTATAAAACAAGACTCAAGTCTGTAACCGAATTAACGATTCGACCAAACACTCGGGGGCTACTCCAAAATGGAGCATTGCACGTGTACTTAAAAACATTTGAGTGTCACGCCCTGAATCCTAATTCGAATCAACGATTCGACTAAGGACACGGGTGCTACTCGCATCGGGAGCACTGTTTGCGCATTCAAACAACAAAAGGTGACAATGTTGATGGCATTCATAAGGTCACCCGGAGCACTCTCGGATTGTTGTGTCTTTGCAATCAATTGCTTCAAGTTTCTTCTCGAGTCTACGACTTGAATGGACACTCAGGGGATACTCCATAGGGAGCGCTGGTCGTGCACCCTATAGAAAATAAAAGATTCACATGATGGTCCATTGTGTCGACTGCGTCCATAATGTGAACTCGCTTACGGAAACCGAATTCATTGGCGAATCTGCCCACTTTACACTACATTGTCAAGTTAAGAGACGGTGTCTCCTTGGCCACCCCAATCACCTCCGCGATGATAAACATTCGGATGCTGAATCGATGAGAGTATATATGACCTATATATATGATGGGAATATGCCAATCGGGGAATACCCAGAAGGCCGGTTCGAATGATTTGGGCCCATGGCGAGTGAGCCTATAGGCACGCCGACTGGAATGCGACTGAAGATAAAGGCCTGGCGACTAGAAGCTGAAGGCCCAAGATCTTAGATAAGCGTAGTCGGTTAGGTCAAATCCTCTGAAACCTAAATTGATTCAGTTGTAATCTTGTAAACCCTAGCGAGGTGCCCCTATATAAACCTCCCTAGGATACTCTTTATACTTACGTGCTATTAGCTACCCCATCAAAGCGACTCGCTCCCTAGCTGCCGAGCTCGCCGATCTTGTAATCCACTCACCAACAATAAAATCTAGCTAGAAGTAGGTCTTTACCCTATGGGGGCCAAACCTGGGTAAACCCCTCGTGTTTGCTCCCAATCTTACACCATGGATGGCGACTCACTCTTGCCCCCAATCGTATCATAACCCTGGTAGCAAATGTCGTGGTCATTTGCACGACAGTGGCGCCCATCGTGCAGCTTGGCCAGTCAAGCATGAGATCTGTAGCGAGACCCAATGTTCCGGTCAACCGGCCGATTGTAACCGGTCACATGGTTCCTAGCGGCAGATTCCTCTAGATCCTACCGAGCAGCTACATCTCGGCGTCGCACCAAGTCAATCACGACCCGGTGATGCCGGCCGGCACCATCAATCTCTTTGTCGGGTTCATGGACGCCATCGACCCGATGGAAACGACGATCATCGAGGGATCACCGCCACGCGATCTGCTCTCGGAGGAGCAGGTCTGCTCCATCACCCACCTCGCCTTCGAGTATGACATGGCCGCCAGCGACATGGCCAAGAGTGATGCGGCTCTCCGCGATGACGCCGAATCGGTCGTCGGATCCATCACCACCGCATCGCACAAGGACTCCATCACGTGAGTCTCCAACACTGAGGACTTTGAGGACCCCTCCATCCTCAGGCTATTCGACTGTGACTCCAGATAGGAGTCCCCTGATGAGGCACGGACCAGATCAATCGCTACAATGCCATCTACATGGCGGGTAGCACCAACATGTCGCCAGATCCCTTTTCCATGTCCATCCCGCTAACAACAAAAGTGGCAGAGATCAAGGAGTACCACCAACAGCTAGAGACGGCCGAGGTCAGGTGTAACACCCTCGAATCGGCCCTATGCAAGTTTTAGCGATTCCCGCCAAACCCGCATAGAAACGATTCAAAGATGCCCACCAGGCACTTGCGTGTGGGTGGAAAACGAAGTAATATCATTACACAATAGTCCACAATGGGACCCACAGAACAACATATATATACAACAACGACTCATTGAGTCAAGGATACAGATATACAGTACAAAGATCCAAATCACCTTGAAACGATACAACATCTGAGTACGGATAAGATGCAAATGGGGCCAAGAGCCCTGAAGAATAACCAATGGCGTCCATAACCCTGCCCAGGCCAAGCCGGAAGGGTAACCCTGCTAATGACGTCGATCTCAAACCTGCTAAAACAAAAGGGGTGCCGACAAAGGGCAAAGGAAAAAGAGGAGCGTCAGTACTGAGGCCAGTACACGGCAAGGCTAGAATTCGGCGGCTCTCGCCTACATAGGTATGGTGGACTGAAGCGGCAGCGCAGCATGCACTAAACAACCTATAGAGACTCGATGCAACTGTCGGCTATGAGAGAGGGATAAGATAGACCTATTCGGGACCTACATGATACTAACACCAATCATACCCATCCTGGTATTCCCCCTCAAGACCAAATGAGGAAGTCAAACCGAGGAACTCACACAGTTGGCAGTTTTATTCATTCCATTATAGTTCCAGCAGTTACTAGTCAGATATAGATAGCACGAGTCATCCTGATAGCATAAGTAGTGGGCAGTTTTAGTTAACCATTCAGCTGTAGTTGCAGTACTTACTAGTCAGATACAATTAGCATGTGACATTCCAAACCCAGCAGTTGTTGGCACTTTTATTTCATTCCATTGGAGTTGCGATACTTACTAGGCAGGTATAACATGTCACGATACACCCCAGCTCCACCAGTTGTTGGCACTTTTATTATCCATTCCATTATAGTGAAGCTGATTACTAGTCACATATTAAGTCAAATTTATAGCACTACTTTAGTTATGCTTGTCTATGATCGAGATACTGTGCTCCAAGTTGTCCATAACCACGGACACGGCTTTCAGAAAGATTTACCCTGCAGGGGTGCACAAATAGCAACACACGCACGATCAACCTCGGAAAAACCAAATCAAAACCCAACGAGGCTTTCACGACAAAGCAATCACATGATTCATAAAATATTTCAGGGGGCCACCCCACTAAGCTACCCACGACGAAGTTGGCTGGCTCCGGAACGGACCCAGGGTTTGCGAGAACGGTTGTAAACGACTGGGAACCCGAAGTGTGACTGGGCTTGTCGATACCGCGAAATCGTGCCGCGATCCAAAACAGTATAGGTGCTCCACGCACAATCGTAAATAAAACAATAAAGCATGGCATAGGTACAGGATAGTAATAAAGCTCCAAGCTAGTTTGTGGCCCCAAGAAATAAGAAATGAATCAAGCTCTGGCTAAGGGGATTCATGGTCCCACATGCGGATAGTGCAATAGTCAAGGAACAGGTATCAAGTACTCGGGGCCTACGGGACACAAGTGAGCAGTTAAAAACCAAATATTTGCTATTTCCCACCGATGCCTCTGCGTTAGTTATATATATTCCCATCAATTAATCAAGTTATTTCCATAGTCAGGATCATCTCCACCATTAAGCATCTTCACCATTTATCATGTGCCAACTTGCCGTCAACGGTGGAACGACAACGACGCGAAGCAACACATAAGCAAGCCACTACGACTCGCAAGGCCGACTATCTAACAAACAACAGGCAATAGGATGTGTCCATGGAAATATAGAGGCTTCAAGGAGTATAAATGGTGCACGGAAACTAAAGCATCGCAACACGGATAGCAATACATCAACAGGAGGAAAATAAAGACTATAAAAGCAAAATAGGTAGAAAGGGGGAGAATGCTCGCCTGGGAAACATAGCCGAAGATACACCGAAGAACTTGTCGATACTCGCATCAACTCAGCGGCCTAATCCGGGAAGAAGGAAAGCACTAAAAGAACCACCGGATGCAGTATTTAATACTACGGCAGAAGATCGGGCATGATGCATGTATGATGCATGACATGGCAAGGATGCGGTGCAATTAGGCAATATTAAGCGGAACCGGGGGTCCCGACAATTAATTAGGAGGTTCATGTTGTTTATCTACCCTGCAATTCAAATGTTGTATTAACAAGGCAAAACATGGCATCAGTTCGCTACACAAATTTAAATGGAGTCAATATAAGACTAGATTCGCCCACATATAGTCTCCATATTTAATTATTAGGTGAATCAACTATACAACCCGGACCCGCAAAATATGTATGCAACCATGTACAATTGATATGCAACAAGTGATAATATCATATTATATAAAAACATAGGGTCTCAGATAGAGGTCACACATTAGGGGTTCGGAGATCTTGGGCTCGGAGGGGTTCGAGGATCGGTCTTGGACGTCGGGAACGAGGCCTCAAGGTCAGGGTCTCGGCCATCAGATTCATGTAGGCGCACTCGGGGTCATGGCGTCTTCGGGTCTGGAAAGGAGTTCTCGGTGCTCCATGAGGTAGATCTTGTCGGTTCCACCTCGAAGGCCTTGGGGTTTCCCGTGACGAAGGTCTTCGGGTCATCGGGTCCGAGATGTAGAACTTGGTGTCCCATGATGAAGATCTTGACATCGGACCGTCCCTGTTGGGATACTTCAGGTCACATCGTTACTTGTCGATCTTGTAGCCTCGATTTAGATGAAGTCCTTGTTGTAGCACCACACCGTCAATGCACCTTGTCGGCACATCACCATATCTACTCGGTCACCTTCATCACAACTCCAAATCACTCAACATCCACACCCCAATTCCTTGTAGACACCATGACAACGTCATGGAGATAGCAGGAGGGGCCCTAGGCCGACCCATGGCAAGCGAGGCTCAGCGCTGCGGCACAGAGGACGAGCGTCGGAGGAGGAGCTTCTGTAGGGGAGGCGCAAGGCCAGGGTGACATGGAAGCAGGACGAGGACCTTCTGGGGCATGCGGCTATGGGCCAGAGCAGGGCGGCGCCTGCAGAGGGAGGCAACAAGCTCCGGGGAAGCGGGCGGAACGACGACGTCGCGCGGACGGCGGAGCTTGGCGAGCTCGAGCGGTGGCGAGGGGCGTTGGAGCAGGGCTTGGCCGCAGCCCGAGGCGAGCGGCACTGGGGTACGCCAGAGCGGGGCCAGGAGGTCGCGTGGGGCTCTGCCGATGGAGCGAGACGGTGCTCGGGGCGGTTGCCTTGTAGGGATCCGGGGAAGGGGCGTTGGTGCCTGCCGGAGCTCGAGAGGAGGGTTGCAACGTCGATGTAGAGGGAGGTCAGCGCGGGGTTCGAGGCAGTGGCGGTGATGCGGGCCGGCGGGAGGTTGCGGGGTAGGTCACTGGCGGTGGTCAGATTCGGCGGCGGTAGAAGGAGGCCGGGCTCGAGGAGCTTCGCAGGAAGGCACAGGGGCACCGGGTCGCAGGCGGCGGAAGGGGGGCTCCTTGCGGCGGGGTCGTGGACGGGAAGGTGGGGGAAGGGCGGAGGCGGCGTCGGGGTTGGTGGTTGCAGATGGGGAGGAGGACGCGGTAGGTGGGAGGTGGGCCCGTGGGGGAGGAAGCGTGTCGGGGAGACGTGGTTGTGCGGGAGGAGCGTGCGACACACGAGCTCGCTCCCGAGGTGGTCGGGAGTGGTTCTGGTGGAGAGTGGCCAGGGGGTGGGGTAGGTGGATAGGTGGCTGTCAGGGTGGGAGGCAGGTGTGCGGCGTTGGGGTGTGCGTGCGTGGGAAGGCGGGAGGCGTAGGGTGTGGGGCGTGGTGGGGCCAGCTGCATGCGGGGTGGGTGCACAGCGCGCGCGTGTGGCAGGGAGCGTGGCGGCGGCATAAGGCGGCAGGAGGCTGGGGTGAAGTGAGGGGTAGGTGGGGTGGAGGGATTAGGGTTAGGCTAGGTTTGGGTATATGAGGTAGTAGGCTGGCTAGCTGGGCCTTTTGGCCCGGCCGACTGCCTCCCCCTAAAAAAATAGCTTTAATTATTTTTATTTTGTCCGAATAGACTCTTGTAAATATTTTGTAGACAAAACAAAATATCCGGAAGAGGCCGGGTTTTAATTTGAAATAAATACGGGGTGCTTAGAAAACAAAACTAGACTTTTTGAAAATAGTTTTCAAACAAACCATGCATGATGATGACGATGCTCAAATGCAATGTGGCATGATGACATGAGCATGCGGTCATGATGATGCAATGCACAAAAACACAGCGACTTTCTAGTAGTGGTTTTAGCGGGATGCCACAATTCGGCACCACTAACAAGGGATCTCGCCCTCGAGATCCACCTCGTGGTACCGAAGAGGTCGATGACCGGAATCTCCTTACTTCGTGTGGATCCTCACGACACTAGTAACAAGAGGTCTTTGTCCATGATCGTCGAGAGAACACTCCGGGAACAAAGGGCGAAGGTAGAGGTATCAACAAATAAAGCCACCTCTAGCTTCCGTGGTCGGAGTAAAATTGCTGGATCCACCGATTCGATATACAAAAGCGAATGATAAGAGTAGTGGTATGGTCGCGACTCCATCCCGCACTCATATCATTACTCCATACATGAACAGCAGAATTATGCAACCAACTTTCGGAATCAGACTGAAGATCTCCACAAACGAGGTTCGGAAACTAGGAGTGATGCAGACTCTGTACCGGATCTAGCGTAGATAATGTCGTCGCGTCAAAAACACCGGAAGGCATGAGAAGGAACAAAGAGAAGTCCATCAGATGAAGGATTCTTCAGATAGCATGAAGACCGGATGTAGAAACACTGTTGCCAAAGGGGGAAGCGAAACCCTGAAGGTACGACGGAAAACCCAACCATGAGAAATCTTGGACATGAAGAAAAGATAAGAGAGCTGATTCAAAACACGCAGAGGTAAGAGGAGAATAACAGAGGGATAAGGAGTAAAAGCAGACCTAATTAGATCTATCCAACTGATTTTGCAAAATAGTTTTGACACTCTACTTCGGCCGTTAGCTAGGTCATCCTACATGCTGGACTAGTGGGGTATCGCAACTGCTGAGCTCTGATACCACTCTGTAAAACCCTCGAATCGGCCCTATGCAAGTTTCAGCGATTCCCGCCAAACCCGCATAGAAACGATTCAAAGATGCCCACCAGGCACTTGCGTGCGGGTGGAAAACGAAGTAATATCATTACACAATAGTCCATGATGGGACCCACAGAACAACATATATATACAACAACGACTCATCGAGTCAAGGATACAGATATACTGTACAAAGATCCAAATCACCTCGACACGATACAACATCCGAGTACGGATAAGATGCAAATGGGGCTAAGAGCCCTGAAGAATAACCAATGGCGTCCATAACCCTTCCTAGGCCAAGCCGGAAGGGTAACCCTGCTAACGACATCAATATCAAACTTGCTAAAACAAAAGGGGTGCCGACAAAGGGTAAAGGAAAAAGAGGAGCGTCAGTACTGAGGCCAGTACACGGCGAGGCTAGAATTCGGCGGCTCTCTCCTACATAGGTATGGTGGACTGAAACAGCAGCGCAGCATGCACTAACCAACCTATAGAGACACTATGCAGTTGTCGGCTATGACACAAGGATAAGATAGACCTATTCGGGACCAACCTGATACTAACACCAATCATACCCATCCTGGTATCCCCCCTCAAGACCAAACGAGGAAATCAAACCGAGGAACTCACACAGTTGGCAGTTTTATTCATTCCATTATGTTCCAGCACTTACTAGTGAGATATAGATAGCATGAGTCATCCTGATAGCATAAGTAGTGGGCAGTTTTAGTTAACCATTCAGTTGTAGTTGCAAGTACTTACTAGTCAGATACAATTAGCATGTGACATCCCAAACCCAGCAGTTGTTGGCACTTTTATTTCATTCCATTGGAGTTGTGATACTTACTGGGCAGGTATAACATGTCACGATATTCCCCAGCTCCACCAATTGTTGGCGCAGAGGACGAGCGTCGGAGGAGGAGCTTCTGTAGGGGAGGTGCAAGGCCAGGAGCGACATGGAAGTAGGACGAGGACGCGCTGGGGCACGCTGCTGCGGGCCAGAGCAGGGGCGGCGCCTGTAGAGGGAGGCAACAAGCTCCGTGGAAGCGGGCGGAATGACGACGTCATGCGGACGACGGAGCTTGGCGAGCTCGAGGGGTGGCGAGGGGGGCGTCGGAGTAGGGCTTGGCCGCATCCCGAGGCGAGGGGCACTGGGGTACGCCGGAGCGGGGCGAGGAGGTCACGCGGGGCGCTGCCGGTGGAGCGAGACGGTGCTCAGGGCGGTTGCCTTGCAGGGATCCGGGGAAGGGGCGTCGGTGCCTGCCGGAGCTCGAGAGGAGGGCGCGGCATCGATGTAGAGGGAGGTCGGCGCGGGGTTCGAGGTAGTAGCGGCGACGTGGGCCGGCGTGAGTTTGCGGGGTAGGTCACTGGCGATGGTCGGATTCGGCGGCGGTAGAAGGAGGCCGGGCTCGAGGAGCTTCGCAGGAAGGCGCAGGGGCACCGGGTCGCAGGCGGCGGAAGGGGGGCTCCCGGCGGCGGGGTCGTGGACGAGAAGGTGGGGGAAGTGCGGAGGCGGCGTCAGGGGTTGGTGGTTGTGGATGGGGAGGGGGACACGGCAGGTGGGAGGTGGGCCGGCGGGGGAGGAAGCGTGTCGGGGAGACGTGGTTGTGCGGGAGGAGCGTGCGACGCACGGGCTCGCTCCCGAGGTGGTCGGGAGTGGTTCTGGTGGAGAGTGGCCAGGGGGTGGGGTAGGTGGATAGGTGGCTGTCGGGGTGGGAGGCAGGTGTGCGGCGCTGGGGTGTCCGTGCGTGGGCAGGCGGGAGGCGCAGGGTGTGGGGCGTGGTGGGGCCAGCTACATGCGGGGTGGGTGCACAGGGCGCACGCGTGTGGTAGGGAGCGTGGCAGCGACAGAAGGCGGCAGGAGGCTGGGGTGAAGGGAGGGGTAGGTGGGGTGGAGGGATTAGGGTTAGGCTAGGTTTGGGTATATGGGGTAGTAGGCTGGCTAGCTAGGCCTTTTGGCCCGGCCGGCTGCCTCCCCCTAAAAAAATAGCTTTAATTATTTTTATTTTGTCCGAATAGACTCTTGTAAATATTTTGTAGACAAAACAAAATATCCGGAAGAGGCCGGGTTTTAATTTGAAATAAAGACGGGCGTTTAGAAAACAAAACCAGACTTTTCGAAAATAGTTTTCAAACAAACGATGCATGATGATGACGATGCTCAAATGCAATGTGGCATGATGACATGAGCATGCGGTCATGATGATGCAATGCACAAAAACACATCGATTTTCTAGTAGTGGTTTGTAACTACCTCGGTGAACTACGCTCTAAGTTGCATGCCTGGATGAGCGAAAGTGGTTAAAATAGTATGTTGGGGGCCCAGGGACCACCCACAGGTAGACCCGTCGGCCGTCCTAACCACTTCCAGAACATCGGGACAAGAACGAGCGGCGTAGTCGGCAGGCGAAGGGATCAATTACATACACAAGTGAGTATGTATGCAAGCCACCATACAACAGTTTTCAGAGCCATTCCATCTAAAATAAATAGAAATATTGCAACGCCATACGGCAAGATCCAAATATCCTAGATAGAGATAATAGTTTAAGATATCTCCTCATACATCAAACATCAGAGTATCATGCGGAAGCGGAAAGCAAGATCCGAGTATGGATAAGAAGCAAATCGTCATAAGATGCCACATAAATAAACACATCCCGCCCACAGATCTCACGGATCCCCATCCCCGGAATCTCTACACCGCGTGATCGTTGCCAACATCATCCGTCTCCTCCACCCAGTATCCATCTTGCGAATACACCTGTTCATCTGAATCAAACAATTTATCGTGTGAGACCCTAGGGGTACTCAGCAAGTCTTTATGCCTCTAAAGGGGACATATACCTGGGGTGACGCAATTGAAGCAAAAGATAATAACTAACAAGTCTATAGATACTCGCTAACCATCCGCCTAACCAATGATAGACGAATGTCCGTTATATAGTAACAACAGTTATAACAGTATAATTAGGAGATCCATCCTCCTTCTCGCTTACCAACGAGAAAGCGGACGAACAACCCATCCGTTGGCAGTTTTATTAACCATTCCATGAGTATTGCACTAATTACTAGGCAGTGACTTTGTCAAATTAAAAGCGGTACTTTAGTTATACTTGTCTATGATCGAGAAACTGTGCTCCAAGTCGTCCATAACCGCGGACACGGCTTTCGGAAAGATTTACCCTGCAGAGGTGCACAAATAACAACACACACACGATCAACCTCGGAAAAAACAACTCAAAACCCAATGAGGCATTCACGACAAAGCGATCACAAGATTCAGAAATATTTCAGGGGGCCACCCCACTAAGCTACCCGCAAGAAAGTTGGCCGGCTCCGGAACGGACCCAGGGTTTGCGATGACGGCTGTAAACGACTGGGAACCCGAAAATATGACTGGGCTTGTTGATACCGCGAAAACGTAGCGCGATCCAAAACAGTACAGGTGCTCCACGCACAATCTTAAATAAAACAGTAAGCATGGCATAAGTACAGAATAGTAACAAAGCCCCAAACTACTTTGTGGCCCTAAGAAAATAGAAATGAATCAAGCTCTGGCTCAGGGGGGTCCATAAGGCCTCCCGGATGTGGATAGTGCGAATAGTCAAGGAACAAGAATCAAGTACTCGGGGTCCTACGGGACACAAGTGAGCATAAAAACCAAATAACAGATATTGTCCACCGGTGCCTCTTTCATTAGTTATCCCATTACTACTCAGGTTAAGTTGTTTAGGTACCTCGTTATCCATCATACACTCACATACCCTACACATGTTGTTCTACGACTCGCATGGCTCAAACAACTCCTATAGTAATGGCTCGTGGGATGGAGGAACAAGCTTCGGTGGGGTTTAAAAGTAAAGGCTATGCAGTACTTGGGATTCAATTTAATGCAATCGTGACTTAATGATGCAAGAATAAGATAGAGGCAATAGGTACTATATGCAAGCATGTGGTAGTGCTTGCCTGGTAGCTCAGTTGAAGCGAGAGATGGATCTGGGTAGAACTCCTGTGATTCCTGATAATTCTCCTACTGGGTGTCTATTCAAAGAAGAACCAAACAAACAAGGGCCAACATAAATAAAGTGCACAATCATACGAATTAAAATGCGACAAGTAAACAAGCATGCCATGATGAATGATGCACAATTTACATGGCAATAATGTAGCATGGCCTAGTGAGGTGTGGGGTACAAGAATAAAGCATTTTATTATTTATGTGGTCAAGTTTTATTGCCATAAACAGTTCTGATTTTTAATAATGACATGATGCATGCTTCAATTCATAACATGGAATGCATAGTTAGAACGGGCTCGTCGCGCTGATCGATTTAGACATATTATTTGTTAAATTTGGAGTTATAAAACTAAAGTTATTAATTAATTAAGAGAAAGGGCATTTTATTGTAATTTTAATTAGCTCGAAAAAATTAAAGTGCGCAAATAATATTTTGAATGGCATATTTGAAATCCTCACACTTTTCTGATTCAAAAACATATACCATTTGTATTATTTGGAATTATAATTCAAAAGTTATTACGAACAGATTTAAATTTGAATTTAAACATTTTCTAGAATTGTTTAATTAAAACAGAAAACTCCTAGACTTTTTACACCTAGCCAAACTTAGCCACAACCACTGACAACTGGGCCCCATGCTGACTGGGCGAAACGGTGCGGCAAAACCTTTTCTCATCGCGGCTTAGCCGGCCAGTGAGACTGACAGATGGGCCCGCGACGAAAAAGGGGCACACGCGCCAGCGAGAGGGAGTGGGCTGGCCACGCGGCGCGGAAGGGGACCACGGGTTGAGGACCAGACTTTGCGGGGACCTTTTTGTAAAACAAAACAGCAGCTGACAGGTGGGGTTCGGGTGGAGCGCGGGTTGAGGATTACAAAATCCGGGGTACCTTTTTGTAAAACGGACACAGCCGCCGACAGGTGGGCCTGGGCTGGACAGCGGGTTGAGCAGCAAAAAGTTTTGGGGGGAGGGTATGTTTAAAGTGACCAACGACCCCGGTACTGTACTTCTTCTCTGCATATCTGACGAGAGGATGGTGCTCGACACGAACGCGCGGCGCAGGGGCTCGATCCCGCGACCTGCGGCGCAGACGCAGCAGAGCGGAACCAGTGCGTTAGGTGATCGGATGGTGACAGGAGGGTATAGGGGGGCTAGGTAAGGCGTGATGCGGCGCAGAGACGGGCAGACGCCGGCGCCTGCCGCTGCACCGAGTGTGCTCGGCGCAACGTCCGGCGAGGCCAGAAGGTTACGGCGAGGCAGAGGATGTCAGAGAGGAAAAAGGGCTCACCGCGGAGAGAACGGTGGTGACGGATCGGGCCGGGGATCGTCGGAGCGACGGCGACGCATGCACCAGTGAGGTTAGGGTTTGCGGTCGGCGTTGGCGAACGGCGTCGAGCGGAGACCGTCTCCTCCTCGCTGGGGCGCGTAGGGCCGACGACGTGGACCACGTCCGCTTCCCCGACACCCTTGACACCCGCCCGCCGCCGTGGTTTTTCGAGGAGATGGAGGAGGCCAACGATGGCCGACGATGGGGTGGAGAGGGGTGGCAGGTGAGGGAGAAGGGGAGGCGCAGAGGCCAGGGGGTGGTTTTCAGCACGGCAGAGGCGTGGGGAGGTAGATAAGAAGGAGGGGGCGAGGAAAGATACCGTGGGGAGCACGGCGGAGGAAATGGTGGCTTCAGCCACCTTTTTGGCCACCTCGAGCACGTGGTCGACGTGCCAGGCTGGGGTGTGGGGTAGCAGGTGGGCCAGCAGAGGGGAGAGGACAGGCAGGGAGAGAGGCTCGATGGTGGGACTGGCTTGGCAGAGAGAGAGAGAGAGAGCTCGGGTAGGAGCTAGGGTTGGAGGGAGGGAGGTGGCTCGGGTTGGATAGGAGGGGGGTAGCTTGCCGGCTAGGGTTAGAGAGGGGGCTAGGGTGGCCCTTGCTAGCAGAGAGAGGGAGAGGAGGTGCCTCGGCATGGAGGGAAAAAGTGGTGGTGAGGGTGGCATGGCATGGGTGATTAGGGTTAGGGTTTAGATGGTGCATGATCATGGCATGATCAAGTATACAGGAAAGATGGATATGGGATGATCTCACATGATCATGTATGGGAGCATGCACATGTGGGGGTGGATGAGGGTGGAGAGCTTGATGCACATGGCAAGGAAACAAGATCAAGGTGAGAAGGGTTTGAGAGGGAAAAGAGGAAGCTCAAAGAGATGATCCACTCAAAAATTCAAGAAAAACCAAGGAAGACAAGATGGTGGTGGTTGTTGCATGGCCCATGCAAATTCAATAAATGCCATGTTAGTTCTTGTGAAAACAAAATAATAAATTCCCATGACATTTATTCATGTGCATTCCAAAATATGGAGTAAAAGTCAAGCAAAAGGAATTAAAAGTAGGTCCCATGTGGAGTAGATGGAGATGATCATATTTGAATATAATTTGGGACATGCTAGTCTGTGTGTTCCACTAGGTGCATAATATCCCCAATAATATTCCAACATGAGCAAATATTCCAATACAATCCATATGGGAGCTAGAAAGAGGAATGCCACTCATAATGCATGCAAAGGTGGCTCCACATATAAATAATGTGAAAACAACATGATGCTAATATGAGAGCATGTGGAATTAGAAGTGGATCCATCCCAACCCACATGAGCTAGATTAAATGCCAAAAGAAAATGTAAAAGCTCATGGATAATTAGGATGGTGGAATTATAAGGTGGTGACAAAGAAAAGGTGATGGAGTTGAATAAAATATATGCCCCCAACTCAACTTGGGCATCAAGCATTTATCAAGAACCAAATACAATATATCAAGAGGCAAATACTATTAATAATGCATATGAGAGAAGAACCAAATGAAAAGGGTTTTATATGATGCTCAAATGCAAGGTGGCATGATGACATGAGCATGATATAATTATGATGCACCAATTATATGTAGGAAGGTAGCATTATATAGACTAGGCTAGTAGCATTGCAATTGTTAGACAATTGGGATGCTACACGGTTTTAGCGGGATGCCACATCAGGGAACAAGCCGAGCACAACAAATTCTGCCTCGAGCAACAAATGATGTAGGAGATGTCGCTCTATCACCATCACCGCATCAGGAGCCGCCTGAACCCTACCGTTCAGGGCTGCTCCCTGAACTTTGATGATGAACATGACCCCGCTCGTGCGACTGAGCACGAGCTTTGCCACAACATGCCACCCAGCGACAATCACCCACCAGCCGGGACGCCTACAACTGGAGCTCCACCACCACCTTGCTACTCGCCTCCTCCCGAGCAGCCGCGGATCCTGATCTCCCCACAGGAGCGTGATGCCAATAGGCTCCCTCTCTAGTCCACCCCGATGGACAATGTCATCGCGGGACAGGCCGCAGTCGCCAACCTCAACCTCACAGGAGAGGGCACGATGTAGGTCAAATACGCTCAGGTCCTACTCACTAGGGCCATCGAGCAGCAAGTCGTGGGGATCGACCCGAGGGGGTGGATGTACTCCCGCTCGTCCGGCAGTCACGCGGCCTTGAGTGGCCACCTGAAAGTCGCCAACACCATCAACTGCCCCCACCCGATCCCCTGCAGCTCCAACCACGGGCAGCAAACCCTGCAATCTCCACCAACGAGCTGTGGCCTGTGCACAACACAGTCGCTGCCAACAGTCATTCGACCGACGCGTAGACCCACATCATTAACAACCAAGCCTGGCGAGCTCACCATCAACACGACCCAAGGATCACCCTCTCAAACTACGAGCCCGAGCCTAGAGGCTCCCTTAGTCGAATCGGCCCGTAGTGCTTCGGACCAATGATCTGAGGCGAGAAGTACCACCCCACCTTCAAAGCGCCAAAGGACATCGAGAAGTATGATCCCACGTATGATCCGGTGGTGTCGATCGATACATACCTCATGGCGGTGGGACTTGCCGGCCACATGGATCTACTCGCTGCTCGCTACCTTCCCCTAATGATGGAGGGAATGACTCGCCAATGGATAAACACCCTCCCCGAGAACAACATCGGCTCGTGGGAGGACATGCGAGACGCCTTCATACGGCACTTTGAGGGATCCTACACCCACGCCACCACCATCGAGGACCTAGAGCGCTACATCCAAGGACCGCGTGACTTAAGTCGCCCCTGGGTCCAACGATGGTAGGACCTGTGGATCAACGCCTCCGGCATCCACCTGGACACGGTGATCCACTATGTTAAAAATGTGTGCCGGTACGAGCCTCTGGTCGCCAAGATCAAGAGGGTCTACTAGATGCTCGACAACATCCCCGACCTCCTCGAGATTTCCAAGAGCTACGTGGAGGAGGACCGCAACCAAGACTCACACGTTGAGTCCCGTGGGAGACACTGCTCGGGCGGTCACGACAATGGCAGGCGCCGCGAGCTTTGCTACAACAACACTCGCCTCACCGGCAAGTGCCGTGGTGATAGATGAGTCGAATTCGTCGCCAATGCCAACTACGGGCAGCGCGACCCCAAGAACTACCACCATTATGGTGGCAACTACCTTGATAGTGGAAACTACCGTGCCAACAATGCGGCGAGGCCAAAATTCGATCTAGCCGCCCTGCTTAACTAGCCATGTGTCTATCATAGCAAGGAGGGGAAGCATGCCACTCACACCACCACCGACTGCCACTCTCACAAAGATATCGAGAAGACAAGGAGAGCCAAGGAAGGAGCCAACAACGACCCGCCAAGGGGCAACGACAACACTGGCATATTTGGCCACGTGACCGGCTCGCTGCATACATTCACCGGGCTCAGCACCAAGCGAGAGAAGAAGGTGCTCACCCGCGCAATCGCTGTAAATGTGGTGACTCAAGTGGACGTCCCTCGCTTCCTCAACTAGTCCGAGCAAAGCATCACCTGGAGCCGCGAAGATCACGCGCCCAGGATCAAGTACCAGGGGCGAGTTGCTCTGGTGGTGAAGCCCAAAGTGGCTGACTACTGGCTCCCCAAGACTCTAATTTACGGCGGGATCTCCATCAACATCGTATACATGGATACCTTCAGGAGATTGTAGCTCCCGCAGTCGATGGTCGAATCGACCCTCACCACCTTCCACGGCATCTTCCCTCGTCAGAAGGCGTATCCGATTGGCAAGGTGACACTACCAGTCACCTTCGACACACCAGCCAACTTCTGCACCGAGCGGATCGTCTTCGAGCTGGTGAATTTCTGTAGCCCTACCACCGCGTCCTGGGGTGGCATGTGTTCACCAAGTTCATGGCGGCCCCCACTACGCCTATAACATGATGAATCTCCTAGTGCCACAGGGAATCATCATTGTCCACGGTGACCCGATTTGGCCGTGGAGTGCAAGGACAACAACGCCAAGCTCTTCGACACCGTCATCACTGACAAAACAAACCACGTGGACAAGCTCGTTATGTACGCATGTAACATTGACAAGGATGACCCGACGATCCTGAAGAAGGCAACTTCGGCTAGTGCTGCACAAGTAACCTTTGAGGCCTCCACACACACCCGCACTGTCGAGCTCGTCCTAGGCGACTCGAGCCAGAAAATCACTGTGCGAACCAACATGAGCCCCGCATAGGAAAGCATAGTCATCGAGTTCCTCCATGAGAATCGTGACATCTTGGCATGTAAGCCATCTAACATGCCTGGTGTCTCTAGGGAACTCGCTGAGCACAAGCTAAACGCCAACCCAAAGGCGCGACCTGTCAAGCAGTCGCTGCGGCCCTTCAATGAAGAGCGTTGTCACGCAATCGCCGAAGAATGTGCAGTGGCTACTCGCCACATGATTCATTCGGCTCATCAAGTACTCCAAGTGGCTGGCCAATCCATTCTTGGTTTTGAAGAAGAACAACACCTGGAGGATGTGCATCGACTACACCAACCTCATCATTGCTTGCCCAAAGTAGGAGTTCGTCCTCTCACGCATCGACCAGGCGACTCGACCGCGGGGTCTGAGTCGCTATGCTTCCTCGATGCATACTTCGGCTATAATCAGAACAAGATAGCCATCAAGGATTAGGATAAAACTGCTTTCATTATGTTGTTCAGAGCCTTCTGCTAAACCGCAATGACGTTCGGCCTCAAGAACGCCGGCGCAACTTACCAGCCATGCATGTAGGAGTGCCTAGTGAGCCAAATTGGCTGCAACATCCATGTCTACATCGATGACGTGGTGGTGAAGTCGACTCGCTAGAGCGACTTACTCGCTGTGCTAGCCAAAACTTTCGTCAATCTGTGGAAGTACAAGATCAAGCTCAACCTAGAGAAGTGCACATTTGGCGTGCCCACCGGCCAACTCCTGGGGTACGTGGTCTCCAAATGAGGCATCGAGGCCAACCCCTCCAAGATCAACACCATGCCAAGACTCAGGAAGCCCAAGTGCCTGCACGACGTCTAGAAGCTGGCAGGGAGAGTCACAGCCTTTAGTCCATTCATCCCCCAACTCGGTGATAAGGCAATGCCTATCTACCATTTGATGCAGAAAAATCCCACATTCATGTGGGACAATGAGGCCGACAATGCCCTCAAAGTGCTGAAGGAGGTGCTACTCATAGCACTAGTACTCGCCGCTCCCATGGATAAGGAGCCAATGCTCTTCTACGTTGCAGCCCCCGGTCGAGTCGTCGATGCCACAATGGTCATCGAGTAACCTAAGAAGGCAAGGAGCACCTCGTGCAACACCCCGTCTACTATATCAGTGACTTCCTCACCGACTTGAGGCAACACTACCCGCAGTACTAGAAGCTGGTCTACATGGTCTTTCGAGCCCAAAGGAGGCTCCCTCACTACTTCCAGGAGCATCCTATCATGATTGTATCCTCCACCCCGCTGCAAGACATCATCTGCAACCGCGATGCGACTAGGCAAGTCGCCAAGTGGGCTATCAAAATCGGCGTCCACAACATCAAGTAGGACCACGTAAGGCCATCAAGTTGCAAGCTTTGGCTGACTTCCTCTGTTGGAGATTTGTCTCGCGAAGGAACTAGGATCCAACGATCCCTTGGTTCGTGAGGGGGCTGAACACGCGATTCTGAAGAAGTTCGGTGTAACACCCTCGAATCGGCCCTATGCAGATTTTAGCGCTTCCCGCCAAACCCGCATAGAAACGATTCAAGGACGCCCACCAGGCACTTGCGTGCTGGTGGAGAACGAAGTAATACCATTACACATTAGTCCACGATGGAACCCACAGAACATATATATATATACAAGAACGACTCCATGAGTCAAGAATACAGATATACTATACAAAGATCCAAATCACCTTGAAAACGATAGAGCGTCCGACTACGGACAAGATGCAAATGGGGCTAACAGCCCTGAAGAATAACCAATGGCGTCCATAACCCTGCCCAGGCCAAGCCGGAAGGGTAACCCAGCTAACGACGTCGATCTCAAACCTGCTAAAACAAAAGGGGTGCCGACAAAGGGCAAAGGAAAAAGAGGAGCGTCAGTACTGAGGCCAGTACACGGCGAGGCTAGAATTCGGCGGCTCTCGCCTACATAGGTATGGTGGACTGAAGGGGCAGCGCAACATGCACTAAACAACCTATAGAGACTCGATACAACTGTCAGCTATTAGAGAGGGATAAGAAAGACCTATTCGAGACCAACCGGATACTAACACCAATCATACCATCCTGACATTTCCCCCTTGAGACCAAACGAGGAAGTCAAACTGAGGAACTCACACGGTTGGCAGTTTTATTCATTCCATTATAGTTCCAGCACTTACTAGTCAGATATAGATAGCATGAGTCATCCTGATAGCATAAGTAGTGACTAGTTTTAGTTAACCATTCAGTTGTAGTTGCGGTACTTACTAGTCAGATACAATTTGCATGTGACATCCAAACCCAGCAATTGTTGGCACTGTTTTTCATTCCATTGGAGTTGCAATACTTACTAGGCAGGTATAACATGACACGGTACACCCCAGTTCCACCAGTTGTTGGCACTTTTATTATACATTCCATTGTAGTGAAGCTGATTACTAGTCACATATTAAGTCAAATTTATAGCACTACTTTAGTTATGCTTGTCTATGATTGAGATACTGTGCTCCAAGTCGTCCATAACCGCGGACACGGCTTTCAGAAAAATTTACCCTGCATGGGTGCACAAATAGAAACACACACACGATCAACCTCGGAAAAACCAACTCAAAACCCAACGAGGCTTTCACGACAAAGCAATCACAGGATTCACAAAATATTTCAGGGGGCCACCCCATTAAGCTACCCGCAACGAAGTTGGCCAGCTCTGAGACGGACCCAAGGTTTGTGTGGACGGTGGTAAACGACTCGGAACCCGAAAGTGTGATTGGGCTTGTCGATATAGCAAAAACGTGTCACGATCCAAAACAGTACAGGTGCTCCACGCACAATCGTAAATAAAGAAGTAAAGCATGGAATAAGTATAGGATAGTAATAAAGCCCCAAACTAGTTTGTGGCCCCAAGAAATAAGAAATGAATCAAGCTCTGGCTAAGGGGATTCATGGTCCCATATGCGGATAGTGCGATAGTCAAGGAACAGGTATCAAGTACTCGGGGTCCTACGGGACACAAGTGAGCGTGGAAGAACCAAATAACATCTATTGCCCACCGATGCCTCTGCATTAGTTATATCTATTTCCAGCATTTTAACACTTGCATGTAAAGTCATGATCATATCCACCATTAAGCATCTCCACCATTAAGCATGTGCCAACCTTCCAATAATGGTGGAACAACAACGACGCGAAGCAGCACATGAGCAAGCAACTACGACTCGCAAGGCCGACTATTTATCAAACAACAGGCAATAGGATGTGTCCAAGGCAATATAAAGGCTGCAAGGGATATATCTGGTACAGAACACTAAAGCATCGCGACACAGATAGCAATAGATCAACAGGAGGAAATAAAGACTATAAATGCAAAATAGGTAGAAAGGGGGAGAATGCTCGCCTAGGAAACACTGCAGAAGATACACTAGAGAACTTGTCGATACTCGCATCCACTCAACGGCCTAATCCATGAAGAAGCAAAGCACTAAAAGAAACACCGGATGTACTATTTAATACTACGGCAGAAGAATCGGCATGTTTATGAAATGGTGCATGACATGGCAAATATGCAATGCAACTAGACAATATTAAGCGGAACCGGGGTCCCGACAATTAATTAGAAGGTTCAAGTTATTTAGACAACCCGCAATTTAAATGTTGTATTAACAAGGCAAAACATGGCATCGGTTCTCTACACAAATTTATATGGAGCCAATATAAGCCTAGAAAAACTCCCTTATAGTCTCCATATTTAATTATGAGGTGAATCGGCATAATGCCCCAAACCCACACGATGAGATGTATGCAAGCATGAACAATTTAATATGCAACAATTTATATATATGGCACTTTATAAAATAGGGCTACAAAATAGTCACACATGTCGGATCGACGATCTTGGGTGCTCAGAGGGGTTGGCGGTCGGTCTTCGGGGTCGGAGCTTCAGGGTTTGGTCTTCGGATCTTTGGGTCCGGGGTCTTCGGATCCGGGGAAGTCGATCTTGGTGGTCCATGTAGAAGACCACGGCGTGCGACATCGGATCGGTCTTGGACTTCGGCGCCGGTGGTCGTTGGCGATCTTGGTTTGTATCCTTATCTTCGGAAGATCTTGCCGAGGAGTCGGATGACACCATGATGTGGGGCAACCCATCCACCCAATCTCGTTGGACCACACAACATGTGCGCAGGCAACATGACGCAAGGCAGAACATGGGCACTTAGAGTGTTTTCAGGAGGCCTTGTGGTGTGCAAACATTGACACGAATGCCTTGCGGAGAGGATACAGCGAGCTGACAGAAAACTCGTTCACGTGGCCTCCAGACGCTGCCGGGAACAGGGAGCTTAGCACAGGCATGACCAACAACCAACGAAACATTGAGGCAAGTGTCGGGCCTGTGGAGTAGAGGTAGGTCGCGGACGTGGACGAGCTTGGAGACCTGCTACCTGCTACAAAACATGGAGGGGAGGGGAGCTCGAGCAGTGGCAGCAGAGAACAACGGGAGGGGCCGCGACCATGACTGCTGGAGGCGAGCATGACCGACGGTGAGGCTTGAGGATGCGGTGCAGGTCAGGCAGGGTGGCCGTGTCGTGCTTGGCGGAGGGGAGGCTCTATGGGGCCGAGGAGAGAAGGGCCTGGCAGCACCGCTAGGTAGAGCCACAGAGGAGCGCGGCCGGAGCGGCTCCGGAGGCGCGGGGTGGATGGTGAGTTGGACCAGGGCGGCTCGACGGTGAGACACAGGACGTCCGCGGCGGAGCTCGCAAGCAGAACGAGGCGGGGCGGTGCGACACGGAACAGGGGGGGGCGCTCGCGGGGCACTGCATGGATGCTTGGGGCCGGGCTCGACGACGGCCGGAGCAGACGAGGTCGGCGGTCGGTGGGGCGGCCACGAACATGGAGACAGAGGAGAAACTCGCGAGCGACGATGGAGAAGGGGAGGTCGCGCGCGGCAACTCGGTTAACAGCGTGACAGGGGACGAAGGGCGGCGGCTCCAGGCGGGTCCGCGGTGGAGGTGGTGGTGAGGTTGGGGAAGGGCGTCCATGGCGACGGAGTTCCGTCGGAGCAGGACGACTCGCGGCGGTGGAGGCGGGGTCGGTGGTGACTGGGCCCCAGGCGGCGCTCTAGGAGGTAGGCCATGGGGACGCTCGCAGACGGCTGGCCGGGTTGGCGATGCGGGGCCGGCGGCATGGAGTGAGGCGCCGCGCTTCGTATTGGGGATCGAGGGAAAAGGGGTAGGTGGAGGTGACGGGAGGTGATGGGGGATCGAGCGCGTCAGTAGCTGGCTCATGCGGGGTGGGTGGGAGCGTGCGTGTGTGAGATGTGTGCAGGAGGATCAGTCGGTGCAGGAGCGTGTAGGTGTTGCGCTGCGCTCGTGTTGCTGCAGGCGACGCAACCCGGGGTGAGGTAGTTTTCGTGCGGGGTGGTCTGGGTCGGCCGGGGATGCACCATGGCATGCGGCTGTGTCAGTGCTATGTGGCCAGAGGGTGGCGGCGGCAGGGAGTAGATAGGATGAGGGTTAGGTAGATTTTTAGTCTAGGGTTTGGGGTGGTTCGATCGGGGTTGTAGGCTGCTAGCTGCTAGGCTTTGGGCCTGGCGGCTTGCGGCCTCCCCTAGAAAAATATTTATTTTATTTTTAGAAAGGATTTTATAAATAGTTTTTAGATAAATAAAATATCCGAAAAAGACCAGGGTTTTGATTTGAATAAAGACGGGGGATATTTTAGAAAACAAAACTAGGCTTTTAGAAAATTGTTCTAGACAAAACATATGCATGATGATGACGATGCTCAAATGCAATGTGGCATGATGACATGAGCATGCAGTCATGATGATGCACAAAACAAAAGCACATCGATTTTCTAGTAGTGCTTTTACCCGGGGGTGCTACATTCGGCGACGGCTACAACGGCGGAGCAGATGCACAAGAGTTCAGCGGGGTTTTTTTACCCAGCTTCGGGACCCTCGTGAGGAGGTAAAGCCCCTACTCCTGCTTGGTTTTACTGCTCGCTTGCCTCGCGAGGTTAAAGTGGTGGATGAAAGTTAAGGTTTTAGATCTTTGGGATCCATCCACTTACAAGGTAGGAGAAGGGCCCCTTATATGGGGCGGCGTTGAACCTCTTCCCCCGTTTCATGAGCGGGAAGGGTGCCCACAATGCTTCCCCTCGTGGTCCTAGTCTAGGAGACTACTTTTTAGTGGACGAGGTCTTGGGTGCTAGACGCCCCTCCACATGTTGGTAGATAGTTCCCCTTTTGATGCTCCTTGTCTTCATCCGGCCTCGTGTGCTCCCCTTCTCCCACCAAAGTAGACAAAGGCCATCCTACCCACGCTAAAGTCATACGTCGAACGATCAGGGTTGTGTCAGCTCCACCTTTGACCAAGCCCTAGCCTCAGGGGCCGCAGAGACCAGAGAATCCAATGCGTCGGTGTGCTTGTCGTTTCCCATGGGTGGAAGCCACGTTACCTTCACGGATTCCCCCTCCAGATGCCTCCAGAGGAGGGGACCTGACGTACCTCATGAGGGGGAGACCCTCCCTCGTGAAGCCTTCTAGGGGCCATAGAGGTAGCTAGAAGTAGATGGATCGAGGTTCCCCCTGTACCATCTATCCAACACTAGCCCCCGGTAATTCGGGCCAAGTGCCACGTCCAGGCCGCAGAGGGCCCGGACGGCCATCCTGACGTCTGGCGCCTCACTCGACGCATGATGTTCTAGGCCCTTTATGCGCCTTCTTGAGAGGTGCACTCCCGAGCGAAAAATGCCCCAGCCCATAAAAAGAGAGGGCCTTGGTTGAGCAGAGATCTGTTCCTCTCAACCTACTCTTCTTTGCTCGCCTTCCTTAGCAAACCACCCTCGCACGTCGTGCGAGATGTCTCATCGTGAAGCCCTGGCCGTGGCGAAGAGGAAGCGTCCTCCGCCTAGCCCCCTTGAGAAGAAGTGGATGAGGGGGAGGAGGAGATGGGAGAGGTGTTGCTGCCTTCCACCATCAAGACGGATTCCATCCTTGACCAGTGCAGTCTGCAACTGGCCACCAACCAGAACCAGTAGGGGAGGACCCGAGTATGGCCTGGATCGGTGGATCCGACGGGCCTCCCGGGCCCGGTGCACCTGTTCTTTTATCACACCGTCATCGTGGGGTTGGTTCCTCTATTCTCTCCCTTCTTCATGGCGGTTCTGGAGGATTACTAGAATTTCACCCTCCACCTGCATCCCAACTCCGTTACCACCCTAGCTATATTCGCCTACTGGTGCGAGATGTTCGTGGGGGTGGAGCCTTCTATGGTGCTGCTGCACCACATGTATGCTCTCTGCGTCACCTCTCGGAAGACTGGTCTTATCGAGTGAGGCCCCAACCGTGCTAACGACACTTGAAGAGGATGCTGTGGACTCTGATCAACGGGAGGTTCCCGCCCTTGTCATCCCGGGGCCCTCAGCCGTGGCGGTGATCGAGGCGGATGATGAGCGCCTCCCTGGATCTCCTCCTGGAGCCGCTCCCTAGACCGTGGACCAGGCGGCGGACGTCACGGGGTCGGCCGACACTAGTGCGGGGCAAGGGTCAACGAGGATGAGGCTTCCTTGGGCCGCACATCCCCTAGGCCAGCCCCTTGACTCCCACGCTCCCGTCTGGCGCTCAGGTAGAGGCTCCTCCTGATGCACATCCCAACGAGTCTTCGGCCCTGATCGTGATTGAACCAATGTACTCCCCCCGCACCGAGCTCCTAGGAAAGCTTGTTTCCGGCCTCTGTGTCGAGCTGGGCCAGTCCCTGGTAGAAGCAATTCGCGATGACCATCAGCTGACCCAGGAATGGGCGCATCTTATGGAGGCTCAGAAAGCGGTGGACTCCGAGAGGGAGCATGCTCGCGTGGAAGCCGAGGGCATGCTGCTAGACACGTAGGCCCGGGCGGCAAAACCCCTCGCTGACACCAAGTACTAGGCCTCTCGAATTGGGGACGCCTTAGTGGCCCGGGAGAAAGATGTTTCCGCCCAGGAGTCGAGAATATCATTTTGCAGCCCAAAAGTTGGGGTGTACAGGCAACGCGGTACCCAAGTTCCTTGAAATCAACCAGGATGACTACAGTTGGTGTGCCAAATACTCAGAGGGTCTTTTTCGGCACGAATTCAACTTTACGTTTCAATACAAAAAATCAGGCTAACGGCCGTCAAGTTGGCCCCCCTATCAGTTCTCTCCGTTATGTCGCTCCCGTCGCTTAGGCGGGGTGTCTGTCACGTAGGCTTGCAGCGTTGGCACAGTGGATAGGAGAACACCCCCTACCCAGTGTATTGACGTGACAAAACAGGGTACATGTATCGGCGTTATAATTTTTTTTGTTTACTCAGAAGCTTGAACGGCCACCGCCACGTGTCTCTCCTTGGACTTTTGTCCCAATCATTAACCACTACCTTAAAAGCGCATTGACGGTTCCACCGTTCCCCTGCCTCACAGAAACCAGTCTTCTTCTTCCTGTCATCTATCTTCTTCCCGTCTTCTCCTTGCCGGCATGGAAGATCTACGCACTCTAGAGACAAGCTTCACTACCCATGACAATAAGAAGATAGACGTTGTCTACACCAACGAGGAGGAGAAAGTGGTGCGTGTCCTGAGGATGTACGAGGGTTGGCTTGGGATAGACGATGACAAGTTTGTGGGATTGGACCTCGAGTACACCCCGGAGCACCCATATGAAGGGAGTGAAGTCGTCGTCGTTCAACTGGCCATGCAGAAACACATCCTCATCTACCACCTATCCCGGTTTGTAGATCTGCTCTCTGTAGCTAACCGCTTTTAGGGTTTTCTCCTCTTGTTCTTTATCCTTGCTCATCTTGCAACTACTAGATTTTATTTAGGACCAAATAAATTATGGTTTGCCTATGTCTCAATCGACTAAGATTTTCTTTAGTCTCAATCACCAAAGAAAAGTATAATCGTAGTTAAAAGAAATGTGCAACTCGTTCAGTCGACTGAGAAATAGCAAAACCGAATAAATTATGACAATACAATGTTGAGAGTCTTGATCTTGCATTTACTAAACTTTTCAAAATTATATTGAGATGATGATCTTGCATCGAGAAAATATTTGTAGTTACAAATTTTGGTGATGACAAACTACATACTTTAAGGACTGACAGGAAATGTCAGGCGCTGCGCCAGTTCCTTGTCAAAAACGAAATTGTTTTCTGCACTGTCGATAAAACAACTGATTTTTCGAAATTTTATCAAGAGGAAATTATAATTCTTGTGCACAACTGGATTGATATTCAGAGTCTTGTCAAGATCCTAGGGGGCTCGAGGAAGGATGGAATGACATCACTCACAACTAGAATCCTCGATGAGTTGTACGACAAAATGAAGGAAGATTTCCTTACGGATAGGCATGATTTCTGGGGCGAGTGGCCGTTGTCTGATATAAACCTAAAGTATGCAGCCATAGATGCTTATGTGACCTACCAGCTGTACAAGAAGATCCATTTTTTTCTACGTTACCTCGTGTTTTGCCCTATTTGCAAGAGGGAAGACGATCTTAGGGGAGCCCTTTGTAGAAAATGCAGAATAGCTAATTTTGAAGCTGCATATGCAAAGAAATTGGCTGCATCTGAAGCAGCTGACAGAGAGGCTGCAGAAGCTGCTGAAAGAGAGCTTGCAGCTGACAGAGAGGCTACAGCTGAAGCGGCAAATAGAGAGGCAGCATCTTCTAGCGGCAACAATCAGGCCTGTGATGCACCGCTAATTGTGTCGCAGGACGCTGAAGATAGGGAAGCCAAGTTAGATGCCAGGTGGGACAAAGCAGTTCATGAGTTGTGGAGTACCTGGAATGGTCGCAGTTCGTCGCCTAGGAACAATGGCAAGCGCCTCAAGTGGTCTGATGAGGAGTGAATTAAATTTTACTTGTTAGTGTTATGTTTTTTTTTGGAACTCAGTTAGCTTGCCAAGATGTCTAGCGCCTCAAGTGATACTAGTAAAATAAATTTAACCCTCGTTGTGTTATGTTTATGTATGTGGCTTGTATTTTGTCAAGATGGTAGCTTGTTAATTGGCAGTTTGAAAGAGTGCCCTTTTCCTCTCTCGCTAAACAGATATGTTTCATTTTGCCCAAATTGGTAGCAAATCTAGAGAAGATTCTCACTTCGATATTTCATTCCCTTTTGGACCTCTTTTTGCCTCCGATCAGGTAGCAAATCTAGAGCAGCAAATCACACCAGGCAGAATACATTCATTCAGAAAACAAAACAAATGTAGATATAGCTGTGCGCAACTAAATAGGATATAGTGATAGAAAGTAACGAGGTTCGATGCATTCAGCCAGAAATAGGATATAGCTAGAAAGAAGCTGCTTAGCAGCAGCAGCAGCCTCCGTAGCTGCAGGCACATCCTACAAGCGCCCGCGCCTCCGCCTCCTCCCTCCGGTGCTTCCTCCACTTCTTGCTGCCTAGTTTCTTGGACTTGGGGGCCTTGGGCCTGATTGGAGGCATGTGACCCTCTTTGATGGCCACCCGCTGGAGGTTTCGGAGGTGAATGCAGAGAGCCCGGTGTTCAGCGATGTAGGTGTTGATGTTCATGGTCTCGCGCTTGCCGCTTTTGTGGATGCTGGAGCCGTGGCCTCTGCATGCTTCAGTAAGGTGTTCATGTCGGTGCCGCCAAGCAGTAGGCGATCCCCTTGTAGAAGGGGCAGCTGTAGTAGGGGGCCCTGAAGAAGGCATCGTACTGGCCAGCCCGCAGCCTCCTCAGCACCTGACGAGCCTTGGTGTGAATGGACTCATCATCGCTGCAGACGTCGCTGCCAGAAACCTATTGGAAGAAAAGGAAAATGGGGGAGTAGATGATGTAAGAAGATCAAGCAATCGAAATGCGACCAAGTGAATCCTAATAAACCAAGATCTAGCATCCAACGATGGGAACAGTAGAAGAACCAAGGGATGGGAGCAAACCCTAGTTACCTCCGACCATGGGTCGTCGATGCCGGTGTCGTAGGGGTTCAGCGGAGTGATGTACTTATCTGGATCGTACGTGCCCAATAAGTGCATGATCTGCTTGTGACCGGTGGGGGCCTCCTCGCTGGCGGGGGACTCCTCTTCGGCAGCTCCGTCGGTAGCGGGGACGGGGGCCTGGATGGGAACGACGACTGCCATCGATGCCTTGACTGGGGCCTAGACAGGGACAACGGCTGCTTTCAACGCATCGAGGGGGACCGGCGAGGAGACGGGGCCCTCCTTGCCGGCGGCCACGGAGGTGACGCTGGCCACCTTCTCCTCCTTGGCCATTGCCGGCGCGGACGGGATATTCTCATGAGTTTGTAGATGCTGGTGGGTCAGTGGAGAGGGTTGTGTGGGGAAAGTGAGCGAGAGTGGGAGTGGGTGTGCGGAGAGGGGCTCTAGTTAAGGTGGATAGAAGCAAGGCACGTTTTGTTGCACCACCGTGCAACACACAGCGCAGTCTACTGCACCGTGCACCGCGACACGCGCACGGTACGTCACTTTTTTTCCCGGGCCATGCATGGCAGTTTTGTATTGAGCCACATGCAAAGGGCGCACACACAATTTCTATGTACGAAGTTTGACACGGCCCAAAAATTGGCGATAGTTAAAAGTGGAAATGTAGAGGGGAAGGTAGGTGGCTGTACGGCGAGATTTGTGGGGTTGTGATAGATTCGGTAAAGGGTGTGTTGATAGCTGCAAGTGACTCGATGAACCGGGGGCGTTAGGTCTCGTCGAGCTCAACTGTTCGGCCTTCGGCTAACGCGTGCAAGCTTCTTACGGTGGGCCCCAGTTGGAAGTGAGATTGAGAGTCGCTGCGTAAAAAATGGGATGTGTCTTATTAAAATCAAGTGGCAATAAACTGCAGCTGTCCATCGACGACCGTGTACTCGATGACACATGTGTTGTGGCGTAGTAGTAGTAGTAGTAGGCTTTTCAGACTTGATTAAACGTGACATGACCACTCGATGACTTTTTCCATGGACGACATCGTGTTCCTTCTTGTAGAGGGAGACGTCAAGATGGGGCCTCGTCAAGATGGTAGCTCGTTAACTGGCAGTTTGAAAGAGTACCCTTTTCCTCTCTCGCTAAACAGATATGTTTCATTTTTCCCAAATTGGTAGCAAATCTAGAGAAGATTCTCTCTTCGATAATTCGTTCCCTTTTGGACCTCTTTTTGCCTTCGATCAGGTAGCAAATGTAAAGCAGCAAATCACACCGGGCAGAATACATTCATTCAGAAAACAAAACAAATGTAGATATAGCTATGCACAGCTAAATAGGATATAGCGATAGAAAGTAGTAGGTTGCTTAACGAGGTTCGATGCATTCAGCCATAAATAGGATTCAAGCAAAATACAGAAAATCAAAAGAAGCTGCTTAGCAGCAGCAGCCGCCGCAGATGCAGATACATCCAACTTGACATCCAACATGTTCATTCGCTAGCGCCTCCACCTCCCTCCAGCATCTCCGCCACTTCTTGATGCCTAGTCCCTTGATTTTGGGGGCCTTGGGCCTGATTGGAGTCATGCGGATCTCTTTGATGGCCACCCGCCGGATGTTTCAGAGGTGAATGCCGAGAGCCCGATGTTTAGCGATGTAGGCGTTGATGTTCACGGTCTTGCGTTTGCCAACTTTGTGGATGCCGAAGCCCGCGTCCTCTGCATGCTTCAGTAAGGTGTTGAAGTCGGTGCCGCCGGCGACGCGACTCGTCAAGAAGTAGGTGATCCCCTTGCAGAAGGGGTAGCTATAGTAGGGGCCCGTGAGGTAGTCGTCGTACAGGCCGGCCCGCAGCCTCCTCGGCACCTGACGAGCCTTGGTGTGAATGGACTCGTCATCGCTACAGACGTCGCTGCCGGAAACCTATTGGAAGAAAAGGAAAATGGGGGAGTGAATTATGTAAGAAGATCGAGTAATCGAAATGCGAACAAGCGATTCCTAATAAACCAAGATCTAGCATCCAATGATGGGAACGGTGTTGGATAATTAGGCACAATTTCCATGATTAATTCCAGAATATTAAACATGACAATACCAGCTAAATTTTAAATAGATTAGCCCATTATTTCTAACAAACGGTAGAAGAACCAGGGGAGGGGAGCAAACCCTAGTTACCTCCGACCATGGGTCATCGATGCCGGTGTCATAGGGGTTCAGAGGAGCGATGTACTTATTGATACGTCCAAAATGTATCTACTTCCCCGAACACTTTTGCTATTGTTTCTCCTCTAAACTTGTGTGATTTGGATGCAACTAATGTGGACTGACGCTGTTTTCAGCAGAATTGCCTTGGTGTCTACTTTTTGTGCAGAAAACCAACTATCAGGAAAATCCCAGAAAATATGCCAAAAATCCTATTTCGCCCGAAGTCTCCAGGAGCCAGAATACGAGACGGAGAAGAGCCAGGGGGTGGCCACACCACCTGGTGGCGCGGGCCAGGCCAGGCCGCGCCAGGGGGTGGTGTGGGCCCCCCAGGCACCCCCTCGGCCTCTCTCTTCGCCTATAAGGAGCCTTCTGACCTAAAAACTTCGAGGGGTTCGACGTTTTTCCAGAAGGAGTTCCGCTCCGCCGCCACAATTAGATTCCACGAAACAGCACCAGAAACTCCGTTCAGGCACCCTGCCGGGACGGGGAATTGGAGGAGATCATCGCCATCATCATCACCATCGCTTCTCCATCGACCATCCATGTTTCCCCCATCTATGAGTGAGTAATCCCCCTCTGTAGGCTATGGGGATGGTAGGGATTGGATGAGATTGTTCATGTAATGGCATCAGATTGTTAGGGCATGGTGCCTAGTATCTTTTATTAGTGCTTTATGACTTTGTTGTGACTTGTTGTGCTTAATGCTTGTCACTAGGGCCCGAGTGGCATGATTTCAGATCTGAACTTATTATTGATTCATTATGATAGTATTGTTCTTGGTCTTATCTACAATTTGTATACACACGTTGTTGTCCGGAACCTATGGCCCCGAAGTGACAGAAATCGGGATAACCGGAAGGGAAAGGATTTGATGTGAGGATTACGTGTGTTCATAGAGTTGCTCCGGTGCTCTATTAAAAGGAGCACCTTAATTGCCAGTAGTTCCCTAGAGGCCCCGCTGCAAACGGGTTGGCAGGACAAAAGATGTTGTGCAAGTTCTCATTGCGAGCACGTATGACTATATATGGAACACATGCCTAGGATTTTCTAGTACTTGGGTACTTTATCTTATTTATCTGCAATTGCCCTATGTTCTGATTGCCATGTGAATTGTCTTGTCTATGCAACGCCCGTCCATCCATCCCTATGCCTACCGCACTCGAATCCCACTGTTTACTGCTTTTGTTACTACTGTCTTTGCTTTACTACTGCTGTTACTTTACTATTCCTACTACAAAACTGTTGCTACTGATAAACTGCTATGAGTAAGATTGTTTCCAGGTGCAGCTGAATTAACAACTCAGTTGTTAAGGCTTATAAATATTCTTTGGCTCCCCTTGCGTCGAATCAATAAATTGGGTTTCATTTCCCTTGAAAATATTGCGATACACCCCATATACTTGTGGGTCATCAAGACTATTTTCTGGCGCCGTTGCCGGGGAGCATAGCTTTATTTATCAAGTTCACTTGGATTCTCTATTGTTCGCTGCTATCCATCCATCATGGGTAAATCTCATGATGGCAAGGTTCCTATTTTACCATCCACTACAAGAATAGGTACGGTTCTAAACACCTCTGCTGCTCTTGATTCACCATCTGTTATAAGTAAGCTCGTTACACCACCACATACACATGCTACACACACTGCTACTACTGCTGAATCTGAAACTTCTGATGCTTATGATGCTGCTTCTACTGTGCTTGATAAGAGTGGTTCATTAGGTCCTTTCCTAGATGCTACGATTGCTAGAACTATAGATGGAAATACCGAAACTCCTAATGAAGATACTACCACACCTGTTAGATCACCTGAGTCAAGTGAAAGTTATGATATTGAAGAAGGTTATGTTGAGATGACCGATGAGTTTATTAAAGAATGTAAGAACACCGATGATAGGAGCGCTGCTAAAAGTCTCCTTGAGAGGCGTACTATTAGACCGAAATTATATCCTGCTGCTAAGTTTGCTGCTTCTCCCATAAACATTATAGATGAAGATTATGATTTCTCCCTCGATCTATCTTACATAGCTATTGTCGAGAAAGAACCTTTTTGTGGGACTAAGAATGAAAGTGCGGTAGCACATATGAATGAACTTTCTACCATGAGTGGCTTGTTTTCTAATGATATTAAGATGCGTACTTACTTTGTTGCTAAGTTTTCCCCCTTTTCGTTGAAAGGAGAAGCTAAAACTTGGTTTAGTAATTTACCTCCTAGATCTATTGATAGCCCTGAGTGCTTAATTAATACTTACCTATAGAAATATTTTTCCTCCTAGTGCTAGACATGCTATTTTGCAGGAACTTTTTGATTTAAAACAGGGAGAAAAAGAGGTATTGCCCGAATCTTGGGCAAGGTTTTGTGCTTTGATTCATGCACATGCTGGAAGTCCTTTACCAAAGAATGAGCTTCTTGATATATTTTATAATGGACTAACCGAGGAATCTAGGACATACCTAGATAGTTGTGCTGACTGTGTTTTTAGGAATAGGACTCCTAAGGAAGCTGAGGAATTAATGGCTAAAATAAGCAAGAATTATGAAGATTGGACTCCTCCTAAACAAGCTATACCTGAAGTAATTGTACCTGAACCCTCTATTCCTGTGCCTATTCCAACATTAAAGAAGAGGGGAGTTATTGAATTAAATGATGAAGTGATGAAGGAAGCTAAGAAATGTCTTAAGGAGAAGGGAATTAAAGCTGCAGATGTCAAGAATTTACCTCCTATAGAAGAATTATGTAAGCCTATTCCCTACTCACCCACTATTGAGGTACACTCTCTCCAACACTTGATGAAGGTGATATCCCTTACGTTAAACCTCCTGATCAATCCTTAGAAGAATTTGATATCTTTATTGTTAAGCAAGATAACTTTAATAAAAGGGTGCAAAATCATCTAATGGAAAACACTAGAGCTATTGTTGAGTTGAAAGATATTGTGGAAAGAACCTCTAATGATGTTAAAATGATTGTTTAACACTTTCAAATGGTTCAAACTCAAATAGATCAACTCGTTAAAGTGCAAAACGACTTGCTAGTTAATGCTGCTAAAGAAAAACATGCTTATGAAATTAGGACTAGAAGTGGAGCTGTTACCCAGGATCCTCTATATCCTGAGGGGCATCCCAAAAGAATTGAGCAGGATTCTCAAGAAGCTGAAAATAGTGGTTCTACTCGTAAGAAAAGGAAAAAGAAACATAAAACTGTTGTAGAACCCTCTGAACCTGCTATAGATCCTAATAGTATATCTATCTCTGATGCTGAAACTGAAAGTGGTAATGAAGAAAATGTTGTTCCTAATGAAGAAAAAGTTGAAGAAGAACCTAAAAACCACACTAAGAATACTAAATACACCAAAGAAGTTTTTATTGCTAAGAAACATGGTAGTGAAAGAGAACCTTGGGTCCAAAAACCTATGCCTTTCCCTGATAAGAAACACAAGTCAAAGGAAGATGAACACTATAATAAGTTTTGTGAGTGGATGAAGCCTTTATTCTTGCAAATTCCTTTGGCTGATGCTATTAAATTGCCTCCTTACTCAAAGTATATGAAGGACATTGTCTCGAATAAAAGGAAGATCCCTAATGAAGAAATTTCTACTTTGCTTGCTAATTATTCCTTCAATGGTAAGGTTCGTAAGAAACTTGGAGACCCAGGGATTCCAACTATCCCTTTCTCTATTAAGAACAGTTATGTTAGAACATCTTTGTGTGATTTGGGAGCTGGAGTTAGTGTTATGCCTCTCTATAAGAGGCTTCAACTTGAAAAATTAATACCAACTGACATATCTTTGCAAATGGCTGATAAATCTACCACCATTCCTGTGGGTATATGTGAGGATGTACCTGTTCAGGTGGCTCACAATTGCTTGATATTAACTGATTTTTTTGTGCTTGAAATGCCTGAAGATGATAATATGTCTATTATTCTTGGGAGACCTTTTCTTAATACTGCAGAAGCTTTTATTAATTGTAATCAAGGAAAGGTGACCTTCAATGTTAATGACAAGGAACATACTGTCTATTTCCCCAAGAAGATTGAAGGGATTTATGGTTTAAATTCAATTGAACATCTTGAAGGCTTTCAAGTTGGACAAATATATTGTCCCATACCAAGAGAAAAATTCGAAACTATTATGATCGGGACCATTGCTATCAAGGTTAAGGTAACATAATCATTAGTGGAGTACAAAGTTTTGTCTCATATGCAATTTTTTTGGTAGCAAGACTTGATCAACCTTGCTAACAAAAGGATTCCATTGAACAAAACAATGTTTTCATTATGATTATCTCCGTTTATTTCTATCCTTTGCATCTTAGTTTTTGCTTTCGTTTAGTTTTCTTTGTGTTGTTAGTTGCTTGCATGTTAGAACTTCTGTAGTTCTAGCCTTGTTTTGTCTTTGCATCATGTTTTCAAAAGAAAAAAATCTGTCTGTCAGAAAAATCATTCTTCTATTTCGAAAAAATGCCCAAAAATAAAGTGTCTCGAAAAATTCTAGAAAATTCATATTAAATTTTTACGTGAAAAAGGGGCAGAGGAGTACCTGGTAGGTACCAGGGGGGCCCAACAGGCAGACACACGACATGGTGGCGCGGCCAGCCTTGGGTGGCGCCATGCCCTGGTGTGGGCCACCCCTGGCTCCCCACTAACTCTCTCACCTGCCAGTTTCTTCTCTCTCCCGAGTAAGCTCCAGTTCATAGCTCAAAATCACGTTCTTGATGTGCTTGCTCTCGATTTTTTCGATCTCCTTGCTCATCCCATCTTTCTTGCTGAAATTTGGAGCATTTGTTCCCTGGTATGTGACTCCTCCCCTTGTCCAAGTAGATTTGTGTTTAGTGGATTTTATGTTGAGTATTTTGCTGCTGTAGGTGACTGGTTATGAGAGCTTGTAAGCTTGTTTGATGCTTAGAGATATAGTTTTGATGCATGTTTAGGCCTCTTGCAAGTCCCTATGAGTAGAATCCTTCATTATATTTACTTTGCAATCACTTGTTTAATAGGTGTTTAAATTTCAGAATAGCAAGCATGAACAACCATACTTTTGGAGAGATATTTGAGAGTGATGCACCTAGGAGGTCGAGGCCCTCAAGAACAGCCTCTCAAGCTAGGCCATCATACAATCAAGACCTCATTGCAACCTGTATTGGCAGTGAAAGGGATGATGGGGATGCTCACCCATCCTCTTTCCCTTGTTTTACTTTCTTGCAAGCTATAGGTATTCTTGATCATTTCTTGCTACTGATTGAGAGGGTTGGTTTGACCTCATATATGCAAGATGAGGGCGCACAGTACGCTATGCTCACCAAAACTTTTTTTGAGAGCTTCACGTTTACTAACACACCCCATCAGTCTACTGTCTCTTTTAAAATCTATGATATGCCCTTCAAAATGCCTTTGGAGAGATTTTGCAGTATTGTAGGTGTGCGTATGACAGGGACCGTGAAGAAAATTCAAGGGCGACCCGCTGATTTGTTGGAGCTTTACCAAGGGGTGACCAATGATGATGACCGTGTAGCGCAGCGTGGAAAGATAAGAAATATCCAACTCCCTGCTCTTAGATACTTTGCATATTATCTTGCCACTAGTGTATTGGGTAGGGAGAACACTAGTAATATCTCCAACTATCATTTAGCATTCCTTGCTGCTGCACTTAACAATGATACTCGGTACAATCTTGGCTCGCTTATTGCTCGCCGCCTAGCTGCTAGGGGGCATATCTATGAGGGCATCATTGCATCGCGCATAGTCATTGCATTAGGTCTTTCAGTGGATCCCGATGATGCTATGATGGCACCACAGAGGCTTGACCTTGTTGCCATGAAAACGCATCACTTTGTCACTGCTACCTCTGATTTGAACAATCTAGTATATAGGATGCTTTTCACTGACAGGGATGAAAGGGAGATCCTTTTGCCACAACCTTCTTTGTTTAGTGTTCACAGGAGACCATGGTCGCGCTCCAAGGAGGAGGTGGACGAGCAGCTTCGCTTGCTGGGTTTCCACGAGCAGCACCAGGAGGATGTGCCCTCCTATGATTACTCCGCACATTACGGAGGGACATACTCGAGATCGCACCAGGACGAGGGGACCTCTTCGTCGTACCACGGTGACACTTCATCCTGGCCAGCTTGGGATTGATACCCACTTAGGCCAAAAGCCTAAGCTTGGGGGGAGTGATACATTGCAAAGGTATCTATAATTTTTGATGCTCCATGCTTGGTTTTATCCACTTTCTTGTGTTTTGTCCACACTTTGGAGTACTTTTCATATGATTTCTTGGACTAACCTATTAACAAGAGCCACAGTGCCAGCTGCCTGTTTTCTGATGTTTTTGGTTCCAGGAAAGTTAGAAAATGAATATTCTCGGAATTGGACGGGACAAAAGCCAAAGTGCCTATTTTTCCAGAAGGCTCACGGAGCCAGAATACGAGACGGAGGAGGGTTAGGGGCTGGCCACACCACCCCTAGGCGCGGGCTAGGCCTGGCCGCGCCAGGGCATGGTGTGGTGGCCCCAGGCACCCCCTCAACCTCTCTCTTCGCCTATAAGAAGCCTTCTGACCTAAAAACTCCGGGGGGTTCGATGTTATTCCACGAAAAGTTCCGTTGTGCCGCCGCCACCGAAGGGGAGATTCGGGGGACAGAAAGTCTCTGTTCTGGCACCCTGCCGGGACGGGGAAGTGCTCCCGGAGCCATCTCCATCGATCTTCACCATCATCTTCATCGACCATCCATGTTTCTTCCATCTATGAGTGAGTAATCCCCCGCTATAGGCTATGGGGATGGTAGGGATTGGATGAGATCGTTCATGTAATGGCATCAGATTGTTAGGGCATAGTGCCTAGTATCTTTTATTAGTGCTTTATGACTTTGTTGCGACTTGTTGTGCTTAATGCTTGTCACTAGGGCCCGAGTGCCATGATTTCATATCTGAACTTATTATTGATTCATCATGATAGTATTGTTTTGGGTCTTATCTACAAGTTGTATACACACGTCGTTGTCCGGAACCTATGGTCCCGAAGTGACAGAAATCGGGGTAGCCGGAAGGGAAAGGCTTTGATGTGAGGATCACATGTGTTCACGGAGTGTTAATGCTTTGCTCCGGTGCTCTATTAAAAGGAGCACCTTAATTGCCAGTAGTTCCCTAGAGGCCCCGCTGTAAACGGGCTGGCAGGACAAACGATGTTGTGCAAGTTCTCATTGCGAGCACGTATGACTATATATGGAACGCATGCCTAGGATTGTCTAGTACTTGGGTGCTTTATCTTATTTATCTGCAATTGCCCTATGTTCTGATTGCTATGTGAATTTTCTTGTCCATGCAACACCCGTCCATCCATCCCTATGCCTACCGCACTCGAATCCCACGGTTTACTGCTTTTGTTACTACTGTCTTTGCTTTGCTACTACTGTTACTTTACTATTCCTACTACAAAACTGTTGCTACTGATAAACTGCTGTGAGCAAGATTGTTTCCAGGTGCAGCTGAATTGACAACTCAGTTGTTAAGGCTGATAAGTATTCTTTGGCTCCCCTTGTGTCGAATCAATAAATTGGGTTTCACTTCACTCAAAAATACTGCGATACACCCCCTATACTTGTGGGTCATCAGGGAGGTACGCCGACACCGCACTCATCTCCTTATCATGTTGTGTCGGTACTTTATATATTCATGTTTTCGTTCTCTTTTTAGTTTTTGTTCTTCTTTGTTTTTGCTTTCTAAAAACACAAAAAGACCAAAAAAATATTTCTTTTGTTTCTCTTTTGTTTGCTTCTTATTTTTGCCTTGGTTTGCTTTTCCCTTTTTTCTTTGTTTGAATTATTCGAAAAACCCAAAAAGATTTTGCTTTGCTTGTTTTTATCTTTTGGTTCTTGTTTAAAAATTGAAAACACCAAAAATATTTGTCGTTCTTCTTTGGTTTTTGCGAGTTTGCTTCAGGGTTCGGCAGTCCTTAGTGGATATTGGTTTCATATTATTCAAGCCACACAAGTGAAGAGCAATAATTAGGATCAATGACCACTTGAGGCGTCGTCAGAGGCTGGTAACGAAGTCTATTTTCTTTCATTTTTGCACATATACTCATCACTGTGGGCATGCTTAGTCCGTTCATGTAGAGTGTATGTTTTCTTTGGATGCTTAGTAGTTCTTGCTTTCTTATGATTAGCTCCATCTCGCTAATAGTTTGTAGCATGTCTCATGAATGTTTGCTTGCATTGCTCTATTCATAAATTGGTATGACACCGTGGTATCCTCCTCTGAATGTTTCATTTGATTGACTTGGCACATGCTCACGCATGCACATGACTGTAATAATCAGTTAAGCCTCGATGAATTATTTTGCCTTGAGGATCTTGAATCACTTTCATGCCATGAGTAGTTCTGTTTTGTTGCAAGCATGATAATGACAACTATTGCTCTCTCGTTTGTCGCTACCTTACTATCACTAGCCTTCACTTTCACTGAGTATGTTTTACTCAAGTTCCCTACTCCCTAAACCAAATATTTCCAAAGTTTCCACCATACCTACCCATTAGCATCATCTGCTACTTCCGTGCATATTCAATATGCCTTGTTTTCTTCCGAATAAAATGTTTGCTTGTTATGAGAAAGTTAGTTAGTAAAGCTCTCACGAACTTGATGGCACACTTTATTTTATTGCACTTAATAAACCTAAACCATTGTGTCCTTCTTTATTGTGCATATGCTTGCGCTTTATGAGTTGAAGTTAGCAGAACCATGTATCATGGGGACCGCTTTCAACGCTTCATAGGTACTTTGTACCTAGTTGATATCACGTTCTTTTGCTTATGGATCTCGGCGGTGTGAAATAAAAGTGGAACTTGTAAGATCATGGAGTTTGTATGTATGTTAGAGAAACGCCTGGGCCGCTAGCCTAATCATGGTGGAAACTTGCAGCATAACCATAATGAGCATTCTATGAAGCATCCTCAATAAAAATCTATGCACATAGTAAATAAAAAGATCTCCGAGATGCTCATTGTCTGCTTGCCTTGTATTTTGATTATGGGATAGCTCCCGTGTCATGTGCAAGGGGTACCCCCGTTGGTGGTTCTCTATGATACATATATACTTACAATGACAAGAGCTTACTTGTGACTGAAGTTGAGTAGCATGAGGATCGGTCTTCGTAAGTAAGGGGCATGAGACTTCGATTTATAACTTGTCAAGCATATCCTCTTAGTTGTGTCACTTTCACCTTAACCACATTAAATATGCTTATGATAGGGGCAATGAGAGCTCAAAGCTAATGAGTACCATACTTTCAGCATTTGGAAGCCTTTCAAATTATTCAAAACCTTTTCTTCTACTTGTTGAGTCTCCACATATTCTTTGAGCACCTTCTTAAGAGCATAATTGTCATTCTTTATGTTTGTTCCATTACTTGATTATTTGTGTTATGACTTTGATGCTTGTATTCTTGATATCTTTACTTCTATTCATCACTTGAACTTCAGAGGTGCCTTGACATTCATAATCAAAAGCAAGCGAGATACCACTCTATCATACCTTTCTATGAGCATTGTAATGTTGCTTATGTTCGTGCTTCATGCTACTTATTATTCTTGAGTTGGAATCTCTTCATAGCTTGCAAAGACTATTAAGTAGACTTGGTTGCATACTCTTTATTATGAATTGTCCAAGTAGTTGATCACATTGCTGAGAATATTTCCATCATATGAAGCAAATGTGTTCATGAAAGTTCTTTTACCACACTCAGTTTTCAACTGAATTGCTTGAGGAAAAGCAATAAGCTAAGCTTGGGGGGGGGGGGTGATACGTCCAAAACATATCTACTTTCCCGAACACTTTTGCTATTGTTTCTCCTCTAAACTTGTGTGATTTGGATGCAACTAATGCGGACTGAAGCTGTTTTCAGCAGAATTGCCTTGGTGTCTACTTTTTGTGCAGAAAACCAACTGTCAGGAAAAATCCCGAAAAATATGCCAAAAATCCTATTTCACCCGAAGACTCCAGGAGCCGGAATACGAGACGGACAAGAGCCAGGGGTGGCCACACCACCTAGTGGCGCGGGCCAGGCCAGGCTGCGCCAGGGGGTGGTGTGGGCCCCCTAGGCACCCCCTCGGCCTCTCTCTTCGCCTATAAGGAGCCTTCTGAGCTAAAAACTTCAGGGGGTTCGACGTTTTTCCAGAAGGAGTTCCGCTCCGCCGCCACCACCAGATTCCATGAAACAGCACCAGAAACTCCGTTCTGGCACCCTGCCGGGATGGGGAATTGGAGGAGATCATCACCATCATCATCACCATCACTTCTCCATCGACCATCCATGTTTCCCCCATCTATGAGTGAGTAATCCCCCGCTGTAGGCTATGGGGATGGTAGGGATTGGATGAGATGGTTCATGTAATGGCATCAGATTGTTAGGGCATGGTGCCTAGTATCTTTTATTAGTGCTTTATGACTTTGTTGTGACTTGTTGTGCTTAATGCTTGTCACTAGGGCCCGAGTGCCATGATTTCAGATCTGAAATTATTATTGATTCATTATGATAGTATTGTTCTTGGTCTTATCTGCAAGTTGTATACACACGTTGTTGTCCGGAACCTATGGCCCCGAAGTGACAGAAATCAGGATAACCAGAAGGGAAAGGCTTTGATGTGAGGATCACGTGTGTTCACAGAGTGTTAATGCTTTGCTCTGGTACTCTATTAAAAGGAGCACCTTAATTGCCAGTAGTTCCCTAGAGGCCCCGCTACAAACGGGCTGGCAGGACAAAAGATGTTGTGCAAGTTCTCATTGCGAGTACTTGGGTGCTTTATCTTATTTATCTGCAATTGCCCTATGTTCTGATTGCCATGTGAATTGTCTTGTCCATGCAATGCCCGTCCATCCATCCCTATGCCTACCGCACTCGAATCCCACTATTTACTGCTTTTGTTGCTACTGTCTTTGCTTTACTACTGCTGTTACTTTACTATTCCTACTACAAAATTGTTGCTACTAATAAACTGCTGTGAGTAAGATTGTTTCCGAGTGCAGCTGAATTGACAACTCAGTTGTTAAGGCTTATAAATATTCTTTGGCTCCCTTTGTGTCGAATCAATAAATTGGGTTTCACTTCCCTCGAAAATACTGCGATACACCCCCTATACTTGTGGGTCATCACTTATCTGGATCGTAGGTGCCCAAGAAGAGCGTGATCCGCTTGTGACCGGCGGGGGCCTCCTCGCCGGCGGGGGGGCTCCGCTTCGGCAGCTCCGTTGGTAGCGGTGACGGGGCCAGGACGGGAACGGCGGCTGCCATCAATGCCTCGACTAGGGCCTGGACAGGGACGGCGGCTGCTTTCAACGCGTCGAGGGGGACCGACAAGGAGACGGGGGCCTCCTTGCCAACAGCCACGGAGGCGACAATGGCCACCTTATCCTCCTCGGCCATCGCTGACGCGGACAGGGTATTCTCGGCAGTTTGCGGATGCTGGTGGGACAGTGGAGAGGGTTGCGTGGGGTCAATGAGCGAGAGTGGGAGTGGGTGTGCGGAGGGGGCTCAATAGTTAAGGTGGATAGAAGCAAGGCACATTTCATTGCACCACCGCACAATGCGCCGCACAGTCTACTGCACCGTGCACCGCGACACGCGCATGGTACGTCATGTTTTTTTCCCAGGCCATGCATGGCAGTTCTGTATTGAGCCGCATGCAAAGGGCACATACATAATTTCCATGTACGAATTTTGACACGGCCCTAAAATTGGCGATAGTTAAAAGTGGAAATGTAGAGGGGAAGGTTGGTGGCTGTATGGCGAGATTTGTGGGATTGTTCTAGATCGGGTAGAGGGATGTGTTGATGAAGGCGGAGACGTTAGGTCTCGTCGAGCTCAGCTCTTCGGTCTCCGGCTAGCGCGTGCAAGCTTCTTACGATCGGGCCCAGTTGGAAGTGAGATTAAGAGCCGCTACGTAAAAAATGGGATATGTCTAATTAAAATCAAGTGGCAATAAATTACAGCTGTCCATCGACGATCGTGCACTCGATGACGCATGCATTGTGGCGTAGTAGTAGCAGTAGTAGGCTTTTCAGACATGATTAAACATGACATGACCGCTCGACGACTTTTTCCATGGACGCCATCGTGTTCCTTCTTGTAGAAGTCTCGCTGAGGGAGACTCCGTCTGTGCTGTCTCACGCTGTATTGTGAAGGGCACGACGTATGCAACGATCATCGTTGGATCGCATAGAATCAACGGTTGGTGCGCATGATCTGCGTGACAACTGTGATAACCAATCAGGGAGTAGCAGACAGGGTGAGCACAGGTTTGTGCTTCAACGAAAGATAGAGAGAGGGGGGGAAAACTGAGTAGTACCACATAAAACCAAGGGTGATACTAATATAAAAATGGAAAGTGAGTGTCTTGTACAATGAAATACATCATGGCATACATTAAATTCTGCCAAAAGATCCACTAGAGTTTATTGCATGTGTGTACTTCTCACAAATCATATCATGAACCACACCAAGTGTCATTGCATGTGTGTTCTTCTCATACACCACACATGGATCCACCGGTGTCATTGCATGTCTGCTCTTTTCATGAACCACAGTTAGAGTCATCGCATGTCTTCTCTTCTCATGAACCACAGCTAGAGTCATTGCATGTGTGTTCTTCTCACAAACCATATCATGAACCACACCGAGTGTCATTGCCTGTGTTCTTCTCATTAACCATAGTTAGAGTCATTGCATGTCTGTTCTTTTCAAAAACCACATATCACCAGTGTCATTGCATCTGTGTTCTTCCCACAGACCAGACATGGATCCACCAGTGTTATTGCATGTGTGTTCTTCCCATGAACCACACATGTATCCACCAGTGTCATTGCATGTGTATTGTTTTCACAGACCACATATGGATCCACCAGTGTCATTGCATGTGTGTTATTCTCAAACACCACTTAAGGATCCACCGGTGTCATTGCATGTGTCTTCTTCTCATAGACCACACATGGATCCACCGGTGTCATTGCATGTCTGCTCTTTTCATGAACCACAATTAGAGTCATCGCATGTCTGCTTTTCTCATGAACCACAGCTAGAGTCAAAGCATGTGTGTTCTTCTCACAAACCATATCATGAACCACACCCAGTGTCATTGCATGTGTGTTCTTCTCATTAACCACAGTTAGAGTCATTGCATGTCTATTCTTTTCACAAAACACATATCACAAGTGTCATTGCATGTGTATTCTTCCCACCGACCACACATGGATCCACCGGTGTCATTGCATGTGTGTTCTTCCCATGAACCACACATGGATCCACCAGTGTCATTGCATGTGTGTTCTTTTCATAGACAACATATGGATCCACAAGTGTCATATCATGTGTGTTATTCTCACAAACCACGTAAGGATCCACCGGTGTCATTGCATGTGTGTTCCTCTCTTAGACCGCACATGGATCCACCGGTGTCATTGCATGTCTGCTCTTTTCATGAACCATGGTTAGAGTCATCGCATGTCTGCTCTTCTCATGACCCACAGCTAGAGTCATTGCATGTGTGTTCTTCTCACAAACCATATAATGAACCACACCTAGTATCATTGCATGTGTGTTCTTCTCATTAACCACACATGGATCCACTAGTGTCATTGCATGTCTTAAATTTTCATTAACCACAGTTAGAGTCATTTCATGTCTGTTCTTTTCACATACCACATATCACCAGTGTCATTGCATGTGTGCTCTTCTCACAAACCATATCATGAACCACACACAGTGTCATTGCATGTGTGTTCTTCCCATGAACCACACATGGATCCACCAGTGTCATTGCATGTCTTCTCTTTTCATCAACCACAATTAGAGTCATTGCATTTCTGTTCTTTTCACAAACCACATATCACCAGTGTAATTGCATGTGTGTTCTTCCCACAGACCACACATTGATCTACCAGTGTCATTGCATGTGTGTTCTTCCCACAGACCACACATGGATCCACCAGTGTCATTGCATGTGTGTTCTTTTCACAGGCCACATATGGATCCACCAATGCCATTGCATGTGTGTTATTCTCACAAACCACGTAAGGATCCACCGGTGTCATTGCATGTGTGTTCCTCTCATAGACCACACATGGATCCACCGGTGTCATTGCATGTCTGCTCTTTTCATGAACCATAGTTAGACTCATCACATGTCTACTCTTCTCATGAACCAAAGCTAGAGTCATTGCATGTGTGTTCTTCTCACAAACCATATCATGAACCACACCCAGTGTCATTGCATGTGTGTTATTCTCATTAACCACACATGGATCCACCAGTGTCATTGCATGTCTGCTCTTTTCATTAACCACAGTTAGAGTCATTCATGTCTATTCTTTTCACAAACCACATATCACTAGTGTCATTGCATGTGTGTTCTTCTCACGAACCATATGATGAACCACGCCCAGTGTCATTGCATGTGTGTTCTTCCCATGAAACACACATGGATCCACTAGTGTCATTGCATGTCTCCTCTTTTCATGAACCATAGTTAGAGTCATTGCATGTTTGTTCTTTTCACAAACCACAGATCACCAGTGTCACTGCATGTGTGTTCTTCCCACAGACCACACATGGATCCACCAGTGTCATTGCATGTGTGTTCTTCCCACAGACCACACATGGATCCACCAGTGTCATTGCATGTGTGTTCTTTTCACTTGCCACATATGGATCCACCAGTGTCATTGCATGTGTGTTATTCTCACATACCACGTAAGGATCCAGTTAGAGTCATTGCATGTGTGTTCCTCTCATAGACCACACACGGATCCACCGGTGTCATCGCATGTCTGCTCTTATCATGAACCACATTTAGAGTCATCGCATGTCTACTCTTCTCATGAACCACAGCTAGAGTCATTGTATGTGTGTTCTTCTCACAAACCATATCATGAACCACACCCAGTGTCATTACATGTGTGTTCTTCTCAATAACCACACATGGATCCACCAGTGTCATTGCATGTGTGTTCTTCTCACATACCATATCATGAACCACACCCAGTGTCATTGCATGTGTGTTCTTATTAACCGCACATGGATCCACTAGTGTTATTGCATGTCTGCTCTTTTCATTAACCATCATTAGAGTCCTTGCATGTCTGATCTTTTCACAAACCACATATCACCAGTGTCATTGCATGTGTGTTCTTCTCACAAACCATATCATGCACCGCACCCAGTGTCATTGCATGTGTGTTCTTCCCATAAACCACACATGGATCCAGCAGTGTCATTGCATGTCTGCTCTTTTCATGAACCACAGTTAAAGTCATTGCATGTCTGTTCCTTTCACAAACCACACATCACCAGTGTCATTGCATGTGTATTCTTCCCACAGAACACACATGGATCCACCAGTGTCATTGCATGTGTGTTCTTCCCACAGACCACACATGGATCCACCAGTGTAATTGCTTGTGTGTTCTTTTCACATGCCACATATGGATCCACTAGTGTCATTGCTTGTGTGTTATTCTCACAGACCACGTAAGGATCCACCAGTGTGATTGCATGTGTGTTCCAATCATAGACCACACATGGATCCACCGGTGTCATTGCATGTCTGCTCTTTTCATGAACCACAGTTAGAGTCATCGCATGTCTGCTCTTCTCATGAACCACAGCTAGAGTCATTGCATGTGTGTTCTTCTCACAAACGATATCATGAACCACACCTAGTGTCATTGCATGTGTGTTCTTCTCATTAACCACACATGGATCCACTAGTGTCATTGCATGACTCCTATTTTCATTAACCATAGTTAGAGTCATTTCGTGTCTGTTCTTTTCACAAACCACATATCACCAGTGTCATTGCATGTGTGTTCTTCACACAAACCATATCATGAACCACACCCAGTGTCATTGCATGTGTGATCTTCCCATGAACCACACATGGATCCACCAATGTCATTGCATGTCTGCTCTTTTCATGAACCACAGTTAGAGGCATTGCATGTTTGTTCTTTTCACAAACCACATATCACTAGTGTCATTGCATGTGTGTTCTTCCCATAGACCACACATGGATCCACCAGTGTCATTGCATGTGTGTTCTTCCCACAGACCACACATGGATCCACCAGTGTCATTGCATGTGTGTTCTTTTCACAAACCACGTATGGATCCACCGATGTCAGTGCATGTGTGTTATTCTCAAAAACCACGTAAGGATCCAGTTAGAGTCATTGCATGTGTGTTCCTCTCATAGACCACACACGGATCCACCGGTGGCATCGCATGTCTGCTCTTCTCATGAACCACAACTGGAGTCATTGCATATGTGTTCTTCGCACAAACCATATGATGAACCACACCAAGTGTAATTGGATTTGTGTTCTTCTCATTAACCACACATGGATCCACCAGTGTCATTGCATGTCTGCTCTTTTCATTAACCACAGTTAGAGTCATCGCATGTCTGTTCTGTTCGCAAAGCACAGCTAGAGTCATTGCATGCGTGTTCTTCTCACAAACCATATCATGAACCACACCCAGTGTCATTGCATGTGTGTTCTTCTCATTAACCACACATGGATCCACCAGTGTCATTGCATGTCTGCTCTTTTCATTAACCACAGTTAGAGTCATTGCATGTCTGTTCTTTTCACAAACCACATATCACAAGTGTCATTGCATGTGTGTTCTTCTCACATACCATATCATGAACCACACCAGTGTCATTGCATGTGTGTTCTTCCCATGAACCACACATGGATCCACCAGTGTTATTGCATGTCTGCTCTTTTCATGAACCACAGTTAGAGTCATTGCATGTCTGTTCTTTTCACAAACCACATATCACGAGTGTCCTTGCATGTGTGTTCTTCCCACAGACCACACATGGATCCACCAGTGTCATTGCATGTGTGTTCTTCCCATAGACCACACATGGATCCACCGGTGTCATTGCATGTGTGTTCTTTTCAGAGGCCACATATAGATCCACTAGTGTCATTGCATGTGTGTTATTCTCACAGACCATATAAGGATCCCCCGGTGTCATTGGATGTGTATTCCTCTCATAGAACACACATGGATCCACCAGTGTCATTGCATGTCTGCTCTTTTCATGAACCACAGTTAGAGTCATCGCATGTCTGATCTACTCATGAACCACAGCTAGAGTCATTGCATGTGTGTTCATCTCACAAACAATATCATGAACCACACCCAGTGTCCTTGCATATGTGTTCTTATCATTAACCACACATGGATCCACCAGTGTCATTGCATGTCTGCTCTTTTCATTAACCATAGTTAAAATCATTGCATGTCTGTTCTTTTCACAAACCACATATCGCTAGTGTCATTGCATGTGTGGTCTTCTCACAAACCATATCATGAACCACACCCAGTGGCATTGCATGTGTGTTCTTCACATGAACCACACATGGATCCACGAGTGTCATAGCATGTCTGCTCTTTTCATGAACCACAGTTATAGTCATTGCATGTCTGTTCTTTTCATAAACCACATATCACAAGTGTCATTGCATTTGTGTTCTTCCCACATACCACACATGGATCCACCAGTGTCATTGCATGTGTGTTCTTTTCACAGGACACATATGGATCCACTAGTGTCATTGCATGTGTGTTATTCTCACAAACCACGTAAGGATCCACCGGTGTCATTGCATGTGTGTTCTTCTCACAGACCACACATGGATCCACCAGTGTCATTGCATGTGTGTTCTTTTCACAGGCCACATATGGATCCACCAATGCCATTGCATGTGTGTTATTCTCACAAACCACGTAAGGATCCACCGGTGTCATTGCATGTGTGTTCCTCTCATAGACCACACATGGATCCACCGGTGTCATTGCATGTCTGCTCTTTTCATGAACCATAGTTAGACTCATCACATGTCTACTCTTCTCATGAACCAAAGCTAGAGTCATTGCATGTGTGTTCTTCTCACAAACCATATCATGAACCACACCCAGTGTCATTGCATGTGTGTTATTCTCATTAACCACACATGGATCCACCAGTGTCATTGCATGTCTGCTCTTTTCATTAACCACAGTTAGAGTCATTCATGTCTATTCTTTTCACAAACCACATATCACTAGTGTCATTGCATGTGTGTTCTTCTCACGAACCATATGATGAACCACGCCCAGTGTCATTGCATGTGTGTTCTTCCCATGAAACACACATGGATCCACTAGTGTCATTGCATGTCTCCTCTTTTCATGAACCATAGTTAGAGTCATTGCATGTTTGTTCTTTTCACAAACCACAGATCACCAGTGTCACTGCATGTGTGTTCTTCCCACAGACCACACATGGATCCACCAGTGTCATTGCATCTGTGTTCTTCCCACAGACCACACATGGATCCACCAGTGTCATTGCATGTGTGTTCTTTCACTTGCCACATATGGATCCACCAGTGTCATTGCATGTGTGTTATTCTCACATACCACGTAAGGATCCAGTTAGAGTCATTGCATGTGTGTTCCTCTCATAGACCACACACGGATCCACCGGTGTCATCGCATGTCTGCTCTTATCATGAACCACATTTAGAGTCATCGCATGTCTACTCTTCTCATGAACCACAGCTAGAGTCATTGCATGTGTGTTCTTCTCACAAACCATATCATGAACCACACCCAGTGTCATTACATGTGTGTTCTTCTCAATAACCACACATGGATCCACCAGTGTCATTGCATGTGTGTTCTTCTCACATACCATATCATGAACCACACCCAGTGTCATTGCATGTGTGTTCTTATTAACCGCACATGGATCCACTAGTGTTATTGCATGTCTGCTCTTTTCATTAACCATCATTAGAGTCCTTGCATGTCTGATCTTTTCACAAACCACATATCACCAGTGTCATTGCATGTGTGTTCTTCTCACAAACCATATCATGCACCGCACCCAGTGTCATTGCATGTGTGTTCTTCCCATAAACCACACATGGATCCAGCAGTGTCATTGCATGTCTGCTCTTTTCATGAACCACAGTTAAAGTCATTGCATGTCTGTTCTTTTCACAAACCACACATCACCAGTGTCATTGCATGTGTATTCTTCCCACAGAACACACATGGATCCACCAGTGTCATTGCATGTGTGTTCTTCCCACAGACCACACATGGATCCACCAGTGTAATTGCTTGTGTGTTCTTTTCACATGCCACATATGGATCCACTAGTGTCATTGCTTGTGTGTTATTCTCACAGACCACGTAAGGATCCACCAGTGTGATTGCATGTGTGTTCCAATCATAGACCACACATGGATCCACCGGTGTCATTGCATGTCTGCTCTTTTCATGAACCACAGTTAGAGTCATCGCATGTCTGCTCTTCTCATGAACCACAGCTAGAGTCATTGCATGTGTGTTCTTCTCACAAACGATATCATGAACCACACCTAGTGTCATTGCATGTGTGTTCTTCTCATTAACCACACATGGATCCACTAGTGTCATTGCATGACTCCTATTTTCATTAACCATAGTTAGAGTCATTTCGTGTCTGTTCTTTTCACAAACCACATATCACCAGTGTCATTGCATGTGTGTTCTTCACACAAACCATATCATGAACCACACCCAGTGTCATTGCATGTGTGATCTTCCCATGAACCACACATGGATCCACCAATGTCATTGCATGTCTGCTCTTTTCATGAACCACAGTTAGAGGCATTGCATGTTTGTTCTTTTCACAAACCACATATCACTAGTGTCATTGCATGTGTGTTCTTCCCGTAGACCACACATGGATCCACCAGTGTCATTGCATGTGTGTTCTTCCCACAGACCACACATGGATCCACCAGTGTCATTGCATGTGTGTTCTTTTCACAAACCACGTATGGATCCACCGATGTCAGTGCATGTGTGTTATTCTCAAAAACCACGTAAGGATCCAGTTAGAGTCATTGCATGTGTGTTCCTCTCATAGACCACACACGGATCCACCGGTGGCATCGCATGTCTGCTCTTCTCATGAACCACAACTGGAGTCATTGCATATGTGTTCTTCGCACAAACCATATGATGAACCACACCAAGTGTAATTGGATTTGTGTTCTTCTCATTAACCACACATGGATCCACCAGTGTCATTGCATGTCTGCTCTTTTCATTAACCACAGTTAGAGTCATCGCATGTCTGTTCTGTTCGCAAAGCACAGCTAGAGTCATTGCATGCGTGTTCTTCTCACAAACCATATCATGAACCACACCCAGTGTCATTGCATGTGTGTTCTTCTCATTAACCACACATGGATCCACCAGTGTCATTGCATGTCTGCTCTTTTCATTAACCACAGTTAGAGTCATTGCATGTCTGTTCTTTTCACAAACCACATATCACAAGTGTCATTGCATGTGTGTTCTTCTCACATACCATATCATGATCCACACCAGTGTCATTGCATGTGTGTTCTTCCCATGAACCACACATGGATCCACCAGTGTTATTGCATGTCTGCTCTTTTCATGAACCACAGTTAGAGTCATTGCATGTCTGTTCTTTTCACAAACCACATATCACGAGTGTCCTTGCATGTGTGTTCTTCCCACAGACCACACATGGATCCACCAGTGTCATTGCATGTGTGTTCTTCCCATAGACCACACATGGATCCACCGGTGTCATTGCATGTGTGTTCTTTTCAGAGGCCACATATAGATCCACTAGTGTCATTGCATGTGTGTTATTCTCACAGACCATATAAGGATCCCCCGGTGTCATTGGATGTGTATTCCTCTCATAGAACACACATGGATCCACCAGTGTCATTGCATGTCTGCTCTTTTCATGAACCACAGTTAGAGTCATCGCATGTCTGATCTACTCATGAACCACAGCTAGAGTCATTGCATGTGTGTTCATCTCACAAACAATATCATGAACCACACCCAGTGTCCTTGCATATGTGTTCTTATCATTAACCACACATGGATCCACCAGTGTCATTGCATGTCTGCTCTTTTCATTAACCATAGTTAAAATCATTGCATGTCTGTTCTTTTCACAAACCACATATCGCCAGTGTCATTGCATGTGTGGTCTTCTCACAAACCATATCATGAACCACACCCAGTGGCATTGCATGTGTGTTCTTCACATGAACCACACATGGATCCACGAGTGTCATAGCATGTCTGCTCTTTTCATGAACCACAGTTATAGTCATTGCATGTCTGTTCTTTTCATAAACCACATATCACAAGTGTCATTGCATTTGTGTTCTTCCCACATACCACACATGGATCCACCAGTGTCATTGCATGTGTGTTCTTTTCACAGGACACATATGGATCCACTAGTGTCATTGCATGTGTGTTATTCTCACAAACCACGTAAGGATCCACCGGTGTCATTGCATGTGTGTTCCTCTCATAGATCACACATGGATCCACCAGTATCATTCCATGTCTAATCTTTTCATTAACCACAGTTAGATTCATTGCATGTCTATTCTCTTCACAAACCACATATCACCAGTGTCATTGCATGTGTGTTCTTATCACAAACCATATCATGAACCACACCCAGTGTCATTGCATGTGTGTTCTTCCGATGAACCACACATGGATCCACGAGTGTCATTGCATGTCTGCTCTTTTCATGAACCACAGTTAGAGTCATTGCATGTCTGTTCTTTTCACAAACCACATATCACCAGTGTCATTGCATGTCTGTTCTTCTCACAGACCACACATGGATCCACCAGTGTCATTGCATGTGTGTTCTTTTCACAGGCCACATATGGATCCACCAGTGTCATTGCATGTGTGTTATTCTCACAGACCACTTAAGGATCCACCAGTGTCATTGCATGTGTGTTCCTCTCATAGACCACACATGGATCCACCGGTGTCATTGCATGTCTGCTTTTTTCATGAACCACAGTTAGAGTCATCGCATGTCTGCTCTTTTCATGAACCACAGCTAGAGTCATTGCATGTGTGTTCTTCTCACAAACCATATCATGAACCACACCCAGTGTCATTGCATGTGTGCTCTTTTCATTAACCACAGTTAGAGTCATTGCATGTCTGTTCTTTTCACAAACCACATATCACCAGTGTCATTGCATGTCTGTTCTTCTCACAGACCACACATGGATCCACCAGTGTCATTGCATGTATGTTCTTCCCATGAACCACACATGGATCCACCAGTGTCATTGCATGTCTGCTCTTTTCATGAACCACAGTTAGAGTCATTGCATGTTTGTTCTTTGACAAACCACATATCACTAGTGTCATTGCATGTGTGTTCTTCCCATACACCACACATGGATCCACCAGTGTCATTGCATATGTGTTCTTTTCACAGGCCACATATGGATCCACCAGTGTCATTACATGTGTGTTATTCTCATAGACCACGTAAGGATCCACCGGTGTCATTGCATGTCTAATCTTTTCATTAACCACAGTTAGAGTCATTGCATGTCTATTCTTTTCACAAACCACATATCACCAGTGTCATTGCATGTGTGTTCTTATCACAAACCATATCATGAACCACACCTAGTGTCATTGCATG
>OU342744.1:399631761-399878067 GCA_910589775.1 Avena eriantha | reverse complement strand
GATCCACCAGTGTCATTGCATGTGTGGCTTTTCACTAACCACGTATGGATCACTGGTGTCATTTCATGTGTGTTATTCTCACAAACCACGTAAGGATCCAGTTAGAGTCATTGCATGTGTCCTCCTCTCATAGACCACACACGAATCCACCGGTGGCATCGAATGTCTGCTCTTTTCATGAACCACAGTTAGAGTCATCGCATGTCTGCTCTTCTCATGAAACACATCTAGAGTCATTGCATGTGTGTTCTGTCACAAACCATCTCATGAACCACACCCGGGTCATTGGATGTGTGTTCTTCTCATTTACCACACATGGATCCACTAGTGTCATTGCATGACTGCCTCTTTTCATTAACCACAGTTAGAGTCATTGATGTCTGTTCTTTTCACAAACCACATATCACCAGTGTCAATGCATGTGTGTTCTTCTCACAAACCATATCATGAACCACACCCAGTTTCATTGCATGTGTGTTTTTCCCAGTGAACCACACATCTACCCACCAGTGTCATTGCATGTATGCTCTTTTCATGAACCACAGTTAGAGTCATTGCATGTCTGTTCTTTTCACAAACCACATATCACCAGTGTCATGGCATGTGTGGTCTTCTCACAAACCACACATGGATCCACCAGTGTCATTGCATGTGTGTTCTTCCCACAGACCACACATGGATCCACCAGTGTCATTGCATGTGTGTTCTTCCCACCGACCACACACGGATCCACTAGTGTCATTGCATGTGTGTTCTTTTCACAAACCACGTATGGATCCACCGGTGTCATGGCATGTGTGTTATTCTCACAAACCACGTAAGGATCCAGTTAGAGTCATTGCATGTGTGTTCCTCTCATAGACCACACATGGATCCACCGGTGTCAACGCATGTCTGCTATTTTCATGAACCACAATTAGAGTCATCGCATGTCTGCTCTTCTCGTGAACCACAACTAGAGTCATTGCATGAGTGATCTTCTCACAAACCATATCATGAACCACACCCAGTGTCATTGCATGTGTGTTTCTCTCATAGACCACACATGGATCCACCGGTGTCATTGCATGTCTGCTCTTTTCATGAACCACAGTTAGAGACATCGAATGTCTGCTCTTCTCATGAACCATAGCTAGAGTTATTGCATGCATGTTCTTCTCACAAAGCATATCATGAACCACACCCAGTTTCATTGCATGTGTGTTCTTCTCATTAACCACACATGGATCCACCAGTGTCATTGCATGTCTGCTCTATTCATTAACCATAGTTAGAGTCATTGCATGTATGTTCTTTTCACAAACCACATATCACCAGTGTCATTGCATGTGTGTTCTTCTCACAAACCATATCATGAACCACACCTAGTGTCATTGCATGTGTGTTCTTCCCATGAACCACACATCGATCCAGCAGTGCCATTGCATGTCTGCTCTTTTCATGAACCACAGTTAGAGTGATTGCATGTCTGTTCTTTTCACAAACCACATATCACCAGTGTCATTGCATGTGTGTTCTTCCCACAGACCACACATGGATCCACCAGTGTCATTGCATGTGTGTTCTTCCCACAAACCACACATGGATCCACCAGTTTCATTGCATGTGTGTTCTTCCCACAGACCACACATGGATCCACCAATGTCATTGCATGTGTGTTCTTTTCACAGGCCACATATGGATCCACCAGTGTCATTGCATGTGTGTTATTCTCATAGTCCACGTAAGCATCCAATTAGTGTCATTGCATGTGTGTTCCTCTCATATACCACACACGGATCCACCGGTGTCATCGCATGTCTGCTCTTTTCATGAACCACAGTTAGAGTCATCGCATGTCTGCTCTTCTCATGAACCACAACTAGAGTCATTGCATATGTGTTCTTCGCACAAACCATATCATGAACCACACCCAGTGTAATTGCATGTGTGTTCTTCTCATTAACCACACATGGATCCACCAGTGTCATTGCATGTCTGCTCTTTTCATTAACCAGTGTTAGAGTCATCGCATGTCTGTTCTGTTCGCAAACCACAGCTAGAGTCATTGCATGCGTGTTCTTCTCACAAACCATATCATGAACCACACCCAGTGTCATTGCATGTGTGTTCTTCTCATTAACCACACATGGATCCACCAGTGTCATTGCATGTCTGCTCTTTTCATTAACCACAGTTAGAGTCATTGCATGTCTGTTCTTTTCACAAACCACATATCACAAGTGTCATTGCATGTGTGTTCTTCTCACATACCATATGATGAACCACACCAGTGTCCTTGCATGTGTGTTCTTCCCATGAACCACACATGGATCCACCAGTGTTATTGCATGTCTGCTCTTTTCATGAACCACAGTTAGAGTCATTGCATGTCTGTTCTTTTCACAGACCACATATCACGAGTGTCATTGCATGTGTGGTCGTCCCACAGACAACACATGGCTCCACCAGTGTCATTGCATGTGTGTTCTTCCCATAGACCACACATGGATCCACCAGTGTCATTGCATGTGTGTTCTTTTCAGAGGCCACATATAGATCCACTAGTGTCATTGCGTGTGTGTTATTCTCATAGACCATATAAGGATCCCCCGGTGTCATTGCATGTGTGTTCCTCTCATAGAACACACATGGATCCACCAGTGTCATTGCATGTCTGCTCTTTTCATGAACCACAGTTAGAGTCATCGCATGTCTGATCTACTCATGAACCACAGCTAGAGTCATTGCATGTGTATTCATCTCACAAACAATATCATGAACCACACCCAGTGTCATTGCATATGTGTTATTATCATTAACCACACATGGATCCACCAGTGTCATTTCATGTCTGCTCTTTTCATTAACCACAGTTAAAATCATTGCATGTCTGTTCTTTTCACAAACCACATATCACCAGTGTCATTGCATGTGTGTTCTTCTCACAAACCATATCATGAACCACACCCAGTGGCATTGCATGTGTGTTCTTCACATGAACCACACATGGATCCACGAGTGTCATTGCATGTCTGCTCTTTTCATGGACCACAGTTATAGTCATTGCATGCCTGTTCTTTTCACAATACACATATCACTAGTGTCATTGCATGTGTGTTCTTCCCACAGACCACACATGGATCCACCAGTGTCATTGCATGTGTGTTCTTTTCACAGGACACATATGGATCCACCAGTGTCATTGCATGTGTGTTATTCTCACAAACCACGTAAGGATCCACCGGTGTCATTGCATGTGTGTTCCTCTCATAGACCACACATGGATCCACATGTGTCATTGCATGTCTGCTCTTTTCATGAACCACAGTTAGAGTCATCACATGTTTGCTCTTCTCATGAACCACAACTAGAGTCATAGCATTTGTGTTCTTCTCACAAACCATATCACGAACCACACCTAGTGTCATTTCATGTGTGTTCTTCTCATTAACCACACATGGATCCACCAGTCATTGCATGTCTAATCTTTTCATTAACCACAGTTAGATTCATTGCATGTATATTCTTTTCACAAACCACATATCACCAGTGTCATTGCATGTGTGTTCTTATCACACACCATATCATGAACCACACCTAGTGTCATTGCATGTGTGTTCTTCCCATGAACCACACATGGATCCACGAGTGTCATTGCATGTCTGCTCTTTTCATGAACCACAGTTAGAGTCAATGCATGTCCGTTCTTTTCACAAACCACATATCACCACTGTCATTGCATGTGTGTTCTTCCCACAGACCACACCTGGATCCACCAGTGTCATTGCATGTGTGTTATTTTCACAGGCCACATATGGATCCACCAGTGTCATTGCATGTGTGTTATTCTCACAGACCACGTAAGGATCCACCGGTGTCATTGCATGTGTGTTCCTCTCATAGACCACACATGGATCCACCGGTGTCATTGCATGTCTGCTTTTTTCATGAACCACAGTTAGAGTCATCGCATGTCTGCTCTTCTCATGAACCACAGGTAGAGTCATTGCATGTGTGTTCTTCTCACAAACCATATCATGCACCACACCCAGTATCATTGCATGTGTGTTCTTTTCATTAACCACAGTTAGAGTCATTGCATGTCTGTTCTTTTCACAAACCACATATCACCAGTGTCATTGCATGTGTGTTCTTCTCACAGACCACACATGGATCCACCAGTGTCATTGCATGTGTGTTCTTCCCATGAACCACACATGGATCCACCAGTGTCATTGCATGTGTGCTCTTTTCATGAACCATAGTTAGAGTCATTGCATGTCTGTTCTTTTCACAAACTACATATCACCAGTGTCATTGCATGTGTGTTCTTCCCACAAATCACACATGGATCCACCAGTGTCATTGCATGTGTGTTCTTCCCACAGACCACACATGGATCCACAAGTGTCATTGGATGCATGTTCTTTTCTTAGGCCACATATGGATCCACCTGTGTCATTGCATGTGTGTTATTCTCACAAACCACGTAAGGATCCAGTTAGAGTCATTGCATGTGTGTTCCTCTCATAGACCACACACGGATCCACCGGTTTCATCGCATGTCTGCTCTTTTCATGAACCACAGTTAGAGTCATCGCATGTCTGCTCTTCTCATGAACCACAGCTAGAGTCATTGCATGTGTGTTCTTCTCATAAACCATATCATGAACCACACCCAATGTCATTGCATGTGTGTTCTTCTCGTTAACCACACATGGATCCACCAGTGTCATTACATGTGTGTTCTTCTCACAATCCACATATGGATCCACCTGTGTCATTGGATGCATGTTCTTTTCATAAACCGCATATGGATCCTAATTAACCTTAGGAGAGGCCTAACCTTAGCGTTAGACCGAGTATTCTAGAAGGCATGCCCTAACATAGTTGTTCTGCCTGATGATTGTTACATACCGTTCAATCGGGGCGCTTGGACGATTGGGATGGTTTTCGTGAGATCGATCCGCGAGTAGTCTGTTCTGCGGCATGATTAGCCACGCTTGCTCTGGACAAACAGGCAACACCGGGGGCTCCCCTGTTGCGAGTGTCACGTCTCACGAGTTGAGTGGGCCATATCCTAGTGTCACGTCCCCATTACTTCTCTTCCTCCCCGTACTTCTCTTCCTTCCCCTCGAAGCCACTTTCCCCACTTCACTCCCACCCAGCCGTAGCCGCCAGCCGACGGCGCTTCCATCCCAATCCCTTCTCAAGCAGCCAACCCTCATCCCCTCTCGCTATGGGTTCTAGGGGAGACGGCGAGGAACGCGTCGTGATGACAGGGACGGTGATTTCGATGTGAGTCGTCTCATCTCTATCTCTATCATCCGTGGCCAGTTATCTATTTTTTGAGCCAGATCTACTCTGTTTACTGATGCGCGTATGATGTGTTAGGCCAACCAGACGATGTATGACGCCGACTATCACGGTTTAGCGGATGAAGACAGTACTCTGCTATGTAAACATGGATATGTGCCCGCTAAATTTGTAGCGTTCGAAGGATGAAACGCAGGCAGGAGGTTCCTACGGTGTCAAGGACATCATGCAATGATGCGAGGTGGAAGTTGCGGTGTTGTCAAATGGGTAGATCCAGAGTGGCCCAAATCGATGTAGAAAACGCTGGACAAACTATGGGAAATGACTTCTGAGTTGAAAGAATCCGCATTCAGCTCACTTCTTGACAGTGTTGAGATGAAGCTATGGGAACCAGTTGACACGACCAAGCATAAGAGAGATCTCATGGGGGTGGAAGACAAGGTTAGCAAAGTCGAGAAGGAGAGGGACGCGGCGTTGGCCCTGAAGGCTAAAGCAGAGCAAGAACTGACTCAAGCAAGGAAGGATCTTCACCAGGCCAAAGTCCTGCAGTTCACAACTAAGAGTATTGACAAGTGCATGAGGAAAGATGCAGAGAAACAATTGAAGCTGTGCAAGGAAGATGCTAAAAGGAAGGAGAAGACGATTCGATCCTTGCTCTCACAGGAAGATGCACATAGGGCTAAGATTAGGAAGATCAAGGACATGTGTGATAACTAGTTCTATTTAGCTTAAGATCCGTGCCTTTTTTAAGTTGTAATAGTTGTACTTGTTGACCTAGAGGTCTGAACTATTGGCCCCGGAGTCCTGGGAGTAAAAAAATTGGTTGCCCGTTAATCTGTCTTAACCCTGAATTACTTCCTTTTGTCTGACCAATGCCCCTTGGATATTCCGCCCGTCGCTTCGTCATCCTCGTGTACAAATAGGAGGCGCCACAGCGCGTCGCTTCGTCGCCCTCTCCAATCTCCACCGCGTCGTCGCTTCGTCGTCCACCCCCTCACTGCCTCTCCAATCTCCACCGCGCTACCATGGAGATTCCCTCGCTGAACTTCTATGAGGCGGTGATGTTCACGCACTTCGACATCCTCGCGCCGCCAGCCGCGACGGTGCCCCACGGATGCGCATCAGCTATGCGGGGGTGCCGGCGTCTCCGATCCTCGTCCCTGGTGGAGCCGTGATGGAGAGCGAAATCGTGGCGTGTCGCCGCCAGATGCCCGCGTGGAAGAGGGCGCTGCCCTGGAACGCAGCGGCCAGCCCGTACTGGCCGGTGCTGTTCAAGAAGGAGCGGAAGGCCAAGATTGGCAACCGCATTGTTTACGGGCGCGTGGTGCACCGGGATCTACACAACCGAGAAGGGCAGGAGAGGTTCTGGTCCGTCCTTAGACGGACCAAGTTCACCGTCATCGCCGCTGCTCGCCGCGAAGAGGTGCTCCATCTCGCGAATAATGCGGAAATCATGGATGTTCCGTCCGACGACGGCGAGGAAGCCGACGGCGAGGAGGACAACGGCAGCGGAAGTGAAACTGTTGACTAGTGGTTGAATTAATGTAGGATGTGAAATTGCACCTTTGTTTAGAAGAATTTGTGGTTGAATTAATGAAATGCCTCGATTTAGATCTCTGTCTCGATTAATTTGTGGAAGAATCTATGACTTAGATCAATTTTTGCCTCGATTTAGATCTCTGTCTCGGATTGGGAATGTGACCATGGACCAAAGACAACTTTTCTACTAGTGTATTCTGACATTGGTGGTTTGTTTAAATGTAATCTACGTGGATTGTGCCGCATCCAAATGGCACAACCACAATTTATAAAGTGGAAGCACGTACACCCGGTTACTGGAGATCCAGGAGCTTTGCCAGATGCAGGGATGCAGGAGCAGAGAGGCGGTGAGATAGATGGGCTCAAGATTAGGCCAGAAAGTGGTACCGATTTCCTCCTCATCTAGGCATTATCGGTGAGAACATTGTTGTTTATGTTGCCACGTCATGCTGCAGCATCTAGAATAAGTTGCTGCTTCGCGGAGTGTGGGAGCTTAAATAATTTATTTCTGTGCCACTTACATTCCGTCGTATTTGGATACCTCGTGCCCCTCAGCAATTGTAGAACCGGTGGATCCTTGTTTTCAGATAGCAGTGGCGCAATCACAATTTCGGATTCAACTACTGACTCGGGCATTTCCAAACCCTAAGTCGTGGTACATTTTACTCAGAGAACGTGGGTAGATTGTTTCGCCCAGCAACGTGCCACACACAGAGCGATCAGAATTTAACAGAATTACATATATAGGTTCAAGTTCAACACATTACTATGCATCTTCCTGCCTTCTTCCTCTTCCTCGGTGCCAATTTTCTTAGCTTCACGTACTCTGCATCGCCGGGACAATGGGCACCAGAATCGTGTCCAGCATCATCTTTCCACTCGTTTTTAATTTCTTCCGGCAGCAAAATGACTGACCCGGCAGCCATGTTTCTGACCTTGCGGCGCTTCGTGTCAAAGAAACAAGACTGTTGCATAACTGCCCAATATCTACAGAGTAAATAAAACAAAAATTACAATTCAGCACAAACATGCGAACCCCAAGAAACCTTTGCTTACCAGGAGCTATTTGGGCTCGAGCAACCACCCTGTCCAAGAATAGAAGGGCGACCCCCAGTTGCAGCAGCTTCCACATCCAGTACATGACATTTCAGGTCAAACATGGCAGCTGAAGCATACCTTTTCATCAACCCAATTAGCTAACTGTCACATGTTATAGGAACCATGATGCCACGTTCATCCATGAAGCTGAACTTTGCTATCTGCTTCGGCCATAATTCAACATGATTACGCTGAGAAGCAACCATACCAGATATAGTGCAGATCTACGCATGTGCTTCTTCCATCGTGAAATGATGGCTTCCATACCACTTGCCCTTAGAGTCGTACCTGTAGAGGACTACCGTAACCAGGTAAAGGGGGTCCGCGCATATCCCACTTGACCGAAAACTATGGACAAAATATGTTTGTCAGTGTTGGGCTAACAAAAAATTTGAGGTTCAGTAGCCAGCTAGCAGTTATAATTAGTGCGAATAGCAAAGAGAAGGGTACCTCACCCGCTTGTAACCAGAACTTCTTCTTCCTTGATAGTAGGATCTGCCATCCTCCGAACTGCTCGGCTCGTCGGCGGCGGAGGCGGGCTAGAGCCTCCCAACGGCGGCTACGGCATGCGCCATTGGAGCTCGGTATCAGCGATTGGGCGCAGCAACTTGGCCCCGGAAGTCAAATGTCCGAAGGGATCGTCCTGCCTGGAGGGTGGATTCCGACGCTGCTGGTGCTAGGGGAAAGCTAGGAATGGATTTGTGAATTTGGTGAACGCATCCAATCCACTTAGCTGCTCGATTTTCCTAAGAGGTTGCCATGTTGGCACCCGCGTCATAGACAAATGATTGACATGTGGGTCCCGACCGTCTACTTCACAGGGCGGTTTAACGGAATGTTTGTATTTTGCAGGGGTGAGATGAGTTTGCCTCGAAATGGCCCCTCTCAGTAGTTGGCGGCACCCAACTTTTCGAAACGCGGTAATTTCAGGCAACTTAGGTACCACCATGCACTGGCCTGCCAACTTTGGTACCGCAGACTAACAAGCCCCTAGGAGGTGGTGGCTGCTCAGTGCCAGAAGGATCTCGAGGCTCAGTCACTAGAGACCGATGCCAAGCTGTCGGAATCCCAGAGGGCCCTCGCTCTAGAGAAAGAGGGCACCAAGCTCCGGGACGCCCTTGCAGAGGAGGAGAAACTTCGGAGCAGTTCACTTCAGGAGGCTGAGGAGCTCCAGGGAGTAATCAGGGCCCTGAAAGAGTCCCTTGCTGCTGCCGCGTGGGCCAAGTAGGAGCACGAGTGATCCGATCATGAGGCGTCGGAGGCCATTTTCCCATCCTTCCACACCCTTGCTAGGCAGGGTGTTGCGGTCCTCCCGCTCTTGGGGATTAAAGGTTTGCCGTGCTTGAGCTCTGGGCCGGCCACGAGGTCGAGGCACTTCTGGAACTTGCGTGCAGGGTCCTGAGCTCCCTGAAACCAGCGGTGCATGCCCTAGACGGCTTTATCTCCTCGGAATGCGAGGCGATGGTGACCGTCGTGGGGAATTCCCTTTTTACTAACCTCCTGCATCTGTGGCCCGATGTCGACTACTCGTTGGCCAGTCGTCAATTGACTGGTGTGCCACCTCTCGAGGTAAGGGTTGCCTCGCTCGTCGACATGCTGGTCGACACGTTTCCATGCACAGTGGATGACGAGAGGGAGGCCGGAGCTGGTGCCTCTGGTGGCCCCTATTGGGGGGATACCCCCGGGTAGGGTCACGCCGGGGTATAAAGGCGGAGTTAGCCGAGGTTCGGCAAGGCCAAAGCAGATGCTGGCCGGGTCACCTCAAGGCCGACCGAATCACGGAGTGACCCGGACCAGGGGGTGTTCGCCTAACTAAGTCTCAACCGACTTAAGCAGTAAGTCAGAAGTATATGTTTACTTGTATGCAGGAACAGGGGTGCCCGGATCAGCTGTGATCCGGGTCATGTTTGGCTTCTAGGAGAAGGAAGGAATCTTGCTGGTCAAAAAGTGGGCCCGGTACGCACTGCATGAGCGAAGCAGACAAGAGCAGGACCACCGGGTCATGGCCAACAGGGGTGACGACGCCCATGTCGGCTGACGCGGGCGCCGCAGAGGCTCACATAGCAAAAGCAAGTGTGACGCGGGGGAAAAAGCACCCCGGTCGGCTTACCACTTTGGGAGGAGGCATATTCCTAGGAATATGCCTCCACGTATGCCCTAGGCAGAAACCGAGCCTCCTCTATAAAAGGGGGGCTGGGGCTTCTGTAGAAGGGGTTGGTCTTTCCACTATTCTGTTTTGGCTAGGGTTTCAGGTGTGATCTGTGGGTGAGAGTAAGAGAGCTCCTTCTTCCTCCTCTCGCCGATACAGCTCTGGGAGCACTTGTAATCTTGGAAGGAAATCAATACAAACTTCTGTGTGGAGAATCACTCCACTATCCCTCCCTGGATTCCCCTAGCGTGTATTAGTCCCCACCTTTAGCCTATCCATGGCATCTGCCGTGACACCACCATGACAGTTGGCGCCCACCATGGGGCTAGCGGCGCTTGCAGGGGTCAAGATCCGGACGGGAAACATCATCGGCACCGGCGAACGCATCGTCTCTGGGCTCGTTCAGTTCTTTGGAGCGTTGGACTTCGTCAGCGACAACGCTGGCTACTTCGGCACACGCCCTCTTCCGCGCAATGGCCTCTTCGTCAGGCTCGGCGTGCACAAGGTCTACGTTGCTATGGACGTGTCAGGTGTTCATCCGTGTCACATCGTCGATGCGGGGGAGCCTCCCCTCACCGTGGTCCCTAGGACACGTATCGCTCGCTCCCCGGACCATGCAGAGGTGATGATGACTGCGCCAGGTGCGGGCGCGAGCAAGGATCCGGCGCCAGATCCAGAGGTAATGCCTAAGGCACCGAGGAAAGGTAGAGGTCCTCCACTAGAGAGGCCAGAGAACGTGTTCAGGGAAGAAATGGATAGCTTGGCAAACCCTATAGTAGCAGCGGTAGATCCGGCTCGAGCGCAGGCCGAGCTGGAAGAAACTAGGCAAAAAATCTTAGAGGGCGCAAAAAAGATAGCCGCGGCACAGCAGTCGTTGAATATGACACTGCGCGAGTACGCAAAGGCGAACAAGGTTGACGCTGTAAAAGTGAAGGGGAGAAATCTCATGAGCGAGATGAACAAAGAGGGTGATACTGGAATTGAGGTATCAGAAAACTGTTTGTCCGTGGGGCTGCCGAGGTATAGTACCCCGGCAAAGAACCTCAGAGCAGCGGATGCAGCTGCATCCGAGTTGGAGGGTCTAACAGGTGAAGCCCGGCAAAGACAACAAGATAGGGTTAACGAGCTGGTTCGGATTGCGAACAGGCAAAACGAGGAACTGCTCAGGGCTAACCCGGAGAGAGCTGGAGCCTCCAAGATCATCCATTCGGCGGTGGGTAACCTGGAGAAATCCCCTGGAGCCGCATCGTCTCCTCATGGTGGTCCAAGGAGAGAAGAGGTGGTAACCTCGGCCAGACGGAACAAACAGATCGTCCTGTATGACCCGACGTGGGCAGGGAAAGGAAAAGAAGCGCAGAAAAATGATGATCGACGGAGTGTGAGCCGAGGTGAAGCTGGCCGAGGTAACCACGACCAAGGCAAAGCCGGTCAAGGGAACGTTGTCAACGGTAATGCCGGACAGCGAAACTCGGCTGGAGTAGGACAACCGCAGCAGCGGAATATACCAAGGCAAGAGAAAAGTGCCGGCCGAGGTATGCAACAGAAAGGCGCTCCAAGAGAGCAAGACAGGTATAATGATGGAGACTCGGAAATGGCAAACGCGGGTTGAAACTGGATCGACTGTATAGGTCGGAACAAATCGAATGTCAAGGTCCACCGGGCCCAACATGTTTTGGACCCCGGATCATGAAGGAGCCACCGATACCGAACTTTCAGCTACCCAGGGGCACGAAGACGTATGACGGCAGTACGAAGCCGGAGGATTGGCTGATAAATTATGCTACGGCTGTGAAAATTGCCACTGGCAACCTGAGATGGGTTGTACGATATGTACCCCAGATGTTGGAAGGCCTGGCAAGGGTATGGCTGAACAATTTGCCACCAGGAAGCATTAACTGCTAGATAGATTTCGAGGAGATGTTCATCAGCAATTTTTCGAGTACGTATCAGAGGCCAGATAGGCCACAGACCCTAGCTATGTGCAAGCAAAGGCAAAATGAGACGGATCGGGAGTTTTTAACCCGGTGGTGCACTGTGAGAAATTCGTGTGAGGGCGTGATTGAATCACAGGCCATTGCATGGTTTGCACAAGGGTGCAGGTATGGAAGCGAGGTGTGGATGAAGTTGCAAAGTAAAATGCCAACTACATTGGCAGAGATGATCCGGATTGCAGATTCGTATGCTCTAGGTGATCCGACTCAACCTAGGCTCGTATCAAACGGGTCAAACGATGAGTACTATCAGAGAGATGGGGCCGGATCATCCCGAAGGAATGACTACAGAGGAAAAAGGAGAGATGATAGACCAGATCATCGGTATGGTTCGCACCAAGTTGCAGCTATGAATCAAGATCAGCCCGGAGCAGGGGGCAGTCAACGCCAAAAAACTGGAGGGCAGTGTTCTCCGAGAAATGATGGCAAGAAAACTTGGACACCAGAGCAAAAGAACCAGTGGCAAGAAAGGAAAGACCGTCCGAGGTATACTTATGAGTCGATGTTGGACCAGCCGTGTAAGTTTCATACACCAAATCCGAACAACCCAGCGGGTCATACGACGAGGCAATGTGAGTGGATGCGCAAGATCGAACAAGGTGGTTCGGGGAATGCTCAGGCACCCCGGAATGATCAGCCTCGGCAGGAGTTACCCCGGCAGCAACTTCTCTCCGGAGCGAACACGCAACAGCTAATGTTGCCTCCCCCTCCGCCGAGGTATGATAACAATGAGAGAAGGGATGCAGTACATCAGGTAGAAAATCAGCATCAACCGAACTAGAGGTACCCCCGGAAATGAGGGGAGAAACGAGTACAGGGAGCATCATCAGAGCTACTGTGTGTTCACCACTGAGGAAACTGACAGAAAAAGCTTACAACGTATGCATATGGAGGTGAATGCGGTGATGCCGGCAGTGACGAGGTTCATGCCTTGGTCGGACCAGGAAATCACCTAGAGCATCAGGGATCATCCCAAGCTCATGCCAAGCCCTGGTTCGTATGCGCTGGTGCTGGATCCGATGCTCATTGGACCTAGCATCAATGTAAGGTTATCAAAGGTGTTGATCGACAATGGCAGTAGCATTAACATCATGTATGCGGACACCATGCGTAAATTGGGCATCTCGGAAAACATGCTACAGCCCACGAGGACAACTTTCCATGGTATTGTGCCCGGTATTTCTTGCGAGCCAATAGGCAAAGTCCGGGTTGACGTGTTGTTCGGCACAAGAGACAACTGCCGAACTGAAAATCTGGAGTTCGAAGTGGTAAACTTAGAAAGCACGTATCATGCGTTACTCGGAAGGCCAACGCTGAACAAGTTCATGGCAAGTTGTCATATTAGCTACTTGAAGTTGAATTTGCCCGGACCAAACGGGGTGATAACCATTGCAGGGGATTTCCGACGTTCGATGGAGTGTGCGTCGGCCGGGTCGAACTTAGCCGAGTCACTTGTGATTGCGCAGGAAAAAAGGAAAATTCAAGAAGTGGCGGCATTGGCTCAGTCCGCGCAGCAGTATATGCCGGCGCTAAGTAACCCGCATGGAAGTGTCTCTTTCCAGGCCACGAAAGATACCATGAAGGTTCCTGTTGATGACATGTTCCCAGAGCGCACCGTAACAATTGGTGCCGGGTTAAATGATAAATAGGAAAGCGAGCTTGTCAGCTTCCTCCGTGAGAATCGGGACATTTTTTCTTGGTCCACACAGGACTTGCAAGGTGTTCCGAGGGAGTTGGCCGAGCACTCTTTGAATGTGAGACCTGGAGCTAAGCCGGTGAAGCAACCTCTCCGCCGCTTCGCCGAAGATAGGAGGAAAGTCATTGGGGATCAGATAGCTCGGTTGCTAGCTGCAGGATTTATCATGGAGGTTCTTTACCCGGATTGGTTGTCTAATCCGGTGCTGGTTGAAAAAAAGAAGGATGACCCGAACGTGCAGTGGTTTGGCGTATGTGTATCGATTACACGAACATGAACAAGGCGTGTCCAAAAGATCCATTTCCGCTGCCAAGAATAGATCAGGTCGTAGACTGAACTGCTGTGTGTGAACTGTTGTCATTCATTGATGCATATTCTGGTTTCCACCAGATACCTCTGAATCCGGATGATCAAATAAAGACTGCATTTATTACCCCGTATGGGGCTTATTGCTATCGCACCATGCCGTTTGGTTTACGTAATGCAGGGGCAACGTACCAAAGATGTATGCAAAAATGTTTGCACGACCAAATAGGTCAAAATGTACAGGTGTACATGGATGATTTGGTTATCAAGACCAAGGAAAGAAAAACACTCCTTGACGATATCAGGCAAACGTTTGCGAACCTAAGGAGGTTCCGAATGAAACTTAACCCGGAAAAATGTACCTTCAGTGTCCCGGCTGGGAAATTGCTCGGTTTTCTTGTTTCCAGCCGAGGTATCGAGGTTAACCCAACCAAAATCCGGGCCATCGAATGAATGGAACTGCCGAAGTGTCTTAACGATGTCCAGAAGTTCACAGGTTGCCTGGCCTCGTTAAGTCGGTTTGTATGTCGGTTTGGAGAAAAGGCGTTGCCTCTTTACCAACTCATGAAAAAGTCGGATAAGTTTGTTTGGACACCACAGGCCGATGAAGCCTTTACCCACCTGAAGAAAATGTTAGCCACGGCACCAGTGCTAGCCTCACCACTATCGAAGGAGCCAATGTTGCTCTATATAGCCGCAACCAACCGAGTTGTAAGTGCAGTGATAGTGGTGGAGCGCGACGAGGAAGGTAAGTCGGTGCAAATGCCAGTATATTACTTGAGCGAGGTGTTGTCTGCCTCAAAGCAGAACTATCCACATTACCAAAAGGTGGCATATGGCGTGTACATGGCCGCCAAGAAACTGAAGCACTACTTTGAGGAGCATCCTATCCAAGTCATATGTGAGGCCCCCATATCCGAGATAATGAGTAACAAGAATGCGAGTGGCTGAATTGCAAAATGGGCAATTGAGCTAGCTCCTTATGCGCCACAATATGACAGAAGAGAGGCCATCAAATCTCAAGCCGTGGCAGACATTTTTGTGGATTGGGCCGAGGTACAATACGAACCGCCACTTCCAGATCCGAACTATTGGCGAATGCACTTTGACGGATCAAAAACCAAAACCGGGCTAGGTGCCGGAGTTGTACTCACATCGCCAAAGAAGGACCAGTTGAAATATGTCCTGCAGATCCATTTCACCGCATCAAACAATGTCGCTGAGTATGAAGAACTTGTGCATGGGCTTAAGGTAGCAAAAGAAATTGGGATACGTCGGATCATATGCTTTGGCGACTCAGATTTGGTGGTGCAGCAAGTGTCGGGAGTGTGGGACAACCTTGATCCAAACATGGCACTGTACATATTTCATGTGCAGAAGATATCTGGTTACTTTGAGGGATGCGAATTTCACCATGTACCCCGGGTGGAAATGACGCTGCCGACATGCTATCGAAGCTCGGGTCAACCCGACAAGCAATTCCACTGGGTGTAGCATTAGAGCACCTTAGGAAACCATCCATCAGGCCATCCCTAGAATCCGAGTCAATCTATGTCCCGAAGGACACGGAATCCGGAGCTGTGCCCATGGACATTGACATGGGAAGTGGTGCGCGAACCCCGAGGACTGCCTCGGCAAACCCGGGGACTACTTCAGTAAACCTGGGGACTGCTCCACAAGACCCGGGGACTGCTCAGCGTGATCCGGTTGAAGTTATGCCGGTGGATCAAATGGAGATTGATGAGGATGTATTCCCTGTGCGGACGATACCAGCTTGGGCATTACCTATATTTCAGTTCCTGAAGGACGGAACATTACCCACTGAGGAAGTGCTGTCCAGGCAAACACAGAGGAGGGCAAAGGCTTACACGATCATCAATTCCGAACTATACAAAAGGAGTGTGACCAATGTCCTCCAGAGATGTGTTGACCCGGAAGAAGGGCTTGACATCCTCCGAGATATACATCAGGGGGAATGCGGGCATCATGCCTCATCCCGAGCCTTGGTAGCAAAAGCTTTTCGACACGGATTCTACTGGCCAAACGCCTTAGAGCAAGCAGAAGATCTGGTGAGAAAATGTAATGGTTGTCAGAGGTATGCTACCAAGACACATATGCCAATGTCGGAACTCAAGACCATACCAATCACTTCGCCGTTTGCCGTATGGTGTTTGGATATGGTTGGCCTGTTCAAACCAGCAAGGGGAAATATGACTCACATTCTGGTAATGGTGGACACGTTTACGAAGTGGATTGAGGTAAAGCCTATAAGAAAATGTGATGGAGCTACGGCCGTAACGTTTCTCAAAGATATCATCTTGAGGTACGGTTATCCTCACAGTATCATAACTGACAATGGCACAAATTTTGCGGAAGGAGCATTTGCTCGTTTCTGCCGGGATAAGAGGATCCGGCTGGACGTAGCATCGGTAGCCCACCCTGCATCGAACGGGCAATTGGAAAGATCCAACGGATTAGTATTATCCAAGATAAAACCCCGGCTCATTGAGCCGCTGCAAAGATCAGCGGGGTGCTGGATAGAAGAACTACCAGCGGTATTGTGGAGTTTAAGAACAACTCCGAATCGATCAATAGGCTATACGCTGTTCTTTCTAGTATATGCGGCATAAGCTGTATTACCAGCCGACATAGAGCATGATTCGCCTAGGGTCACCCAATACACAGAAGCCGAAGTGCAAGAAGCCCGGCAAAATGATGTTGATCTGCTGGAAGAAGCAAGAGAACTGGCACTGTCCAGATCCGCCATATATCAGCAAAATCTTCGACGCTATCATAGCCAGAAAGTGTGCCCCTGGGTGTTTCGGGAAGGCGATTTGGTGCTCCGGTTGGTACAACGTACTATGGGCATGCATAAGTTATCCCCCCCATGGGAAGGGCCGTTCATCGTGAGAAAAGCATTGCACAATGATTCTTACTATCTTATAGATGCAAAGCCACAGGAAAAGAACAAGACGGACAGGTCCGGAGAGGAATCCAAGCGACCATGGAATATAGCTCTACTTCGTCCTTTCTACACTTAGCTAAGAAGTCTATGTATCCGAGTTATCTCATATGTCGGTATGTATGTCGGAAATGAGCTTATCAATGAAATGTTGGCACCTCGAGCAGTAACTCGGGGACTGCCTCAATAATGTTTGTTGTTTTCTGCGCGTCGGCTAGAATAAGTTATTCTACTTAACTCGGATTAGTAGTGTGCGAGCACCAAAAACCCAACTCTTCGACTTGCTGCTGTCCAACAAGAATTGGCTTCATGGAAAGCAAGAGAACAAGTTTGGAATTGCGTAGCACATGAAAAACGACTAAGGAGAAGAATTTATTCGACCCGACGTTTGTTTTTTAACTAACCCTGCATTTATTTTCTAGTTATTATGGAGTTTTATTTTGGTGCTAAGTCTAAAAGTTTCCCAGTATTGTTAAGAAAATTTTCGAAGCTCGGATTCGTAAGTCATAAAACCGAATCAAGGTAGACACGAACCGAGCCAAGAGATTGAACGAACAACAAAAAGAAACTCGGGGACTACGCCCAAGTTAATTCGGCATAAGAACTTAGTAGCAAAATATCACATGTGTTTGGAATACAACTCCACCCGGCATACCGGGGATCTGATAAATTTTTAAGTGTTTTAGCTCAAGGAGCAGCAGGAGGAGGAAGTTCGGCATCGTCCTCGCTGCCCTCAATATCAGACGCATCATCTTCTCCTTCATCATCCGAGCCATCTTCACCATGCTCAACCTCTTCGTCTCTAGCAGCTTCCAGGAAGCTTGGCCCCTCAACCCATTCATGAATGGGAGCGTATTCAATGAGGTTATAGGCACAAGCCTGGCGCCGAGCTACCCACTCCGGGTCATTGGTCCATCTGGATCCTGTGCGCAGACGTGTCAGGAGGTTGAGATCAATCTTCTCGTACCACGTGAGTATGTGGTGAAGGATGGTATCATCTGCGCACGTCCAGCGGACTCTCTCCAGAGGTCAAGCTGAGTCTCGGTTTCCATTAACTTCTCAATGAGAAGTGCGGTGGTCTCCGGGGCTTCTTCGCCGGGCCAGAAAGTGTTAAAGATGCGAGTTGCAGCGCCGAGGATGTCCTTGCCGTAATTCTTAATGAGCTCCACGCGAGATGATAAGCTGACCAACAGGTCCTCCAGGTCGTAAGGAATCCCTTCACTATCAGAAGTGACCAGAGTACCCCTTTGTCGGCGGAAGTTGGCAACTGCTGCACTCGCGATAGGAGTGCCCTCTACAAATTTTCTTGGAAACGAGACAAAGGAGAAAGGTCAAGAAAGGACATATGAAGTAACCTGGAGAAGTAGGTCGGAAAAGGCAAAGAAACTTACGTGATATATGACTGAGGATCCGGATCAACTCCTTGGTGCAGTCATCACGTCTCTTCCGGAGCTGCTCAAGCTCAGCATTCGCCGACCCAAGCTGGATGTCGGACTCCTTGAGAAGATCCTGGTCCTTGGCGATCTAGAGGTTGGGGCGCTCGCGCTCTTCTGTGAAATTATGGCCAGCCTTTTGAAGTTCGGATTGGTGCTAGGCCTTCATCTTCTCCATCTCAGCCTTGAGCCTAGAAATCTCATCGTCCTTGGTCCGGAGGAGGGCGAGCTCGTCATCTTTCTTCTTAAGCTTGGCTTGGTGCTGCCCTGCTTGTTCGAGAAAATGCAGCATCATATCAGGCACGGGCACACTATCTTCAAGCGATGCTGAATAGTGTGTTGGCCCGGCAGAGCCGAGGTATGAATGTTGGCCGAGCCAAGGAGAAAAGGGAATGGAAAGTATGGCAAAGTCGGACAGAAATGACTTACCCTTGATCTGCTCCAGATTTTTGTGCATAATGATGTTCTCAGCTTCCACCCCAGCTGCGGAAACCGAATGATGAGGTTAGTCCGGCAAAGGAAAATGAAGCAAAACGAAGAAGCGCTAAGGAAGAAATTTACCGCTCTTCTTGTATTCCGCAATAAGTGCAGCCTGCTTTGCGCGTAGCAGCTTGTGGGTATCCAGCAAGCGTTGGAATTCAGCACTCCGGTGATTGGTGGTCACCTGAAAAGGACAAACACAAGTTAGCTCGATGCATATTCGAAGTGTACTAAAATCTAGGCCAACTGGAACTTAACCCGGCTCTAGGTGTGTGCATATTCGAAGTATACTAAAATCCGGGCCAAGTGGAACTTAACCCGGCTCTAGGTGTGTGCATATTCGAAGTGTACTAAAATCCGGGCCAAGTGGAACTTAACCCGGCTCTAGGTGTGTGCATATTCGAAGTATACAAAAATCCAGGCCAAGTGGAACTTAACCCGGCTCTAGGTGTTTGCATATTCGAAGTGTACTAAAATCCGGGCCAAGTGGAACTTAACCCGGCTCTAGGTGTGTGCATATTCGAAGTGTACTAAAATCCGGGCCAAGTGGAACTTAAGCCGGCTCTAGGTGTGTGTGCATATTTGAAGTGTACTAAAATCCGGCCAAGTGGAACTTAACCCGGCTCTAGGTGTGTGCATATTCGAAGTTCTCATTGAGCTACGTTAGTTTTCTAAAGAGCATCTGGCCGAGTAACGAGTTACTCCCCCGGAGGCTCGGGGACTAATGGTTACTATCTACAACTTGTAAAGGGGAAGCGACGTACCTCCATCATTCGCCCAGCGAGGTTAATTGCCTTTGCGGCTGTGTTCATCTGAGTGGAAAACTCGGCAGGGCCGAACTTCTCCGGAAGATCAATGTCTTGAACCACCTCTACATTATTCCAATTCATGACGAATTCAATTAAGCTCGGAGGGTACCGTTCACCGCTGGGCATATGGGGCGCCACCAAGCCCTTCGCATGCGCTTCTTTCCTTTCGATCAAGGCAAGGGCTAGGCTGGTGTGCACAACCATTTGTTGTGTGTCAGTTGGCTCAGCAGGCGCGTCCTTCGCTGCTGATGCTTTCTTGGGAAGCATTGACACGAGGGTACGCTGCCCGGCTTCGACGGATGGTGGCTTGGTAGTGTCCGGAGTCTTCTTTTCCTTGGCTTGCTGGGAAGAGGAAGCCGGCGTAGCGGTTTTTCCCTTAGGAGCGGCGGAGTGGTTCCTCGCCGAGGTTGAGAAGACTCGGACGAGGCAGAGGAGCTAGGCGTTGATGCTCTTGGGGCTGGACTTGGTGCTGCTGCTGATGTTTTAGCAGTCGGAGTTGGTGCTAATGCCAGAGTTGGTGTTGGTACGGGTCTGGTTGTTGGTACTGGTGCTGGAGCTGAAGTTGCTTCAGTGGATGCTGGTTGCGGCGATGCCGAAGTGGTGGATGTCGTCACCTCGGCTGGGCCGGTCTCCCCCGCTCCAAGGTTACCCCCCTCTTGCCGAGGTGGAGCAGAACCCGGAGCGGCCGCAGAACCCTCTGGAATAGGGCTCAGCGGACAGGACTCGTCGTCGCGACGGGGAGAAGGGCTGGGTCGAAGAGGTGAAGAGATGCTCGATCCACTTTGAGGACCTCCACCGGAGCCCTGCAAAAGAGAACAATGTTAGAAGAGAAATCACAACGATGCAAGGGCGAGCAAGTTACAGAAGGCAAAACAACTTACGCATCCGAGTTTTGGGCCTCCTTGGGTTTCTGAGCCCTTCGTGTTGGGGCCTTGCCTGCTGGCTTGGAGGCAGTCTTGTCCCCGGACCTCTTTCGCCTTTTAGCGGGCTGAGAAGGTCCGGAGGATGAACTTGAAGCAGCCCCGCGCTTCTTCTTCGGAGCCACCGGAACAGGTTCGCCCGTAGCGAGGGGAGGATCCTCGTGGATATGACCACCGGGGTGAGCTGATGGCAGAAAAGCAAAAGAAAGGGGGACAGCCTCAACAGGTTCAATCACCTCGACATCCGAGTCATCTTCATCATCGGGCCAATCTCTAATGGAAGAGGATTTACCCGTGGGTCATTTCGTGGCATCGGTCATTGGGAGGAACATCTCCTGGTCCGGCTCCTCCTCATCCGGGTTCTCCCGGTCCGGCGCCCACTTAAGGGTCAGATCGGTGCCGTCCTCGATGGTCTGCTGAAGAAATTGCTGAGGAAAGGAATGAACGAAAGAGTCAAAATGCAACAATAACTGACATATAATTGGTCCGGAGTAAGTTTGCAACATGAAGCTTACCACGGGAGGAAGCCTATCACGGCAGTAATGCTCCATTCCCCAAGTCCACTCGGAGGAGAAGTCCTTGTGAGTGGTAAAAAGAGCCTTAACCTGGCGATAGATCTCCGTGTTGCTCAGCTCGAAGGAGGAGGTCCGATTGGGGTCGCGGCCGAAGCTCATGTGGCACACCTTGTGGGTGCGCTTCTGGAGGGGGGAAATCCGGTTGCGCACGAAAGTGATCATGGCATCCTCGTTGCGCAGCCCAACCTTCTTCAGCTCCGCGAACATCTTGTTGACTTGATTGGCCAGGGCAGTGGGCTTCTTGGGGGATCTCATCCCACAAATCCGGGTTAGGTGGACCCGGAGTATAGGGGAGCAACCACATCAAGTCTTCAGTGCCCGTATTCCGGACATAGAAGAAGGTCCCGGCCCATCCTTTGCAGGACTCTAACCCGGTGACCCGGGGGAAAACAGAAAACCTCCGGGGTGAAATGGAAGCCGCTCCGAATTGAGTGAGCTGTTTGTCCTCCGGATCAGCGTGGATGTTGGGGATGACATTGTGATGAAGGCCAAAGAACCGGATCCATAGCTCCTTCGTGGGCCACAGTCCGGCGTAGCCTTCGATCGTAGAAGCAAAGGCAGAGAGAAGTGATGGCGTTGGCTGGAAGATGGTGCAGTTGGAGCTGGTATGTACTGAGCCAGTCCCGAAAAAAATCGCTCACCAGCAACCCGAAGCCCCGTTGGAAGTGGGACAAAAAGACGACGAACTCACCCGGATTGGGTGAGGGGGCCAGTTCATTAGAAGGGAGACGAGCAGCGACGCTGGCGGGGATGCGCCTGGTTTGATAAAGCCAGTCAAGATCATCTTGACAGACCCATGACTCGGCCCACGCGCCGCGGTCCGCCGCCGCGGCGTCCTCCTACATCTCCTGCTCAACAATGATGAGTTCTTCTTCTGTCATCTGGTCCTTGAGGCCCTCGCTGGCGCTGGAGGCGGCGGAGGACAGTGGTTGGGACTGACGAGGACCCATGGCGAGAGATTTGCGTCGCGGTGGCGGCGACGCAGAGGTGCGACGGAGAAGCACGGCGGCAACGCTGCTATTTGGTATCACTGGCGGCGGCGTGGTCACGAGGAAGATGAAGAAAAAGGGCAACGGGCAGAGGGGCGCGAAAGGAGAAAGACCATAAGGGAAGCACCCCTCCGCTATTTAACCACTCCCACCAGCGGTGAGTGGGATCGTCTCCTGCGGACCCGCCACACGCAGTGGCCATGTATCACCTGCCCGGACAAATCAGCGGGGAGCCACACGGAGGGCCACAGAGCGAAGAGAATCCTATGACGTGACACTGTGATGCGAGAAACGAGGAGGCAGGCATGACGTGACCCGCGCACAGTGATAACTGACAATTACTGCGGCGGTTACTGTGCAGGCCCTTAAAATAAGACGACATAATGATTGCCCTTCACGTGGCTTAGCGTGCAAGAGAAGGAAATAAGACCTGGATGAAACTGTGGTAACCCGGCCGGCAAGTGAAAACTTGGAATGTGCGAAGGGAACGTAAATCCATATAATCCGAGGTAAAGAGGTAACTCGGCAATAATGACCGGAGCACATAATTGAACCTGATGTGGCCATAGCGGCCAAAGCAGCTAAGACCGCACCAGCTTCGGGGACTAATGTTGGGGGATACCCCCGGGTAGGGTCACGCCAGGGTATAAAGGCCGAGTTAGCCGAGGTTCGGCAAGGCCAAAGCAGATGCTGGACGGGTCACCTCAAGGTCGGCCGAATCACGGAGTGAACCGGACCAGGGGGTGTTCGCCTAACTAAGTCTCAACCGACTTAAGCAGTAAGTCGGAAGTATATGTTTACTTGTATGCAGGAACAGGGGTGCCCGGATCAGCTATGATCCGGGTCATGTTTGGCTTCTAGGAGAAGGAAGGAATCTTGCTGGTCAAAAAGAGGGCCCGGTACGCACTGCATGAGCGAAGCAGACAAGAGCAGGACCACCGGGTCATGGCCAACAGGGGTGACGACGCCCATGTCGGCTGACGCGGGCGCCGCAGAGGCTCACGTAGCAAAAGCAAGTGTGACGCGGGGGAAAAAGCACCCCGGTCGGCTTACCACTTTGGGAGGAGGCATATTCCTAGGAATATGCAAGAGTTGCCCCGCTATCCCCCCTTTCGAGGAGGCCGCGGGGCTTGTATCTGTCCCGTAGGTCCCTCGGGGAGGAGGCCGTAGGCTTTGTAACTTCAGTTCCACCTCGTAAGTCCCTCGAGGAGGCGACCGTAGGGTGCGTACTTTCCCTATATATCTCCTCCAAGAGGTAACCATAGGTTCTGCACGCCGCTTGAGGGGTAGTCTCAAGGGTCGCCCTGCTAGCCCCTCTTCTGAGGAGGTCGCGGGGCTTGTACCTGTCTCGTAGGTCCCTCGAGGAGGAGGTCGTAGGCTCTGTACGTTTGGTTCTGCCCCGTAAGTCCCTCAAGGAGGCGACCGTAGGGCGCATACTTTCCCAGTATAGTTCCTTGATGTGGTAACCGTAGGTTCTACATGGTGTATTCTTTCCTTTTGCGCATAGTGTGATGATCGTAAAGCACCAGGAATCGTGGTTGAGGCGACTTATTGTCGGAGCTAGTCCATGAGTTCAAAGCTCAGCACTCTAGGCTCATGTGCTCACCAAGGGTGGCAACGGCGGTAGGCACCATGACCAGCCCCCGCTCACGCGACGTGGAAAAGGGAGAAACACCACAAAAGAGAAACAAATATGCAAACATGGAAAACAACAGGTAAAAGAGAGTCGAAGGCGAGCTATTTCTCAAGAATCTTAACATTACATGAGGAGCAGGCTTCTTGTTACCACTGTCGCCGTGAGACCGGCTCATAGGTAGAATTTGCGTAGGTGCTGGATGTACCAGGGGTTGGGGATTGGGACCCCCTCCTCCGTTTCCAGCCGTGCTACGCCTAGCCTTGCAACGTGGGTAACACTGAAAGGTCCCTCTCACATTGGAGATCACTTATGGAGGCCCTCGTGAGAGAGGACACGGTGAAGAACCAGGTCCCCCACTTCCAGGAGAATATCATTTTGCGGCCCGAAAGTTGGGTCGCCCAGGCAACGCGGTACCCAAGTTCCCTCAAATTAGCCAGTATGACTACAGTTTGTGAGCCAAATACTCACAGGGTCTTTTTCGGCACGAATTCAACTTTAAGTTTCAATACAAAAAATCAGGCTAATGGCCATCAAGTTGGCCCCCCTGTCAATTCTCGCCGTTATGTCGCTCCCGTCGCTTAGGTGTCAATTAGGCTTGCAGCGTTGGCGACTGCATCCATTACGCGTCTTCTTCTTCCCTGGAGCGGCAATCTGTGGGGCATCGTAGCCATGGCGCGGAGCTAGGAAGTGGACAAACCTGCTCGGCCTAGCTCTCCTCCCTGTAGGCTTACAGCGTTGGCGCATGCATCCATTACGCGTCTTCTTCTTTCCTAGAGCGGCAATCTGTGGTCGCGGCCATGGCGCAGAGCTAGGATGTGACGAACCTGCTCGGCCCCGCTCTCCTCCCCATCCCGAGTCGGAGCTCGCCCTCACCATGGACGCACCAATGGCACGGTGCGGGGACGAGAATTAGTTCTCGGTGAGATCTGTCACCGTGTCGACCATGCTCGATTCTGTTTTCCTCCTCTAGAATCCGAGCTCTCCGTCGCCGTGGTTGCACCCGCACCAATTCTGCCACCTCTGCCGAGGTCACTGTGGTTGCGCAAGTTCTGTCACGTTGGACCTGTAAGTGAATTCGGAGCTGGGCAGCGGCAACCTGTTGTTGAACCTGCAAGGAATTTGCTGAAGACTGCGTGCCGCTCCAAGGTCTTCGGCTGATGCCTTCGGCTTCTGCCAACATCCACCGCCGATGTGAGATCATTTAGTTACTTCAATACAAAAATTTTACCAATTTAACTTGTTGATGTATTCCTTGACAATTATAATATAATCGAGCACTAGAAATATTTTGTAGTGTGCATGAGCACGATCAGTAATATAATTGAACACTAGAAATTTTAAGGCACTCCATATAAAGGAGTAGATTAATATAGAAGCTTCACCAGAGACACCACGGATATATTGTCTTACATGCCAAACACAGGTAATAATTAACTAAAACAAAACAAAAGCAGGGGTGGCAACAGGAGGTCGGGACACAGAGACGCCTAGCAGGGCAGGGGTTTATTAGCAGGAGGCAACGACAGCCTAGTCGATGGGATACAGGCCAGTCCTGACATACTCCTGGAGGAATTTGTCATAGGCTGCGTGCCGTGCCAAGGTAATCGGCCTATGGCTTCTGCCTCCGCCTCTGCCAACACCCTCCGCGTGCTGGATCATGCTATTGAGGTCCATGTTGATTGCTCTGCCACAGAATGGGCAAAACAGTCTCCCCCTATGGTGGAAACGGATTAGCCCACACCGTAACCGCCTCAGCACGTAGCGGCTCTTATTGTCCTTGGATACCTTGCTATCGTCCACTTCATCATCATCCTCCTGTTGATTTTTAAAAACATAACTTAGAACTCATACATATGATTGAATTGTATTACAACTGAAAAATTGACAACATGTATATGTAAGACAATATATCCGTGGATATCAAAGATAAAGCATCTCATCAATAGTTTGATCGGTTCATATATCATTTCATCTCAACACAATGACAAATAATTGCATCAGAGTGAATGTAGGATAAATCTAGGGGCCTGATAAGTTTCTTCGGGGATGGAGTAGGTGAACCAAGTAACAATTGCAAAACCTGTAATATTGTCGTACATCGCCCCAGGTTCACTAACTCATCCCAGAAAAAATCTGACACCAATGTGTCTGCCTCTCTTTTGGGACAAATTTGAATCATTAGCCACAATGAGAAATTGAAATGTAATCGTACAAAACGTTATTCAGGGATATAGATAGTCAGGTACAAAAACAAGCCTAAATATTTTAATTATAAATAAAAAACCAAACAATTAATCTTCAAGTACATGTTAAAAATACTTATGATCAAAACCATTCATATACATATGCATCATACCAATCATTAAAAGATCAGAAACTTTTCAAGGATCATATATGTAGTTTCATATGAGAATAAATCTAGGGCCTCATAATTTATTGCCACTTGATTTTAATAAGACATATCCCATTTTTACGCAGCGCTCTAAATCTCACTTCCAACTGGGCCCTACTGCTAGTAACTTCCATGAGTCAAGGGCCCCCTCGAGTAGATCTAACGTTGCTAGAAATTGGTTCCGCGCCACTTGCATGCAGTGGAATCGACGTCTGCCATGAGCGTGTTTTCAATGCAGCTCTAAAGTGGAGATCGTGGTTGTTTCAAAAAAAAAGGGAACCCAAAAAAAAGGGTGGAGATCGTGGCCGCCCCCCGCCCACCACACGTGTCCACTAGAGTAGGATCATATATGCTGCCCCTGCATGTGTTGTAGTAGCAGTAGTAGGCTTTTCAGACTTGATTAAACTTGACATGACCGCTCGACGACTTTTTCCATGGACGGCATTGTGTTCCTTCCTGTAGAAGTCTCGTTGAGGGAGACGTCAGTGTTGTCTCATGTTGTACTGTGAAGGGCACGACGTGTGCAACGATCATCGTTGGATCACACAGAATCAACGATTGGTGCGCACGATCCGCGTGACAACTGTGAAAACCAATCAGAGAGTAGAAGACAGGGTGAGCACAGGTTTGGGCTTCTACAAAAGATAGAGAGAGGGGGGCAAAACTAAGTAGTACCACATAAAACCAAGGGCAAAACTGAGTAGTATAAAAATGGAAAGTGTCTTGTACAATCAAATACATCGTGGCATACATCAAAATATGCCAAGATAGATCACTTAGAGTTCATTGGATGTGTGTTCTTCTCATAAACCACACATGGATCTACTAGTGTGATTGCATGTCTGCTCTTTTCATTAACCATAGTTAGAGTCATTGCATGTCTTTTCTTTTCACAAACCATATATCACCAGTGTCGTTGCATGTGTGTTCTTCTCATGAACCACACATGGATCCACCCAGTGGGATTGCATGTCTATTCTTTTCACAAACCACATATGGATCCACCAGTGTCATTGCATGTCTGTTCTTTTCATGAACCACACCCAGTGTCATTGCATGTCTGTTCCTCTAAACAAACCACATAAGGATCCACCAGTGTCATTGCATGTGTGTTCTTCTAAACAAACCACACATGGATCCACCTAGTGTGATTGCATGTCTGTTCTTTTCACAAACCACAAATGGATCCACCAGTGTCATTGCATGCGTGTTCTTTTCATGAACCATAGCTAGAGTCATTGCATGCCTGTTCTTTCCACAAAGCACACATGGATCCACCTAGTGTCATTGCATGTCTGTTCCTCTAAACAAACCACATAAGGATCCACCAGTGTCATTCCATGTCTATTCTTCTCATGAACCATAGCCAGTGTCATTGCATGTCTGTTCTTCTCACAAACCACATAAGGATCCACCAGTGTCATTGGATGGGTGTTTTTCTCATGAACCACACATGGATCCACCCAGTGTCATTGCATGTCTGTTCTTTTGATGAACCACAGCTAGAGTCATTGCATGTCTGTTCTTTCCACAAACCACATATGGATCCACCATTGTCATTGCATGTCTGTTCTTTTCATGAACCACACCCAGTGTCATTGCATGTCTGTTCCTCTAAACAAACCAGACATGGATCCACCTAGTGTCATTGCATGTTTGTTCTTTTCATGAACCACACATGGATCACCCAGTGTCATTGCATGTGTGTTCTTTTCATGAACCTCAGCTAGAGTCATTGCATGTGTGTTCTTCTAAACAAACCACATAAGGATCCACCAGTGTCATTGCATGTGTATTATTCTCATGAACCACAGCCAGTGTCATTGGATGTGTGTTCTTCTCATGAACCACACATGTATCCACCAGTGTCATTGCATGTGTGTTATTTTCATGAACCACAGCTAGAGTCATTACATGTGTGTTCTTCTAAACAAACCACATAAGGATCCACCAGTGTCATTGGATGTGTGTTCTTCTCATGAACCACACCTAGTGTCATTGGATGTGTGTTCTTCTCATGGACCACACAGGATACACAAGTGTCATTGCATGTGTGTTCTTTTCATTAACCACATCTAGAGTCATTCCATGTGTGTTCTTCTAAACAAACCACATAAGGATCCACCAGTGTCATTGCATATGTGTTCTTTTCATGAACCACATAAGGATACCCAAGTGTCATTGCATGTCTATTCTTTTCACAAACCACATAAGGATCCACCAGTGTCATTGCATGTATATTATTTTCTTGAACCACATAAGGATCCACCAGTGTCATTGCATGCGTGTTCTTCTAAACAAACCACATAAGGATCCACAAGTGTCATTGCATGTCTATTCTTTTCATGAATCACACCCAGTGTCATTGCATGTCTATTCCTCTAAACAAACCACATAAGGATCCACCAGTGTCATTCCATGTCTGTTTGTCTCATGAACCACAGCCAGTGTCATTGCATGTCTGTTCTTCTCACAAACCACATAAGGATCAACCAGTGTCATTGGATGTGTGTTCTTCTCATGAACCACACATGGATCCACAAAGTGTCATTGAATGTATATTCTTTTCATGAACCACAAATAGAGTCATTGCATGTCTATGCTTTCCATAAACCACATATGGATCCACCAGTGTCATTGCATGTCTGTTCTTTTCATGAACCACACCCAGTGTCATTGCATGTCTGTTCCTCTAAACAAACCACACATGGATCCACCTAGTGTCATTGCGTGTCTGTTCTTTTCAGGAACCACACATGGATCACCCAGTGTCATTCCATGCGTGTTCTTTTCATGAACCTCAGCTAGAGTCATTGCATGTGTGTTCTTCTAAACAAACCACACATGGATCCACTAGTGTCATTGCATGTGTGTTCTTTTCATGAACCACAGCTACAGTCATTGCATGTGTTTTCTTCTAAACAAACCACATAAGGATCCACAAGTGTCATTGCATGTGTGTTCTTCTCATGAACCACACCCAGTGTCATTACATGTGTGTTCTTCTCATGAACCACACATGGATCCACCAGTGTCATTGCATGTGTGTTCTTTTCATGAACCACAGCTAGAGTCATTGCATGTGTGTTCTTCTAAAAAAACCACATAAGGATCACCTAGTGCCATTGCATGTCTATTCTTTTCATGAACCTCAGCTAGAGTCACTGCATGTGTGTTCTTCTAAACAAGCCACATAAGGATCCACCAGTGTCATTGCATGTGTGTTATTTTCATGAACCACAGCTAGAGTAATTGTATGTGTGTTCTTCTAAACAAACCACATAAGGATCCACCAGTGTCATTGCATGTCTGTTCTTCTCATGAACCACACCTAGTGGCATTTCATGTCTGTTCCTCTAAACAAACCACACATGTATCCACCCAGTGTCATTGCATGTGTGTTCTTCTAAACAAACCACACCTGGATCCACTAGTGTCATTGCATGTGTGTTGTTTTCATGAACCACACTACAGTCATTGCATGTGTGTTCTTCTAAACAAACCACATAAGGATCCACCAGTGTCATTGGATGTGTGTTCTTCTCATGGACCACACATGGATACACCAGTGTCATTGCATGTGTGTTATTTTCATGAACCATAGCTAGAGTCATTGCATGTGTATTCTTCTAAACAAACCACATAAGGATCCACCAGTGTCATTGCATGTGTGTTCTTTTCGTGAACCACATAAGGATACACCAGTGTCATTGCATGTCTGTTTTTTTCACAAACCACATAAGGATCCATCAGTGTCATTGCATGTCTGTTCTTTTCATGAACCACATAAGGATCCACCAGTGTCATTGCATGTGTGTTCTTCTAAACAAACCACATAAGGATCCACAAGTGTCATTGTATGTCTGTTCTTTTCATGAACCACACCCAGTGTCATTGCATGTCTGTTCCTCTAAACAAACCACATAAGGATCCACCAGTGTCATTGCATGTCTGTTCTTCTCATGAACCACAACTAGTGTCATTGCATGTCTGTTCTTCTCACAAACCACATAAGGATCCAACAGTGTCATTGCATGTGTGTTCTTTTCATGAACCACAGCTAGAGTCATTGGATGTGTGTTCTTCTAAACAAACCACATAAGGATCCACCGGTGTCATTGCATGTCTGTTCCTCTAAACAAACCACACATGTATGCACCCAGTGTCATTGCATGTGTGTTCTTCTAAACAAACCACTCATGGATCCACTAGTGTCATTGCATCTGTGTTGTTTTCATGAACCACAGCTAGAGTCATTGCATGTGTGTTCGTCTACACAAACCACATAAGGATCCACTAGTGTCATTTGATGTGTGTTCTTCTCATGAACCACACCCAGTGTCATTGGATGTGTGTTCTTCTCATGAACCACACATGGATACACCAGTGTCATTGCATGTGTGTTCTTTTCATGAACCATAGCTAGAGTCATTGCATGTGTTTTCTTCTAAACAAACCACATAAGGATCCACCAGTGTCATTGCATGTGTGTTCTTTTCATGAACCACATAAGGATACACCAGTGTCATTGCATGTCTGTTTTTTTTCACAAACCACATCAGGATCCATCAGTGTCATTGCATGTCTGTTCTTTTCATGAACCACATAAGGATCCACCAGTGTCATTGCATGTGTGTTCTTCTAAACAAACCACTTAAGGATCCACCAGTGCCATTGCATGTGTGTCATTGGATGTCTGTTCTTCTCATGAATCACACATGGATCCACCCAGTGTCATTGCATGCATGTTCTTTTCATGAACCATAGCTAGAGTCATTGCATGTCTATGCTTTCCACAAACCACATATGCATCCACCAGTGTCATTGCATGTCTGTTCTTTTCATGAACCACACCTAGTATCATTGCAAGTCTCTTCCTCTAAACAAACCACACATGGATCCACCTAGTGTCATTGCATGTCTGTTCTTTTCATGAACAACACATGGATCACCCATTGCCATTGCATGTGTGTTCTTTTCATGAACCTTAGCTAGAGTCAGTGCATGTGTGTTCTTCTAAACAAACAACATAGGGATCCATAAGTGTTGTTGCATGTGTGTTCTTGTCATGAACCACAGCCAGTGTCATTGTATGTGTGTTCTTCTAAACAAACCACATAAGGATTCACCAGTGTCATTGAATGTTTGTTCTTCAAAACAAACCACATAAGGATCCACTAGTGTCATTGCATGTGTGATCTTTTCATGAACCACAGCTAGAGTCATTGCATGTGTGTTCTTCTCATGAACCACACATGGATCCACCAGTGTCATTGCATGTCTGTTCTTTTCATGAACCACACCCAGTGTCATTGAGTGCATGTTCCTCTAAACAAACCACACATGGATCCACCAGTGTCATTGCATGTATTTTCTTTTCATGAACAACACATGGATCCACCAGTGTCATTGCATGTGTGTTCTTTTCATGAACCACAGCTAGAGTCATTGCATGTGTGTTCTTCTAAACAAACCATACATGGACCCACCTAGTGTGATTGCATGTGTGTTCTTTTAATGAACCACACATGGATCCACCAGTGCCATTGCATGTGTGTTCTTTTCATGAACCGCAGCTATAGTCATTGCATGTCTGTTCTTTCCACAAACCACACATGGATCCACCTAGTGTGATTGCATGTCTGTTCTTTTCACAAACCACACATGGATCCACTAGTGTCATTGCATGTGTGATCTCATGAACCACATCCAGTGTCATTGCATGTATGCTCTTTTCATGAACCAAATAAGGATCCATAGTGTCATTGCATGTCTGTTCTTTTCATGAACCACACCCAGTGTCATTGCATGCCTGTTCCTCTAAACAAACCACACATGGATCCACCTAGAGTCATTGCATGTGTGATGCATGTGTGTTCTTCTAAACAAACCACATAAGGATCCACCAGTGTCATTGCATGTCTGTTCTTTTCATGAACCACACCCAGTGTTATTGCATGCCTGTTCCTCTAAACAAACCACACATCGATCCACCTAGAGTCATTGCATGTGTGATGCATGTGTGTTCTTCTAAACAAACCACATAAGGATCCACCAGTGTCATTGCATGTCTGTTCTTTTCATGAACCACACCCAGTGTCATTGCGTGCCTGTTCCTCTAAACAAACCACACATGGATCCACCTAGAGTCATTGCATGTGTGTTCTTCTAAACAAACCACACATGGATCCACTAGTGTCATTGCATGTGTGTTCTTTTCATGAACCACAGCTACAGTCATTGCATGTGTTTTCTTCTAAACAAACCACATAAGGATCCACAAGTGTCATTGCATGTGTGTTCTTCTCATGAACCACACCCAGTGTCGTTACATGTGTGTTCTTCTCATGAACCACACATGGATACACCAGTGTCATTGCATGTGTATTCTTTTCATGAACCACAGCTAGAGTCATTGCATGTGTGTTCTTCTAAATAAACCACATAAGGATCCACCAGTGTCATTGCATGTGTGTTCTTTTCATGAACGAGAACTAGAGTCATTGCATGTGTGTTCTTCTAAACAAATCACATACGGATCCACTAGTGTCATTGCATGTGTGTTCTTCTCATGAACCACACATGGATCCACCAGTGTCATTGCACGTTTGTTCTTTTCATGACCCACACCCAGAGTCATTGCATGTATGTTCCTCTAAACAAACCACATAAGGATCCACCAGTGTCATTGCATGTCTGTTCTTTTCATGAACAACACATGGATCCACCAGTGTCATTGCATGTGTGTTCTTTTCATGAACCACAGCTAGAGTCATTGCATGTGTGTTCTTCTAAAAATCCATACATGGATCCACCTAGTGTGATTGCATGTCTATTCTTTTCACAAACCACACATGGATCCACCAGTGTCATTGCATGTGTGTTCTTTTCATGAACCACAGCTAGAGTCATTGCATGTCTATTGTTTCCACAAACCACACATGGATCCACCTAGTGTGATTGTATGTCTATTCTTTTCACAAACCACACATGGATCCACTAGTTTTATTGCATGTGTGTTCTCATGAACCACATCCAGTGTCATTGCATGTATGTTCTTCTAAACAAACCACATAAGGATCCACTAGTGTGATTGCATGTCTGTTCTTTTCACAAACCACGGCTAGAGTCATTGCATGTGTGTTCTTCTAAACAAACCACATAAGGATCCATAGTGTCATTGCATGTCCGTTCTTTTCATGAACCACACCCAGTGTCATTGCATGTCTGTTCATCTAAACAAACCACACATGGATCCACCTAGAGTCATTGCATGTCAGTTCTTTTCACACACCACACATGGATCCACCAGTGTCATTGCATGTGTGTTCTTTTCATGAACCACATCTAGAGTCATTGCATGTGTGTTCTTCTAAGCAAACCACATAAGGATCCACTAGTGTCATATCATGTGTGTTCTTCTCATGAACCACACCCAGTGTCATTGCATGTGTGTTCCTCTCATGAACCACACATGGATACACCAGTGTCATTGCATGTGTGTGCTTTTCATGAACTACAGCTAGAGTCATTGCATGTGTGTTCTTCTAAACAAACCACATAAGGATCCACCAGTGTCATTGCATGTGTGTTCTTCTCATGAACCACACCCAGTGTCATTGCATGTGTGTTCTTCTGATGAACCATACATGGATACACCAGTGTCATTGCATGTGTGTTCTTTTCATGAACCACAGCTAGAGTCATTGCATGTGTCTTCTTCTGAACAAACCACATAAGGATCCACTAGTGTCATTGCATGTGTGTTATTTTTATGAACCACATAAGAATACACCAGTGTCATTGCATGTCTTTTCTTTTCACAAACCACATAAGCATCCACCAGTGTCATTGCATGTCTGTTCTTTTCATGAACCACACAAGGATCCACCAGTGTCATTGCATGCGTGTTCTTCTAAACATACCACATAAGGATCCACCAATGTGATTACATGTTTGTTCTTCTCATGAACCACGACTAGTGTCATTGCATTTTTGTTCTTCTAAAGAAACCACATAAGGATCCACCAGTGTCATTACATATGTGTTCTTCAAAACAAACCACATAAGGATCCACCAGTGTCATTGCATGTGTGTTCTTTTCATGAACCACAGCTAGAGTCATTGCATGTGTGTTCTTCTGAACAAACCACATAAGGATCCACCAGTGTCATTGCATGTCTGTTCTTTTCATGAACCACACCCAGTGTCATTGCATGCCTGTTCCTCTAAACAAACCACAGATGGATCCACGTAGAGTAATTGCATGTGTGTTCTTCTAAACAAACCACACATGTATCCACCAGTGTCATTCCATGTGTGTTCTTTTCATGAACCACAGCTAGAGTCATTGCATGTGTTTTCTTCTAAAGAAACCACATAATGGTCCACAAGTGTCATTGCATGTGTGTTCTTCACATGAACCACACCCAGTGGCATTGCATGTGTGTTCTTCTCATGAACCACACATGCACACACCAGTGTCATTGCATGTGTGTTCTTTTCATGAACCACAGCTAGAGTCATTGCATGTGTGTTCTACTAAATAAACCACATAAGGATCCACCAGTGTCATTGCATGTGTGTTCTTTTCATGAACGACAACTAGAGTCATTGCATGTGTGTTCTTCTAAACAAATCACATACGGATCCACTAGTGTCATTGCATGTGTGTTCTTCTCATGAACCACACATGGATCCACAAGTGTCATTGCACGTCTGTTCTTTTCATGAACCACAGCCAGTGTAAATACATGTATGTTCCTCTAACCAAACCACATAAGGATCCACCAGTGTCATTGCATGTATGTTCTTTTCATGAACAACACATGGATCCACCAGTGTCATTGCCTGTGTGTTCTTTTCATGAACCACAGCTAGAGTCATTGCATGTGTGTTCTTCGAAACAAACCATACATGGACCCACCTAGTGTGATTGCATGTGTGTTCTTTTCATGAACCACACATGGATCCACCAGTGCCATTGCATGTGTGTTCTTTTCATGAACCGCAGCTAGAGTCATTGCATGTCTGTTCTTTCCACAAACCACACATGGATCCACCTAGTGTGATTGCATGTCTGTTCTTTTCACAAACCACACATGGATGCAACAACACGTTAGAGGAACCATGCAAACATGCAAGCCGAAGCATACCTTTTCATTAACCCAATTAGCTGACTGTCACACGTTAGAGGAACCATGATGCCACGTTCATCCATGAAGCTAAACTTTGCAGTCCGCTTCATCCATAATTCATCATGATTACATAGAGCAACAACCATACTAGATATAGTGCAGATCTGCGCAGGCGCTTCTTGCATCGTGGTACAATGGTGTCCATACCACTTGCCCTTAGAGTCATACCTGAAGAGGACTACCGTAACCAGGTAAAGGGGGTCCGCGGAGATCCCACTTGACAGAAAACTGTGGACAAAATATGTTTGTCAGTGTTGGGCTAACAAAAAATTTGAGGTTCAGTAGCCAGCTAGCAGTTATAATTAGTGCGAATAGCAAAGAGAAGGGTAGCTCACCCGCTTGTAGCCAGAACTTCTTCTTCCGGGGTAGTAGGATCTGCCATCCTCCGAGCTGCTCGGCTCGTCGGCGGTGGAGGTGGGCTAGAGCCTCACAACGGCGGCTACGGCATGTGCCATTGGAGCTCGGGATCAGCGACTTGGCGCAGCAACTTGGCACCAGAAGTCAAATGTCTGAAGGGATTGTCCTGCCTGGAGGGTGGATTCCGATGCCGCCGGTGCTAAGGGAAAGCTAGGAATGTATTTGTGAAATTGGTCAACGCATCCAATCCACTTAGCTACTCGATTTGCCTAAGAGGTTGCTGTGTTGGCGCTCGCGTCACGGACATATGACCGACATGAGGGTCTCGACCGTCTACTTCATGGGGCAGTTTAACGGAATGTTTGAATTTGGCAGGGGTGAGATGAATTCGCCTAGAAATGGCCCCTCTCAGTAGTTGGCGCCCCAACATTTTGAAACGCGGCAATTTCAGGCCACTTAGGTACCGCCATGCGCTGGCCTGCAAACTTTGGTACCGCAGACGAACATGCCCCACTTCCAGGGTACGAGCTTGTATGTTGCGGCAGTGGTATCGACGCAATGCCTGCTGGTATCTATCCGCTCGCACGCTGGCCTTGTGGCGAGCCTCTTCGAGAAGGTTGAGTTTGTCACGATGCAGCTCCTCTTGTGCTATTTCGTTGAAGGAGAGAACCCGGGGGGTGCCGTGCTTGATCTCTGCAGGGATGACAGCTTCAGCACCATATACGAGGAAGAAAGTAGTCTCACATGTCGGTTTGGTTGCGGTGGTTCGGATGGACCATAGCACCCCCGGGAGGGTGTCCATCCATCCTCGCCTGCACTCCTTGAGCTTGCGACAGAAACTCTTGGTCTTGAGCCCCCTCAAGAACTCTGCATTGGCCCGCTCCGCTTGTCCGTTACTGTGGGGATGGGCGACAGATGCGTAGCAGATCTTAGTGCCGATGTCCTCATAGTAGGAATGGAACAACCCGCTAGTGAAATGGCTGCTGTTGTTCGTGATGATGTGATTAGGCACCCCTAAGCGGCACATCAGGCCTTGGATGAACTTCACCACTGAGCGCGCCGAGATGGTTCTGACCGGTTCTACCTCGGCCCATTTGGTGAACTTGTCGATGGCGACGTAGAGGTATCGGTAGCCCCCCGGGCACCCGCGGAAAAGGCCCCAAGATATCCAGCCCCCAAACAACAAATGGCCATGAGAGCGGGATGGTCTACAGTTGTTGAGCCGGCTGATGTATTAGCATGGCATGAAACTAGCATGCTTCACAAGACCTCACCAGCTTCGTGGCATCGGCGAGTGCGGTGAGCCAGTAGAAGCTGCTACGGAAGGCCTTCCCTGCTAGAGTGTGTGACGAGGAGTGGTGGCCGCATTCCCCTGCATGGATGTCGGTCAGCAGCTCGCGCCCTTTGTCGTTGGAGATACATTGGAGGGCAACCCCGTTGAGGTGACGGCAGTACAGGTCCCCGTCCACCATGCAGTACTTCTTTGCTCAGCATACTAAGCTCTTTGCTGCGTTCTCGCTGTACAGGAGCATGGCTGTCCTGGAGGTAGCTTTTGAGTTCAGTGCTCCAGCTCTGCTCCTGGGCTGCGGCTGCTAGGACAAGCCTGTCTCCTGAAGGCAAGCCACAGTCGGGCGCTCCTGTGGAGGGTGGTGGCAGGAGTTCCACCAGGTGGGCAGTTCCCTTTCTAGGGGGGTGGCCAAGGGTTTGAACAATCTTTCCTCGAAGGCCCCTGGCTGTTGTGTCTCTCGCATGGATGCGCGCTTAGAAATCTCGTCCACCTCGTAGTTGTCTCCATGAGGAATGTGAAGCAGGTCCAAGCCTAGGAAGTACTTCTCCAGCCTTCACACTTCCTCCAGGTACACCACCATGTGCTTGTCCTTGGGACGGTAGCTCTTATTCGAGAAGTTAACCAGGAGCAAGGAATCCCCTGGATCGTGATGTGCTTGATGCCGAGGGTCATGGACACCTTGAGGCCAGCGATCAAACCCTCATACTCGGCGATGTTGTTGGATCACTTGTCTCCATCCTTAAAGTGCAGCTACACGGCGTAGAAGTCGCCCGTGGGGTATGTGAGTATCGTAGCCACCCCAACGCCGTCCCTATTGAATGCCCCGTCAAAGTTCATAGTCCAACGCCCTGGGGCTAGCTTCCCGAGAAGCTGGGTTCTTTCTTCCCGAGGCTCGCTCTCCCCAAGGTCGGTCCATTCCTCCGCGAACTCCGCCAGGGCCTTCCTGCAGACGGTGGGCGTGGTGCCGAATGTTAGCTCAAAGGGTTGTAGTTCGATGGCCCATGCAGCCACTCGGCCCGTGGCATTGGGGTTATGCAGGATTTCCCCCGGAGGGAACTTGGTGACCACCCTTATGGGGTTGCCCTAAAACTAGTGGTGTAGCTTGCGCGATGCCACCAGGAGTGCATAAAGGAACTTCTGCTGCATGGGGTACCTTTCCCTTGCGTCTTTGAGGACTGTGCTGACATAGTAGACCAGCTGCTGCACGAGCTTCGTGGTTTGGCCCGCAGTTTGGTTGATGGGTCCGTCACCGATGAGTGCATATTTGCATCATGTTTTATATTATTATTTTGCATTGTAGTTGTAGGATCTTGGTATTTTACGGTGTTCGCACGCACATTTTATGTCTATTTCCACTAGGATCAGGACAGATGATGGATACAATGGACACAATTCTTAGAGAAGTTGTATTGGGGATAAAAGGAGTCAAAAACAACGCAAATCACTTATTTGGGTAATATCAATAACACCAGAAGAAAACCTGAAGCGATCAAGGCATCGAGAGGTTTTAACGACCAACTATACGGCGAGAATAATTTTCCGGCCATATAGTTCCGATTTTATAGTTGGCGCCGCCACCTCCTCCAAATTAAAGAAACCAAAAAAGAACCCAGAAGCTACCAATATAAATAATGTTATATTGAAGGATCTTATGGAAGCACGAACAGTGGATAATGAAGTGGTTATGCTAGATTTTGAAACCTTGGAATTCATCGAAGGTAAGGTATGAGGTAACGAAACTTCTAAACCTATGACTCCTATGTATTGTGGAGAAAATTTCTTAGACGGAATTTGTGAGCCGATTTACACTATAAACATTATGCCTTCATCACTTTATGAGGACCTTCACTACAATTTAAATAATCCAGATGTGGAACCGGTACACACTACTATTAAATTATCTAATAGAACTAATATAAAACCAGAAGGTTTTATGTAGCACCCCGGTAAAACCACTCCTAGAAAATCGCGTGTTGTTTTCATTTTGTGCATCATCATGTCATCATGCATATTTTTTCCCTAAAATATTTTTGCCAAAAGACTATTTTGTTTTCTAATTAGTCCCCTCCTTTAATTTAAAATTAGATCCTCGGTCTTTTCCGGATCTTTTATTTGTCTAAAAACTATTTACAAAAGTCTCTCTAAAAATAAAACAAAAAAATGTTTTGTGGGGGAGTCGACCAGCCACCAGGCCTAAAAGCCCAGCAGCCAGCCAACTACCACCCCACCGAAAACCTTAGTTAACCCTAACCTACCCCTCCTTCACACACACGCACTCCTCCTGCCGCCACCACACACAGCTGCCACCTCCTGTCATGTTGCAAGGCAATGCAAAACACGCACGGACTTGGTCTACCCCACGCAGCGCACGCGACAAAGCATGCCCACTACCGCACGTGTACGGTACAGGGACATGATCCCATCGCCTCGCCTACCTCTCGATCCCCTCCCCTGTTGCTTGCCACCAACCACCGCCGGGCACCCCATCTCCTCCTCCTGTCGATCCCCTCCTTGCCGGCGCTCGGCCTCGCGCCCTGGCCCCGCCGCCATGGAGCCCAGCCATCGCCGCTCGGCTTCCCCGTTCCCAGGGGCCTGTCGACCTCGCTCCGCGAGCCTCGCCCACATCGATCCTCACCAACCCCGCCAATGTTCTCTACCAGCGAGTGCTGCCAGCTCGTCAACCTCCCCGCGTTGAGCCCCAGACGTTGCTGCCTCCGCGCAGCCCGTCATCAGCCGTCGCCGCGGCCTCCCCTCTCCTCCGCGTCAAGCTCGCCACCGCCTTTCTCCGCCCCCAGGATCTCATCATCCTCGCCCTCTCCTCCGCGGCCCCGCATCCACCGTTTCCGCCGTGAAGCCACCAAGGCTATGACGCCCTCCTCTGCTTCTCTGGTCAGCAGCCACCTCTCTCCCCACCGGCGTCGTCCTCCGTCACCAGCAGGCCCCGCGGCCACGCGTCATCGAGCTGGCCCTGCACCTCGTCTATCTCGTTGTCCCAGCAACCTGCGAGTCCTCCGGCCGGTTGTCCCTGCCGCCTGCGCGTCCCCGCGCCCCATGTCCTTCGTTGCAAAGCCTGAATGCAGCACTATTCTTGTTGGGTGGTGGCGTGAAGACATGAAGGTGGCGTGAAGCCACGAACAAGATGGACGCTTCCGGTGTCGCCAAGTCAAAACCCTAGAGGACCTTGACAAGATCTATGCCGATTCAATGTAGTGTCGTGGTCGGCATGATCTCCTGGTGGACAAATCAAGTTCGTCACTGGTAGACATGGAGCCGACGAGATCTACTACATGGAGTTGGTGACCCAAAGATAGTCACAAGAAACCATGAGTTGTTGTCGCATATTCAACACGGTCGCCTTCACGGAAAGCCAAGGCCCCGTTTCCAGAGGCAAAGATTGAACCTGTCGAGATCGAGCCTCAGCACGCCAAGTTCTCCTCCCCGGAACCGTCACGACCTTCGTCATGGATCCGAAGACCGAACCCGAAGACCACAGATGCGACAAGTACTCCTTCCCGGATGCGAGACCCAGATCTGAAGACCGCCAAGATCGCCACCGGAACGCCAAGTTCTTCATCCCGAACGCCAAGACCGACCCGATACGCGGACCCGACAAGATCTTCGCGACGACAAGATCGACACCGACCAGGGCGAATCCGATGCGCCCCCGATGCCAAACCAAGTCCTTCTTCCCGGAACGCCAAGCTCTCCTTCCATTTTCTGAGACCGATCTCGTCGAACCGTTCCCCCCGTCGAACCCTGTCGAACCCCGAACCCCTGGAACCAAGATCTTCCGAACCCAGATGTGTGACCCTAAGCCTCTATTTTTATAATATGACATATACCTGTCGCATCATCAAATCATCATGCTTGCATACATGTCATCTGGTGGGTTGGGTTAAATAGTCGATTCACCTAAATTAAATATGGAGTCTATATGCGGGCTATTCTAGTCTTATTCCGGACTCCATTTAAATTTGTGTAGTGAACCGATACCATGTTTTGCCTTGTTAAGACAACATTTAAATTGCGGGGTATCTAAACAACTGAACCACTTAATTAATTGTCGGGACCCCAGTTCCGCTTAATACTGCCTAATTGCACCGCATCTACATCATATCATAATCATGCCGGATCTTCTGCCATAGTATTAAATATTGCATCCGGTGTTTCTTCTAGTGTTTGCTTCTTCGTGGATTAGGCTGATGAGATGATGCGAGTATCGACAAGTTCTTTGGATAATGTATCTCCGGCTATGTTTCCCAGGCGAGCAATCTCCCCCTTTCTACCTATTTTGCATTTATAGTCTTTACTTCCTCAATCTATTGCTATCCGTGTTGTGATGCTTTAGTTTCCGTGCACCCTTTATATTCCTTGCAGCCTCTATATTGCCTTGGACACATCCTATTGCATGTTGTTTGATAGATAGTCGGCCTTGTGAGTCATAGTTGCTTGCTTATGTGTTGCTTCGTGTCGTTGTCGTTCCACCGTTGACGACAAGTTGGCACATGATTAATGGTGGAGATGCTTAAGGGTGGAGATAATCATGACGTTAAATACAACTATTAAATTGCTGGGAACAGATATAACTAATGCAGAGGCATCGGTGGGCAATAGATGTTATTTGGTTCTTCCACACTCACTTGTGTCCCGTAGGACACCGAGTACTTGATACCTCTTCCTTGACTATCGCACTATCCGCATATGGGACCATGAATCCCCTTAGCCAGAGCTTGATTCATTTCTTATTTCTTAGGGCCACAAAGTAGTTTGGGGCTTTATTACTATCCTGTACTTATGCCATGCTTTACTGCTTTATTTAAGATTATGCGTGGAGCACCTGTACTGTTTTGGATCATGCCACATTTTCGTGGTATCGACAAGCCCAGTCACACTTTCGGGTTCCCAGTCGTTTACAGCCGTCGTCACAAACCCTGGGTCCGTTCCGGAGCCGGCCAACTTTGTTGCGGGTAGCTTAGTGGGGTGGCCCCCTGAAATGTTTTATGAATCCTGTGATTTCTTTGTCGTGAAAGCATAGTCGGGTTTTGATTTGGTTTTTCCGAGGTTGATCGTGTGTGTGTTGCTATTTGTGCACCCCTGCAGGGTAAATCTTTCTGAAAGCTGTGTCCGCGGTTATGGACCACTTGGAGCACATTATCTCGATCATAGACAAGCATAACTAAAGTAGTGCTATAAATTTGACTTAATATGTGACTAGTAATCAGCTTCACTACAATGGAATGGATATTAAAAGTGCCAACAACTGGAGGAACTGGGGTGTATCGTGTCATGTTATACCTGCCTAGTAAGTATCGCAACTCCAATGGAATGAAATAAAAGTGCCAACAACTGCTGGGTTTGGGATGCCACATGCTAATTGTATCTGACTAGTAAGTACTGCAACTACAACTGAATGGTTAACTAAAATTGCCCACTACTTATGCTATCGGGATGACTCATTCTATCTATATCTGACTAGTAAGTGCTGCAACTATAATGGAATGAATAAAACTGCCAACTGTGTGAGTTCCTCGGTTTGACTTCCTCGTTTGGTCTCGAGGGGGAATACCAGGATGGGTATGATTGGTGCTAGTATAAGTTTGGTTCCGAATAGGTCTTTCTTATCTCTCTCTAATAGTCGACATTTTATCGAGTCTCTATAGGTTGTTTAGTGCATGCTTCGCTGCCGCTTCAGCCCACCATACCTATGTAGGCGAGAGCCGCCGAATTCTAGCCTCACCGTGTACTGGCCTCAGTACTGACGCTCCTCTTTTTCCTTTGCCCATTGTCGGCACCCCTTTTGTTTTAGCAGGTTTGAGATCGACGTCGTTAGCAGGGTTACCCTTCCGGCTTGGCCTAGGCAGGGTTATGGACGCCATTGGTTATTCTTCAGGGCTCTTAGCCCCATTTGCATCTTGTCCGTACTCGGACGCTGTAGCGATTTCAAGGTGATTTGGGTCTTTGTACTGTATATCGGTATTCTTGACTCATGGAGTCGTGTTGTATAGATCTCTATTATGTGGGTCCCATCAAGGACTATTGTGTAATGGTATTACTTCATTTTCCACCCGCACGAAAGTGCCTGGTGGGCATCCTTGAATCGTTTCTATGTGGGTTTGGCGGAAAAGGGCTAAAACTTGCATAGGGCCGATTTGAGGGTGTTATATTTTATCAAAATATCTATGTATTTTTTGGATCACTCATGTACCCCCTTGATTTTCATATTTTTGACATGCCTCGAGATTCTTTTTGTCCTATTCTTTTAGGCAGTCCTTTTGTTTCCATAACCAAAGCTCGAATTGATAATATGAAGGAGACTATTTCACTGATGTTTGGTGAAGAGGAAATGACATTCCACTTCGCGAAACTAAAGAAGAGGCCATATGAAGTGGAAGATATCAAGGAAGAGAAAATGATTGCCGAGCTGGCTGTAATTCATTTCAGTACTGCACAAGATGAATTAGAGAGGAGCCTAATTAATTGGGAGGAAGCACCAAATGATGAGGTGAGAGAAGACATGGATGATTACCTTGATTCAGTTCCAGAAGCACAAAATCCACATGACTATGAAGAACTTGTAAGAAAAGGAGATGAAGAACCTCCGCCAACTGAATTGAAACAACTTCCAGATGATATGAGGTATGAATTTTTAGACAATGAAAATAAATGTCCTGTTATTATTAGTAAAAATCTATTATAAAATGAAACAAATAAACCCATTTCGGTCTTGGTTAAGCATCGTGAAGCCTTTGGATATACTCTAATTGATATTAAAGGAATAGATCCATCTATTGTAAGACATAAGATTACCATGCTTGAGTATGTTGAACCTGTAGTTGATACACAAAGAAGTCTTAATCCGAAAATGTAGGAAGTAGTAAGAAAAGAGGTTATACGCTTATTAGATGCTGGCATAATATATCCTATTTCTGACAGTAAGTGGGTTAGCCTAGGTCATTGCATACCAAGACAAGGGGGTCCTGATGCTACTATGAATGAGGATGGTGAGCTAGTTCCTGTAAACCTATTGTTGGATATCGCAGGTGCATTGATTTTAGGAAACTAAACCGTGAGAAACGGAAAGATCATAAACCTATACCATTTATGGATAGAATTTTAGAAATACTTAGTAATAATTCTTATTTCTATTTTATTGATGGTTATTCTGGATATTCTCAAATTGCTATACAACCGAAAGATCAAGAGCAAACAACTTTCACTTGCCCTTATGGCACATATGCTTATAGATTAATTCTGTTTGGCTTATGTAATGCAGCTGTGACTTTTCAAGAATGTGTTTTAAAAATCTTTGATGATTTTGTTGACAATACTATGGAAGTTCTAACATGTGATTTTGTTGTTTGTGGAACAACATTTGATAATTGCCTCTACAATTTAATGAAAGTTTTTGCAGAGATGCAGGCAATCAAATTTGGTTTTGAATTGGGAACAATGTCGTTTCATGGAAAGAGAAGGTAAAGTTTTTGGGTATAACGTTTCAGAGGAGGGTATAGAAATAGATAAAACTAATATAAATGCTATAGAAAATCTTTCTATACCTCAGGATATAAAAAACTTAAAATTGTTTCTGGGACATGCATGTTTTAATAAGCGTTTTATAAAAGATTTTGCTAAAATAGCTATTCCGCTCACCAACCTTCTTGAGAAAGAAACTCCATTCTACTTAGATCATAACTACATTGCAGCTTTTGAGAACCTTAAAAATAAATTAGTTTCAGCACCCATCATGCAATCTCCAAAATGGAATGAACCTTTCGAAATCATGTGTGATGCTAGTGACTATGCTTTAGGGGCTGTGTTAGGACAGCGAGATAGAAATAATTTAAATGTTATTTATTATGCTAGTAGACCTCTTAATAGGATTCAGAAGAATTATGCTACTATAGAAAAATAGTTCCTAGCTATAATTTTTGCTTCCAACAAATTTAGATCTTACATCATTAATTCTAAGGTAATAGTTCATACAGATCACCAAGCTTTGCGCCACCTCCTTGTGAAAAAGGATACGAAGCCCATGTTGATTAGGTGGGTTTTATTACTGCAAGAATATGATTTACAAATAGTAGATAGGAGGGGTAAGGATAATACGGTAGCAGATCATCTCTCTAGGGTGGAGGGAATAATTACTAACCCCGTACATATAAATGAGTCATTTTCAAGAGAATATTTAGCAAACATTGAAATTGCCGATCCTTGGTTTGCGGATTATGCTAACTATCTCGCAGTAAATTTGTACCTCCTAGTATGACAAGAAATCAAAGAATGAAATTCTTTAGTGATCTTATATATTATTTTTGGGATGATCCGTATCTATATTGTCATGGACCTGACGGAATGATTCGGAAGTGTGTTCCTAACCATGAAATGGATGCAATTTTGCAAGCTTATCATGACAGCCCGTATGGAGGACATCATGTAGGCAAGTGAACGGCAACAAAGGTACTTCAATCCGGATTATATTGGGCCACCTTGCTCAAGGACACACAGGTATGTAGAACACTGTGTTACTTGCCAAAGAAGGGTTAATGTAGGTAGGAGACAAGAGATGGCAATGAATTATAGTTTTATAATTGAACCCTTTAATGTATGGGGAATGGATTACATGGGACCTTTTATAGAATCAAATGGTTACACTCATATTCTTGTTGTTGTCGCTTATGTTACTAAATGGGTTGAAGCTATTCCAACAAGCCATGCAGATGCAGCTGCCTCAGTGAAGATGATCAAGGATGTTATATTCCCTAGGTTTGGAGTTCCTAGATTTGTAATCACTGTCAGTGGTTCTCATTTTATGAAAGGAACTTTCAGGAAAATCCTCAGCAAATATGGAGTAACTCACCGCGTTGCTTCACCATATCATCATCAAACGAGTGGTCAAGTGGAACTCTCCAATAGAGAATTAAAGACCATACTCGAGAAGAAGATGGAAAAATCAAGAAAAGATTACTCACACAAGTTAAATGACACTCTATGGTCATACCGTACTGCATATAAAAATCCAATGGGTATGACACCTTATAAGATGGTATATGGTAAGGCATGCCATTTACCTTTAGAATTGGAACACAAAGCTTTTTGGGCGATCAAGAACCTAAACTATGATCATAAAGCAGCGGGAGAAAAACGTTTATTAGATATTCATGCTTTAGATGAGTTTATAAGTGAGGTTGATGAGAATGATAGATTGTTTAAAGAAAAAGTGAAAAGATGGCATGATAGAAAAATACAAAATAAGACCTTTAAAAGTGGAGACAACGTGTTGCTCTATAATTCTCGTCTTAAGTTGTTTCTAGGGAAGCTCAGATCGAAGTTAGAAGGCCCCTATGTAATTGAAGAAGCTTATTCATCGGGAGCAATGAAGCTCTAGGGAAAAACACCCTCTCTTTCATGGGTGGTAAATGGATAATGCTTGAAGAATTATTGAGCAAAAGAACATATAAGTGTAGTCACCATACAAGTCATCACCCCAAAAGAGGTGATTAAGCAAAGATATACAAGGAATGGCAAGTGCAAGAAGAATGGAATCGAGACGAAATGAGCAACACTATGGTCAAGCTTTTGACCATAAAAGAGTGCTTCATGCGAGCCAACCCAGGCGAAGTAAAGGTTTGAGTAAGTTTTTAAATTTTTAATTAAGTTCTAATTGAGCTTGTGGTAAATAAGAAACATTTAAAGCTCTAGCGAAGAAAAAGGAGATTGATAATGCTAAAATCCCATTCAAGGGTTGGTCGAAAATTTAAGCTGTCATTTTTCTATCAAAACTTGATATTTCACTAAGTTTCAGATTAATAAAGAATTCTTAGAGAAGAAGGTAATTTTTGGTGGATCCAGAAGGTTTAACGACCAACTATACAGCGGTAATAAAAATTCTGGCCGTATAGTTGCGGTCGTATAGTTGTTTCGACATCACCCCTTCCGTTCACGAAACATACTGAAAGTTTAATGACCAACTATACGACTGGAATAAAAATTCCGACTGTATAGTTGCCATCATATAGATATTGATGCCTTTGTCACAAATTCTTTTCTAGGTACTGATAGTTTAAAGACCAACTATACAGCGGGAATAAAAATTCTTCCCGTATAGTTGTCGTCGTATAGATATCAACCCGTCTCCAAAAAAATTATTCTGAGTAGTGAAGGTTTAACGACCAACTATAGATATCAACTCCGGCCGTATAGTTAGTTCCACCATAGATGGAAATCTATAGTCGGTTCATAACTATACGGCGGGACCTATACAGGCCGTGCCCGTATAGTTACTCTTTACGAACGGCGGCTTGGGTTTTTAACCTCCCATTTTAAAGCTGATCGCATCTAACCTTTTTCATTAAGTTTTCGAAGAGCTATAGCCTCCATCCTTGAAAAATCCTCGCCATCCCTGTACAAGCCCCTTCTAAAAATATCCGTGCAGCAAAGCCATGTATCCCTTCCATGTCAACAATATTTGCAGGACGAAAGAAGAGAAGCCCGTGAAGAAGATCGAAGAAGTAAAACCTAAAGGATCATCATCATCGTCCAGCCCGGAGATCAAGCCTCTCCCAAACAGGGAGGACATCTTACCACAAAGGATGGAGATGATGAGGCAAGCAGAGCGGGGAAAGAGCAAGGATGAGTATCTCCCTAATCCCTCTCGTCAGAACATAGGATCCTATTATAAACCATCTCTCGGTCCGTCGCCTCTTAAACCTAAGAAGGCGCGGCATGATAAGATCTATCAGTTGGAAAAAGCTTCGAAGGAGTGTGTTGAAAGAATTGGAGAATGGATTGACTCCTACTGGATGATGAGCAAAGACCTTGAGAAAAAGGTCAATGACATTGATGGTAGAGTTGGTTTCTTGATTAAAACTATTTTTGAATTGACAGATGAGAAGAAATTCCTCAAGAAGAAAATTGTTAAGCTTCAATACGACATGGCCAAGCTCAGCATCCACTTCGCAAGCATATCTAAATATTGCAACACAGGGGAAGAAGGCAATACTCTTCCTACCCAGGAGGAGGAATAGGTACCAACAAGGAGTTATTTGATCCCGCTTGGCTTGATTCCAAGCTTGGGAACATCTTTAAGACCCTGTAATCTATCTTATAAATTTTATATTACTATTTTAGTTTTGCATTAGTTCGAGCTTAGAAATAAAAGTTTGCATCATTTGAATTCCGTTGAGGAATAGTCAGTCCCATTTGTGAAATTCTGAGTTTATTATCATATATGGGGCATTATTGAGTTTGTGCTTGTCTTATTGGATATATGAATGGGAGTAGTATAATTTTACTTGCACATGATGATAGAAATAGGAGTATTCCACACCATTGGTATTATTGGAACATATAATGATAATTTAATCGATATGTTGTAAGTTCATGGTTTGATTTACAAAAGTAAAAAAATCTAATTAGTCAAGATGAGAAAGAAACCTCGAACCGTGGAAAAATTTAAAAGTGCTATCAAAATAGAGTGAGAACAAGTCGAGGTAGAATCTTCAAGTCATAAAGATGCTTCATATACAATTGGAATTTGGTAATTCAGATCGTTAAACTTTGGATTCCTACATGAAGTGTATGGCTAGCTCCTTTGCACAACACTCAAACAAAAGTGTGAGCATATATAGATATATATATATATATATATAGTGGCGCTATTTAACAGCTAGGGTGTAGAATAGTTATTCTTCATCCACCCTCTATCTTTCAAACCGTATATGATTTTTACGTCACGTAAATTTTCTCTTACCTCAGAAGTCAACAAGAACATAATAAAATTTAGACAAAAATTTATTTACATGCCGTATAAAAATACGACATAAAATGCATATTTTCTATGTTTTTTACACTAAAATGACTCATAAATTGTATTTTTATGTCGTTTTTTTTACGTTTCTGATGAATATGAACATAATTATTAGTATACAAAACATTAGTTTTAAATGTGAGAACATAAAAATATGTGGGATGTAAAATAACTATTCTGCACCCAGGATGACACCCAGGGTGTAGAATAGTTATTCTTCATCCACCCCCTATCTTTCAAACTGTGTATGATTTTTACGTCACGTAAATTTTCTCTTATCACGGAAGTCAAGAAGAACATAAAAAAATTTAGACATCTTGTAGAAAAAATATTTACATGCCGTAAAAAAATACGCCGTAAAATACGAATTTTCTATATTTTTTACACTATAATGACTCATAAATCTTTTTTTATGTGAATTTTTTTGCGTTTCTGATGAATATGAACATAATTATTAGTATACAAAACATAAATTTATGTATATGAGAACATAAAAATATGTGGGGTATAAAATAACTATTATGTACCCTAGATGCTGAATAGGGTTTCTCCTTACGGAAGTATTTGTAATACTTTATCTGTTTGAGTATGTTCATATACTATATCTAAGATACTTCCAAGCAAGTTAGGTGAAAAAATTGCAAATACACCCATAGTTTGCACTATATATGTAAAATACCGTCATATTTGTACGTACAAAAAGAGTATGTGAATAAAAATTACATACTACAAAAAAAGTGGCATATATACTACCAAAATATTCTTATATACTTCATACTACCCATATATAGTCTCCAGTAGAATAGATACTGCCTAAATGAGATGAAACACACATGATTGTAACTACACCCAGGTGTAGTATGAATATGTCATATATATATATATATATATATATATATATATATATATATATATATATATATATATATATATACTGCCTAAATGAGATGAAACACACATGATTGTAACTACACCCAGGTGTAGTATGAATATGTCATATATATATATATATATATATATATATATATATATATATATATAAAGAATCGCATGTTAAAGGCGACGTAGGAAAATGGTGAGTACAACAGCTAGCCTCGAATATTATGTCCTAACCTGGGAATCGATCGTGCATGTGATGCAAAAAATGGTCAACATAAGTAAATGGTCTTCGTAAGTCCGTAAGAAAAGGTACTAAGGTAAGAGCCGGCCAACCAACGTAAAAAGACTATTCTTGGTTTTTTCTCCGGCACATTCCAGCATTTTCACGAACTATTGATGTCACTATTTCATTAACTGATACCCTCTTTGTTAGGAAAACGTAAGATTATTGATTAAATCACCTTATCACAGGACATAAGACTTTGCCTGATTACATTGCCTGACTACACAATGCAAGATGAACCTCCCCATAGAATAAATATCAGCAAGGCCTAACAAGCCTATAAAAAAATAAAGGAACTAATCATCAAACATGTAGTGAAGTACATGACACAGTGTAACTTATTCTGTTACATGAATTCCCTTGCAAGTCGTTTTCATTGTTCATTTTCATCTTACTAGGCAGCACGATGTTGAAGGCCAACTCATCAGCACCTTGTTTGGGCTGGCGTGCTTTATGTGAATTTATCGGTTGCTTCTCATCAGCCTTGAACTCAGAAAGCTCATCACCATCCTGATCTTTCTTGTTACATGTTTGCTATAAAATACAAAAATAGGCCAGATGGATATTAAATCTGCAAGCTCCATCAGAAAGTAGAGACTGGACATATAAGATTGTTGTTATTGTAATATGTGCCAAATATATGTGTCAGCAAATGATGAATAGTACAATAAGAAAAGAATAATCAAAAAATCATTCCATGATGAACAAGAAATGATTCCTTGGCGACATGCAGAACGTGACCCAAACTTCTCTTCGTTTTGTACATGTGAAGCTAAACGGCTAGTTGGTACTTAGTTGCCATTTATGCAGGAACAAAGCCAAAGCATCTTACGCGACAGTTCTAATTGCCGTCAGCGGCATCAGTATATACAAACGTGCAACAAATAGGAAAATGCTCAATATACATATGCATCTAGCTTTTCCGGGTGACGAATAACCGAAATGAAGTAAGAAATAAACAAAAACCAAAATGAAATAAATAAGAAGATAATGCTTCATTTTAACATGTGCATGTAAGTCGGTTCATGTAAATTAAAATTTGGCAGTACTAGCACGGCAATATGAAAGATGGCCTAGCAAACAAATGTCCACATCAAGAGAAAACTTTCAGTTCGATAGTAATCCATCATGATTTTCATCTAACTGTACCCGAATTCATTTATCCTGCTCAGAATGAGAGGCTGTGACTATATGCCCATAATTCTAAAATCACACGGTGGCAACCAAATCGACTGAGTTTCATTAAAAGAGTCCTATGATAACCAGGAGCTTCCTTTTCCTCTTGACACAGAGGTAAGCAGACACATCAAGGTGCCGCAAGGAATAATTTAAGAATTAACCACATTGCGTGTTATAACATCATTTATACCATTTTACGCAAGCTTTCTTTTATTTTTTACCACCAAACAGAAGTCGCGGAATACAATAATATTGACTCAACTGCCAAAGAGTAATGTTATTTCCCAAGGTCAGCAAAGCAGAACAATTTGAGGTAAACGAACGAGTGGACTCAACTCTAATATGTAAGCATTTAAAGTACTACTTTGTGGAAAGTCTTGTCAACAAAATGTTATGCACAATTATATGGTCCACGGGAAGACAGGAGGGACAACTAAGTAACTGGAAAATGGACATTAACGTATGCTTCTTACAGTGCCCGTCTCAAGATTAAATTAATACTCGCAGATGCAATATAGATAGGTGTGTTCATCAGACATGTCATCCATTTTAACCACATAAAATAGAGGAGCAGGGAGATTATGTGGTAAAATAAATTACTAACCATCTTAGCTCTTAGGCATATCAATTCCAAATGTACTTACAAAGAATATGGTTGCTATTCAAATGATGGGAAGTAAATTCAGAATTATATTGTAATGTTGGCAGCTCACCGTCTCTCTATACATTTTCTCCCACTGACGTAGACTACATGAAGATATGAGTAATCATTTTTTATGTAGTAGATATGAGTAATGTGTTGTAATGTATCTGGAAGGAGCCTTAATATGCTGTTGCACAGAATTACTAACCATCTTAGTTCTTAGGCAACCAAATCCAAAAAATACACAAAACGAGTACGAGAAACCTAGGAACCCAGCTCACCTGGCCGTGAAGAAAATGGAAATGAACATAATTAATTGACGACCAGATCGGAAAGGGATTCACATCGGTTGCAATGGATTATAAACTCAAAGCCTCAAGAGGATGGGCAGCACACCATGGTATGGAATGGGCACGAGGCGGGGATGGCGATAAGGTAACATGACTTGGTCGTGGGCGGCTGAGATCCTCAGCAGCGTTCGAGGCTTGGACCGCTAGAACCTGGTAGCAGGAGCTTGATGGCACGAGCATAGATGGCGGTGCTTCAAAGAAGTTGTCGTCGGATTGAGGACAAGTACGCCATGAGGGGGTCCTTGAGGCGTGCGGAAAGGAAGGGTGTGAGACGTACGGTATTCCGGGACGGTGAGCACACAAGTTTACCCAGGTTTAAATCCGCCGGCTTTGGACAAATCCTACTCCTGCTAGCAATCCAGTAATACAGCAAAGCCGGAATATGGGTTAAAAGGGTATCGCCTGTGCGAGTTGAGATTGTAGACTATTGTGTTGTGCCCTAAAGGCTCTCCCTAGGACGGCTTATATAGATATCCGGCCTAGGGTTTACAGGAGAGATCAATCTGGCAACGACTAAGAGTTGGTTACATAGTACATCTTGAAGTACAAGTAACATTATGGGCCTAAGTCGGTAAGTCTTCTGGGCCTTCCCGTAACCGGATTGGACTCCGTCTTCTCTCCCTGACTGGGTTGCCCGTGAAGCAAAGCTCTAACCCGAAGTGGGCCACCCTGGTCAGTGAGGAACTGTGAGGATACCCGGAAAGTATATCCCCAACAGTAGCCCCCGGAGGCCTCCAAGATCCAAAGTCGGATTTTATCATCTTCAGCTTGCAGAATCTTGAAGGGTTCCTGAAACTTTACAACAAAAAATACGATCCGGGTCTTAAAAATAAGTCGGACCTATCAACAGGTTACTCAGATTTTCCAGCTCGATTTCAAACTAAGTCGGAACTTGGTCTCTAACACCACCTGACACAAGCATGGTCAAGTCACGTCATCTGACAGGCGTGCCGTCAGCACGACCGTTGGTGGGCCCGCGGTTCGCGGAACCGATGCGCCGTTTCAATGCGTGCGTGGAGATCGAGAAGACGCAATCATCGCGTGGGTCCTTCCCAGTTCTTTTCATGACGCGTGGCGGTTACGCTGTAGCATTTGCACGAATCTTTGCGTAGTTAGGTGAATATAAGGGGTTTGGATTTCTCCTTCTCTTTTCCACCAGTCCTTTGCCGTTTCCTTTCCTCCCAACCCTCCTGCGCGCACATAGCTCCCTCGTCCTTCCCCCACAGAACTCCCAGCGCCGCCACTTTCAGGTCATCTTCTCACCGGAGAAATGGGTTCATCTTCTTCTTCCTCCGGTCTGGCGGCAGCAGCGGTGGGGCGACGAAGGAAGCAGTAGCAGAGAAGGAGAGCTTCCGGGGAATCTGGATCCCCTGCGCCCTCACCGAGGAGGGCCTCAAGAACGTGGAGAAGGAGGGGCTTCTCGTCGCCGACGACTGGCGGAGCGGCTCCGGCGATACCGTCCCCAACCCGCGCGACGGCGAGCGGGTCCACTTCGGCACTCATCTCGACCGAGGTCTGTATTTTCCTCCCTCGGAGTTCTTCTCCGAGGTGATAGATCATTACGGAGTTCAACTCCACAATCTTTCTCCCAACTCTATCTTAGAGATGAGCGCGTATGCATCGCTTTGCGAGGGCTTTCTCGGCATTAGGCCGAGTTTGCTTCTCTTCCGATACTACTTTCATGTCCGGAGAAATTCCATCATTGCTGGTGTTCCTTACATCACCGGCACTATTAGCTTTTCACTTAGACGTGACCGGGCATATCCCAAAATTGTTGCCAGTGACTCGGTCAAACAATGGCCAGCCACCTTTTTCTACCATAGGGATATTCCGGCTCCCGGCAAAGCTACTGCTTTGCCAGCTTTTGTCGACGGAGCCGCCACGGCCCAGCCTTCCTAGGACGAGGCTGCTCCGGCTCTCACCGATGATCTGATCCTCGCGAAGAGGCGGATCGAATGTTTGATTAAACACAAGGATCTGAAGGGATCCGACTTGGTCCAGTGCTGGGTCTCACGTCGGATCCAGCCACTTCAGTATCACGGGGATAGACTGATGCACTCCATTACGTCATCCAAAAAAGAATCCCTCTGCATCATCCCCAAAGCCTACACCACTCAAGGCTACATCAGCCAGATCAAGTGGCTGATCAAGGAGCGGATCGAGAGGAGAATTCCGGAGATTTCTCTGGATATGCACATGGCGGAAAACCCCGTGGTGCCGGTAAGCTTCCATCAATACACTTTTTATGTGTTTCAATCTTTAAGTTATATACTGCAATACTGATATGTTTTCTTGTTTTCAGCTTGCTAACCTCCCCGAGTCAGAGCTTGCTCTGCTCGAATGATATCCTCCTGAGTTTTCTCAGGAGACAGAAGTGGCCCCATTGCCGGACCTTGCGCTCAAGAAGTGCAAAGCTCCGACAGTGGCTGTTGGCACAAAGGAGGTGCCTGCTGTGAAGAGGTAACTTTCATTCACAATTTCCGCCTTTGTATTTCTCGAATTTCTTTCTGAGATGTAATGTTTCTGACTTCACTACATTCTCAGAGCAAAGCCTCTCATCAAGGGTAAGGGGAAAGGGATTCCTTCGAAGCCCCTGCGACAGACGAAGCTCGCCATAGCTTCCCCTGCCGTGGCTCCTTCGACTCCTACCCCTCAACCTTCTACGACTTCGGCGATCATTCCTTCTCCGGTGGTTGCAGAAGATCCGGCTCCTCCAACAGAGCCTGTGATCCTTGGGTCGCAAACTGACGTCACCGTGGGTGTGTCAGATCAAGATAAGGGTGAACACTCTTCGGGTAATGATCCCTCGGCTGAAACCTTCACTGAAAACCTCCTCAGCAATCTTGGACTTGCCAAGTTTGCCCTGTCCCAGAAATCTGCAGAGGAAATCCAGCGGCTAGCCAGACAAGTCCTGGACAAAAGCCATTTATCCCCCGAAGAGGAAGTGCAAGAAGCAGAGGACGTCAAGTTCTCTGACCTTCTCGCTCAAGTCCGCCTTCGCGACGAGAGGATTAGGACTGGCGAGCTTCCAACAACCCCAGTAATCCCTCTTACTCTTGCCAAGAAAGTGGCAGCTGAAGTGAACGCGGGTTTAGATAAACTCACCTGCGAGCAATATGTAAGTCGGAATTCCAACTCTTGTTTTTACATTATGTTATATCATATCCCCTAGCCCCCAAGCATGAAGTAGGATATATAATCCGAGTTTGTGCTTTCATTAGGATGCCAAAGAACGAACTAGTGTAGCCCCCAAGGCTCGTGCTGATATTTAGCAAAAAATATTAGCCCGAGTCTTAAGTAGCTTTCTGACTTTGGGTATTCTGACTTACAGAAAGTATGTTCCTATAACCAGGAATTACTAACCAATGTCTGCAATAAGCGGAGAGAGATCAAGGCTCTCCGGCTTAAAAATGCTGAACTTAAAGTAGCCAAGGATGAAGTCGAAGGTAAACATTCAGTGATTCAAACCTTGTCTTTTGCTTTTTCAATGTCGAACTTTTTCTGAACTGTTGTTCTTTTTTGACTTACAGCGCGGGTGAAACAATCCATCGCTATGATTGAAGAGGCCGAGAACCTCAAGACCTTGGTGGTGGAGAACAAGGGACTTCGCCAAGAGCTGGATAAGCTCAAGGCGGATCATGAAAGGAGCATAGCTCAAGTCCTCGAATCCTCCTCCATGGCCACCGAAGAGCGCGATCGCAAGATTGCCGCTCAAGATAAAATAATCTCGGACCTCAAAAATGAGCTTGGCAGAGAGAAAGACATCTCCCAGGCGCTCCGGGCCGAACTCCAGAGTCTCCGGGAGGAGAAGACCAAGATTGACGATGTCATTCTCGGTATGTTCCATCTATCTGACTTATCTTTTCTTCGACTTTTATCAATGTCGGATTTTTCTTGACTTGTTTTGTGTATAGGTCCTCTGAACTTGACGGACTCTTCCTCCTCCGAGCCCCGCACCCACCGGCTTACCCAAGTAGGTGATCTTCTTCATGACTTCTGCCAGTCCCTTGAGGACATTGGCGAGTCTCTCAGGATTCCGGACATGCCAAGCATGTCGGATTTTCAGGTGCCGGACAAGGCCAAGGAGATGCCGCAGCTTGTTCGGGACTGGAACATGTCCTACACGCGGACTGCTGCGCAGAATGCTCTCACCATGGTCATGAGCCACCATGGAAACATGGAGATATGGCAAGTGAGCAGAGGGTACTGCAAGGTAGACGAAGACGGCCAGGAGCAGGACCTTCAAGCTATCACGCACTCCTGCGCCAGATACGGGTGTCACATAGCTGATTTGACCAGCTACGAGATCCCCTTCTTCACCCGCGTAGCTACTCTGCCACCTCCTCCAGAAGAAGCCGAAGAAGTTTCCGACGATGAACGGACCACCTCAGATCCGGACATCTCGGAACGATATCAAGGTAGAGTAACCAGCGAGCCGGCAGCTCCTTCATATCGTCTTGCATCATAGACCAGAAAATTATGTATTATTCCGGAAAGAACATGATGCGTTTGTAAATATTAAGTACTATTGATTTTGCTAGTGCTAAGCTTGTGATCTATTCAGCACTTTTGACTTTGTTTTTTTTTGTGTGCTTGAAATATTTTCATAAGCACTTGAATTTTTTCGTCTCTACTTATCGTTTATCTGGCTTTCTGCCTCGTCCCTTTCGTGAGCCGGCTAAACCTTCAGCTGGAAACTTTGCCGAGCAACGGAGCTCACTTGCTAAACCAGTTTAAACTCGGAAACAAAGCCGGCTTCTAGTATCAACAATTCACTACTTGGAAAATACCCGCATCCAGCAATCAGACAAATAACCAAAGTAAAGACTAGAAATTTTAGAGCTATACCCGAAGGTAGCAGTTTTAGAATCGGAAATCTAGACCAGAACGAACATGAGCATAAAGTACTTTCAAGCATTCTGGGATTTTCGACTATAACATGATCATGTGGAAATAAGATGGTAAAAACTTCTCAGAAAAACTTGAGGCAACCAAAACTTTTATTTCTCAAAGAACATGTACATATATATGATTACAAAGAAGGATAAACTAAGAATAAAAGGGACGTAGCTGAGCAATATTCCACGGTCTGTCTAACTCATCCGGATTTGTACTGCCTCTAGCTCTCTTTCTCTTCTTAGTAGCAGGTCTTTCTTTGATTGGCCTCATGTCAGTTAAGTAGTACGATCCATTGTGCCATACTCGACTAACCAAGAAGGGCCCTTCCCATACTGGGGAAAGTTTGTGCTTTCTTTGTTGCACAAGCCGGAGAACCAAATCACCTTTATTGGAAGATCTGTTTCGGACTCTCTGGCTATGATACTTGTGTAACTTCTGCTGATAGGCTGTAGATCTCATTTCAGCAACGACGCGAACTTCTTCGACTAGGTCGAGATCATTTTGTCGAGAAATATCGGCATCCTCTTCGATATATGCGGCCACTCTAGGAGAAGTATGAATTAAATCACTAGGAAGAACTGCTTCTGCGCCATAGACCAAGAAGAAAGGTGTGTATCCTGTTGACCTGTTCGGAGTTGTTCGTAAACTCCAAATTACAGAAGGTAATTCCTCTGCCCAAGCCCCCGCAGGACGTCATAGTGGCGCTTCGAGTCTCGGTTTTAGGCCTTGTAAGATTAAACCATTAGATCTTTCAACTTGTCCGTTAGCCTGTGGATGTGCGACTGACGCAATGTCAAGCCGGATATTTTGCTCGTCGCAGAATTCAGCCAATTATCCCATAGAAAAGTTACTCCCGTTGTCCGTGATAATGCTATGCGGATAACCATACCGGATTATAACATCCTCGACAAATCTTTTGGCTGTTGCTCCATCACAACTAGTGACAGGTTTAGCCTCAATCCATTTGGTGAATTTATCCACCATCACTAAGAGGTGAGTAAATCCACTTGGAGCTCGTTTAAATGGTCCTACCATATCAAGCCCCCAGACTTCAAAGGGCCATGTTATAGGTATTGTTCATAGATGATCAGCTGGAACATGACCTTGCTTCGCGTACTTTTGGCATCCTTTGCACGTCTTGACTAATCGTTCAGCATCTGCCTGAGCTGTAAGCCAGAAAAATCCGTGTCTAAAAGCTTTTGCCACTAAAGATTTGGCTGCAGCGTGGTGACCACACTCGCCTTCGTGGATTTCCCTTAAGATTTCCACTCCTTCTTCTGGAGATACGCAGCGCTGAAAAACCCCAGAAACACTCCGCTTATGGAGCTCACCTTTAACAATAGTATAGGCTTTTCCTCATCGGATAATCTGCTGGCTCAACACCTCGTCTTCGGGTAATTTGCCATCTACCAAGTAATCGAGGTAGGGTTGAGTCTAGCTGGGAATTACAGCCAGAACTGCTATCAAAGGTGAGTCGGATTTGGTCGGGTATTCCTCATCTACTCCCTTTATCGAGGGGACTTTGAGGTGCTCTAAAAAAGCGCCATCCGGGACCTCTTTCCGTGCAGAGCCTATACGAGATAGTGCGTCTGCTTCCTCATTTTCTGCTCGAGGGATGTGTTAAACTTCAAACCCTTCGAACGATTTAGATAGGTCATCCAAGACAGCTTTATATGCTGCCATGTGTTTATTTGCATTACAAACATCCGAGACTTGCTGAGCAACAAGATCCGAATCTCCGTAACACATCAAATGTCGGATGTCGATATCCTTAGCAATCCGGATTCCATGCAGTAGTGCTTCATACTCGGCAATGTTGTTTGTGGTTGTGAAGTGGATCTGCAACACGTATAAAAGCTTATCTCCTTGGGGTGATTTGAGCACCACGCCATCCCCCGATCCCCCTCGAGCCTTAGACCCATCGAAAAAGAGGGTCCAATATTCCGACTCAGGTAGGATCATGTTTCTCCTTCGTCTCTGTCCAATCAGCGACAAAGTCAGCAAGGATCTGGGATTTGATTGATGTCCGAGGTTTATACTCTATGTCGAAAGCTGAGAGCTCTATTCCCCATTTGGCGATGCGTCCTGTGGTGTCACTATTATTAATTATGTCTCTCATGGGAGCCTTGCTCACCACGGTAATTGGATGCTCCTGAAAATAGTGTCGTAACTTACGAGATGCTAGAAAAACACCGTAAGCCAATTTTCGATAGTGCGGATACCGCTGTTTTGATTCTGTCAGGACCTCACTAACAAAGTACGTCGGACGCTGCACCAAGTGTTCCTGATTTTCCTCTGATCTCTCTACTACCATGACGATACTGACAACCTTATTTGTCGCAGCAATGTAAAGCAACATCGGTTCCTGAGGTTCCGGTGCTGCAAGGATAGGAGCAGATGAGAGTACTTTCTTCAGATCTTGTAGTGTGGCTTCGGCTTCGTCAGTCCAGACAAAATCCTTGGTCTTTTTCAGGAGTTTATACAATGGTGTGGCTCTTTCACCAAGCCGGCTTACAAACCGACTGACCGCAGCAATACAACCAATTAGTCTTTGTACGTCCTTCAGGCGAGTTGGCCTGGAAATGTTGAGTATAGCCTTAATTTTGTCTCGGTTCACCTCTATGCCTCTTTGAGACACGATGAAACCTAACAATTTTCCGGCTGGTATTCCAAAGAAGCATTTCTTCGGGTTAAGCATGATGTTGTATTTTTGTAGATTGGCGAACGTCTCCTCCAAGTCGGAACAATGTTTCCTTCTTTTTGGACATCACCGCGATATCATCCACGTATGCATGTACATTGCGTCCGAGTTGGTCATGGAGGCAACGCTGCATCATGCGCTGGTACGTAGCTCCTGCGTCCTTCAGCCCAAAGGGCATTGTAAAAAAACAGAAGGTTCCGAAGGGGGTTATGAATGAAGTTTTGACTTTATCAGATTCCTTCATCCGGATTTGATGATAACCGGAATATGCATCGAGAAAACAGAGGAGTTCCGAGCCTGCCATAGAATCGATGACTTGATCAATTCTAGGCAGAGCGAACGGATCTTTTGGACAATCCTTGTTCAAGGCAGTATAATCAAGACACATCCTTAAATCAGTGGTGTCCTTTTTAGGGACCATTACAGGATTGGCCGACCACTCAGTGTGGATGACCTCTTCTATGAATCCGGCTAACTCGAGCCGTGCTAGTTCCTTATCTATTGCCTTATGCTTTTCATCGCCAAACCGTCGTAAGGACTGTTTGACGGGTTTAGCGTTCGGGTTTACATTTAGAGAGTGCTCGGCAAGTTTCCTAGGTACTCCGGTCATGTCAGATGGCTGCCATGCGAAGATATCTTGATTTGCTTGGAGGAACTTGACGAGCGCGCTTTCCTATGCGCTACTTAGGCCTACGCCTATCTGGGTCACCTTGGAGGGATCATCATCCTTCAACGGCGTCGTCTTCGTCTCTTCTGATGCCTTGAACTCCGGATTTGGCTTTGTCACCTCCTTCTTCGTTGCGGGCATCTCGGACGGATCTATGCTCTTCTTGATCTCTTGGTACTCCTGTGCGTGCAGCACGGCTTCGGCAAAGGCGGCATTTTGATCCTCGCACTCTCGCGCTTTCTTCGGGTCTCCCCTGATGGTGATCACGCCGTTGGGACCTGGAATTTTCTTCATATTGTAAATGTAACATGGACGAGCCATAAAAGCCCAGTAAGTCGGACGTCCGAATATAGCGTGGTATGCGATCTTGAACGGGACCACTTCGAAGGAAAGTGCCTCCGTCCGATAATTCTTTGGTGTTCCAAAGGTAACATCCAAAGTAATCTCTCCCAGGGAATTAGCTTGTCTTCCCGGGATAACTCCGTGAAAGATCATAGAGCTATGGTTCAGCTGTGTTTCCGAGATCTTCATCCGGCGTAGCATTTCGACATAGAGAATATTGATGTTGCTCCCACCGTCCATAAGGGTCTTGGAGAAGCCATAACCGTCTATAAGTGGGTTGACGATTAAGGCGTATTTTCCTCGCCTGTGTAGCTTAGGCGGATGATCAGCGCGGTCAAATGTGATTGCCACCTCCGACCAGTCCAGATATTGAGGGACAGCCGGAACTGTTGCATTGAGCTCGTGGAGAACTGCTTTCTTGACCTTTGATGGTTGAGATCCGAGGAAGGTGACGTAAGTGTCTTTCTTGGTGGGAAAAGTTTTCTTCCCTTCCGACTTGGGATTTGAAGAATCGACTTCCTCCATGTCGGAATTTTCCTTGGTCTCTTTGTCCTTTTCGGGATTTTTCTTTCCCTTCTTCTGCTTAGCTTTGTAGCCCGCGGTATCATCTCTCTTGATGTCGTCATTAAAACGACATTCAGCGTTGGTGTCGGACGAGCCCCCATTGGCGTCCAAGTGATGCACACATGGGTTATTGGCAATGTCGGCCCAAGTGTAGGTTTCGCCTGGTTGTTGCTCTCCTCTACCTTGGACCCTTGATGTTCCACGGCCACGCCCGCGGCCTCCGCCACGTCCTCCTCGTCCTCCAGACACGGAAACAGTAGTGACCACCGTTCTCTCCGCGTTGGGTTTTTCTTCCGAGGTTTTTTTTGCGCTTCTGAGCTTGTTGCTTTGTCTTTGCTGACGAGGTACAGCCAGGACGTTGAGTAATCCTTCTGCGTCGTCGTCAGCATCTGCATAGTTGCTCGCTGTTTCCGAAAGAACGCACTTTGCATGTCATACCAGTTGTGGATGGTGTTCTCCGGAAGTTCATTGAGCCATGATCGCGCCGTCTTCCGCAACATAAGTGGGATATATTGGGTTGTGACCAGGCTGTTTCCGCCTTTGGCGATGCAGCAAGCTTGGAAGAAATCCTGTAGCCAGGTATCTGGCCGAGCAATGCCGTCGTAGGCTTGGATGTGCCTTGAGATAGAAAATCCTTCCGGGAATTTTGTAGCTCTGACGCGTGGTCCATAATACTTTGGGCCCACGTAGAAATCGTCGTTTTCGTAGCGCCGCGCCTCTATATTGGAGTTGATCCTGTGCCTTGCGTCATTCAGGGATAGAGATCGTCCCGAATGTCGGCTGTGGCTGCGGTGCCTTGGAGCCGGACTTCGGCTTCTGCCACCACCTACCCCGCCATGTCGTCCTCCTTGCCCTCCTTGGGGGCTGTTGTGATAACTGCCTGGTGGAGGGGGTGGGGCAGCTGAATTGTTTCTGGCTGATCGCCGGTCTCCGTCCGGAGCGTCATTATTCCGGTTCCGGGGAGGTTCTTGACTACGACGAGCCCCCTGCCGGCTTGTTCCAGCATGGTTTCCGTCGTTCGTTCATCCGTCGTTCCCATCATGGTGAGGCTCAGCCGGACGGCTCTCATGTCTAGGAGGTGGCATTCTTTGACAATCCTCCTCCCGACGTTTCTCCTTATCTTCTCCCTTTCGATCATTGAATTCTCATCGTGGAGGATTCCTCGGATTCAGTGCAGCAATCGTGTCTTTCTCGGCCGCTAGAGCGACATTGCTCCAGTTATGCGTAGCTCTGCGATGCTGTCCCGACGATCCGGTTCTTGAATAATTGTATTCCCTGCATTCGGGGTGATGGTACTGCGCCCGAACATAATGGGATCTTACGTCAGCCCATCCCGGATATGTGCGACATTGGTCAGAATCCGCGACCAGTTTTTGACTTCCGGACAGGGTGACCTTCTGCTGCTCCATTCCCTTGTTGAGTAGCTTGATACCCAAATGGATCTCCTCAGGTCCTGGATTAGCCGATAGAATTTCTCGGGCTGCCACGGTATTCTGTACTAGGGTTGGGTATACCCAATCTTCGTTGCTATCTTTCCGTGGCTTCCCCATCTCATCCCCAAAAAGGACGGCACGGACACGTGGGAATTGGTCATCATTGGTGTGACGCTTCCGTGTCTTCTAATGCAACCGAGACATGTATTCCTTGGTTGACATGCGTTTCTTCTCCACCTCGATGTTTTTGGCTTCATCGAGGAGTTGTTGACGACGCGCTTCTAGGGCTTTGGCCCTTTCGTCCAGCTCATCTGCAGTAAGTTCTGCAGCTGTGGGATAGGTGTGGTTAATGCGGCATCGATGAGTTTACGCGCACCTTCTGTGATCACGTGTCCATCCACCGATGCTTCTTTTTTCGGCTTGTCTGGGATAAGTGCTCCATCCGAGTCTTCCTCATATTCCTCGGCAATCACCTCTTCTATGAGAGGGTCTTTTGCCGGGGTCTTGTTCTTCTTGTTCTTCTTCTTTGCCTTCTTAGTAGCACTGGTAGCAAAGACGGCTTTGGGTCCATTTCCCGGAGTCAAGCTCTGATCGGTACTTTCGGATATCTGGACTTCGGGATTATCTTCGACGTCCATGTCATCCTGTGCTTTGGGAGAATGTTCCCCGAATCCTTCATCCATGGCTTCTCCTTCTTCTGCAGCTTTGGAGTTGTACTCCTCTTCTTATTCTGTGGAGAACTTTTGGAAATCTGCCGACGTCATAGATTCATCCGAGGATGCGGGAACGTTTGTTTGTTCCAATTGCCTCCAGCATCGAGTCGGTTTTTTCTCCTGCATCGGCAGAGCCGGATCCAGATCCCACGTATTCGACGAAGTGCGATGCGTGCTTCCTGAGGTACCTGCGGCTTTCGCGATCAGCCATATCGAAACTTTTAATGGTCTCGAGGATTGCATCTGTGCTTTCGCCTTGCAGTATCATACGTCTTAATGTGTACCTGAGGAAAGGCATGTCTGTCCCGGCATCGTCAGAGCCGGAATCAGTGTCGTTGATATGTTCTTCCTGGATTTCGACTTCCACGGGTGGGTCGATCTGGGATACGGCTTCTCCAGGGAGATCCACTCCAGATTCGACTTGGACCATGCGGTCTTCTTCAGGCTCAGATTTCTCCACTATCTCCGCAACTGGTGCGGGCTGGGTGGGTTTTGGGTTTTCTGAGATCGGGGAACTCTGCCGCCTCTGCGGACAAAGGGGACCCAGAAGATTCTTCTGCCTCTATCATCACCGCTGGGGTGGGTTGGGCAGGTTCAGCAAAACCGATGTAAACATCGATCTCGCTAAAAGACATGATTGTATAGGCAGTCACGGCCTCCCTAGCCGGAATCCAAGTCTCGTCGAGAACGATGAGAGGGACGTCGCTGGCGTAGAGGATGCGACCGACGGCGATGGTCTCGCCAATTCCGATTCTTGCAGATTCCGCTCGGAACGCAGATCCGTAGCTCACTTGCCCCACGATGGGCGCCAACTATCGTGGGATTGAGGACAAGTACGTCGTGAGGGGGTCCTCGAGGCGTGCGGAAGAGAGGGGTGTGGGACGTACGGTATTCCGGGACGGTGAGCACACAAGTTTACCCAGGTTCGAATCCGCCGGCTTTGGATGAATCCTACTCCTGCTAGCAATCCAGTAATACGGCAGAGCCGGAATATGGGTTACAAGTGTATCGCCTGTGCGAGTTGAGATTGTAGACTATTGTGTTGTGCCCTAAAGGCTCTCCCTAGGACGGCTTATATAGATATCCGGCCTAGAGTTTACAGGAGAGATCAATCCGGCTACGACTAAGAGTTGGTTACAGAGTACATCTTGAATCACAAGTAACATTATGGGCCTAAGTCGGTAAGTCTTCTGGGCCTTCCCGTAGCTGGATTGGACTCTGTCTTCTCTCCCTGACTGGGCCGCCCGTGAAGTAAAGCTCTAACCGGAAGTGGGCCACCCTGGTCAGTGAGGAACTGTGAGGATACCCGGAAAATATATCCCCAATAGAAGTGAGGAATGAGGAATGATCCATGGAGGACGGGTAGCGGCGGAGGCGGTGAAGAAAGGTGTGGAGGAGATGGTGCTGAGACAGAGGAAGCAGCGCTGGAGCTCCATAGTAGCTTCAGAATAAGTATTCTGCTCCCTGGGAGCAACTCTTTGTACGTGGACTCTACAAAGAGAAACAATTGTTTAATTAAACATCATTAACAATTGAACTACATGCTAAGCTATGTAAATTTTCATATACAGAAAGATTAACTAGCAGACAGAATATTTGGCATACTTCTTTATTTCTACATATGCTAGTTTCCAAAGACCAACTACAACTGAAATCACATTAGTTCCATGTAGATTCTTTCTAAGTATTCCATTTTATCGTGTTTCATGTAGGTAGCATTCCATAACATTTTATAACAAGCTAGGCAGAAAGTATAGTTGAGTCATGGAGAGAGATAAGAACAACAGTGAGAAAAATTATTACCCCCTCCGGTCCAAAATATTTATCATGGTTTTAGTTAAAAACTTCAAATTTGAACTAAAACCGTGACAAGTAATTTGGACCGCAGGGGGTAAAATAAGTATGAATCAATGTTTCCACTGGGATTAGGACTTTAGGACAACATATGACTATATGAGACTGAATCAAGACTCCAAAATCTGATTCATTAGTGCACTGGCCATACAATAAATTTATAATAGTTGCATGGTAATTGACAAGGACTTTTAAGAAAGCACTTACACTTGCAGGAGTCAACTAACTAGTAACTACTGGCAGGATTTACCTTGACGGCTGAAATATGATATAGAACTTATATTTTTTTAAAAACAACTCTAGGTCCGCAGCGATGAAGATCAATACTAGATCATCAAACCCGGAAAATTCTGAAAAACAACGTGTCAGGCACAAGAAATAATTCTTTCCAGAAACAGTGAATGAAATTCAGAACCTGCCTCTTCTTTTATCCCAGTTTTTTTCTAAATAATATCACTACTATACTCTAAAAGCAATTCCCAAGCAGGCACTAAAACAAACATCCCTGCGACAATAACTAAATATCAAATTCTCATTTTCCTAGCTACAATCGCATGGGCAGCACCAAAATATCACATACTCATCCAGCATGGACATTGGTTGATTAAGTCCTAGATATTATGTTCATTTACCACTGGAACAATATCAGTAGATTATTACCTATCGGTAAATAATCCATAATCATATTATTATGAAAATAGTGTTTTCTGACCTTTTTGAAATACAGGTGATGACAACATTTGAGTTACAAGCATTTGATAGGAAATAATCAAAGGACATGAGAAAGTTGTGAACTTGCCTTTTCTGATTGCAAGATTATGTAATCACGGTCTTCAGGACAATAGAAGATCCAAATTCTGAAAGTAGCATCATTGGTCTAGTAAGGACTAATGTTTAAAGAAGCAAGATGCAATCATGCATAAGTAATGTAATTTAGTTTGATACACGCGAATCCCCAGACTAATCATATTGGATCTAGGGTTCCGAAACTGGAAATGGTTTCTTTAGAATGTGTTTCACTTTTATATCAGCTTCACACTTGTTCTTCTTATTAAGGCTTGTGAGAGTGTGTAAAACAATATGTAAATACAATAAGTAGAATGCTATAGTAAAGCACTCAAATGGGGCATGGTATGTAAAAGATTTCTTAAGAAGTATTATTAATCAATTCAAGCTTTTATAGAATTTCTTTAAGGATTACTTTTAATGTTTCTTAAAAGAATATATTTTTTGAAGAAAGGATTACTTTTACAAAGTAAAAGCACTTAAACATGAAACTAACACTTTAAGGTTTTCTTATTAATTACAAGTATTAAAGTGGAGAACAATTAGTATTTTTGAAAAGCTATTCCACTAGCAAGTGGAGACTTTTAATACTTCATGAAGGTGAAACAAAAGTATTATGCCTTTATGGAAGTGGTGTTTTCTTGATTTCTAAGTGAACAGAATCACTTACTTATTATGGAATGAATGCTTATTTGTATAAATATGGGAAGGGCATCATGTTAAATACTTAAAAACTTTGTTTAGCTTTTAAAGTGGATTCCCAAACTTGTAAAATAATTAGTACTCAAATCTTGATGATTTTATAATTGATAAAATATTTTTGGAGAGTAAAATTTACTTAATTTTAAATGGTAGTTTAGTAAGTACAACTTAAAATGGTTAGACCTATTTTGACTTTACATAAACATGAATTGAACTTGTTATTACATTTTTAAACTTTAAACAAATAATGCTAAAGGCAATAGTAAATATTTAATATTTTTTATGAACTAAAGTAAAATAAAAGATTTAAAATAAGATTTATTAGACCTTTTTATTTTATTTGACTTTAATTAAGAAAGAGGATATTTTTAATCTGTAGAATTTGTTTTTTTCATCATTTTGGTATATTATATATTTTTTTGGGATTTTTAAATATTAAACTATGATTTTTATAAGTTTTATCACTTTAGAAATACTTAATAAATAATAATATGTATCTAAGTGATACCAAAAATCTATGAAACAATTTTGTAAAAGTAGATTTTGGTTTTCTATGAATTTTGGTATATTATTTATATTTTTCTCATGTAACAATATTAAAATATGAATTTTCAAAGTATTATAAGTTATAATTTTTTATTAAATTATAATTATTTAAATATTTAACACAATAATGTTTGTTAATAAAGTTAAAGTTATAGATTTTATTTTTCTGAGCATTTTTATATATTATATATATTTTTCTGAATTATGAAACAAAAGATATTGATTTAACAAGATTTATTCATTTTCTAGAATTAAAAATAAATATTAAATGTTTTATTGCGTCATTGCTGACGTCAGCATGACACATACACATAGATGAGATCTTTTTACACCGATACAAACTCTAGTCCGAGTCACAGACATGTGGGGTCTATGCCTTGTCCGTGGCGTTGTCAGCAAAGTGAATTGTTATTCAATACATAAATTATTACAAAAAAATAAAATGATAATTAAAATATGGCATCACCATGACGTCATCAATGGGGATTCCCTCCCAGTCGAAGATGGACCCATCGATTTGGAGCTCGCGGGGCTAATTGGAGGGCACTACGTGATATAGAAGACCAAGGCGAACTTGGGAGTTGTGTCGCCGCCTGATGACCCACAAGTATAGGGGGTGTATCACAATATTTTTGATAAGTAGGAGTGTCGAACCCAACGAGGAGCAGAAGGTGCTGGCTAGTGGTATGGATCAGGAATTCTCTGCAAATACTTAGCAAACTGATTTTTAGGGGTTTTCAATAAAGCAAGTAAACAAAGTACGAGTAAATAAAAGATAGTAGGAATAAATGCAGCAAATGGCCCAATCCTTTATGCAGCAAAGGATAAGCCGGTTGTATTACTTAAGATGACCAAACATTCTCGAGGACATATGGGAAGACTGTCAAGTGCTTTCGCTTCATATAGTCGATTAATCTTCTTTAGCTTGCTAAGTGTTGTGTGGGTGAACCTGTGCTAATGTACCGCCCGATCCAAGACTAATACATACTTGTGATTATACCCCTTGCAAGCATCCATAAGTACAAGAAAGTAATTAAGGTAGAAACCTAACCACAACTTTAAACTCTAAGACCCTTACGTCCCTTGTGCAATGGTTTCCTAACGGGGGTTCAGGTTTCTGTCACTCCGGCAACCCCTATGATTAGTAGCCAAATACACAATGCATTCCCCTAGGCCCATATAGGTGAAGTGTCATGTAGTCGACGTTCACATGACACCACTAGAATAAGTACACCACAAATTAAATAAGAATCTATTGAATCTTTCTCAATGCAACTCCACTACTAACAACAAGACTTCTCCCATGTCCTCAAGAACAAAACGAACTACTCACGAGACATCATATGGATCATGATCAGAGATGGAATAATGATGTATAACAATCTGAACATAAACAATAATTCAATGGTTCACTCAATAGCATCAACTACAAAGAGTAATCAACACCGGGAAAGTTTCCCCTATGAACTATGCAAGATTCAACGCAATTGTTACAGCAATATGGAGATGGTGATGAGGGTGCTGATGGTGATGATGGTGGTGATGATGATGATCCCGATGAAGTCTAACTTGATTGTGGTGTTGATGGCGACGATCTCCCCTCTCCGGGAAGGAATTCCCACGGCACAAATCTGTCTGCCGGAGAGATCTTTCTCTCTCGGTGTTTTCCGCCCCGCAGAGGCGGCGGAATCTTTCGGTGGTCGCTCTCCGAGTCTTAGGTTTTCGGGAGGATGATACGCCAGAGGGGAGAGGCTGGAGTGGGCCAGGACGGCCACACCACCTCCTGGTGCGGCCTAGGCCTGCCCGCGCCATGGGGTGGTGTGGGCCCCCTGTGGCCCACCTCCATTCCATCTTCTAGCATCTTTAGTCTTCTCGAAAAATAGGATTTTCCGTATATTTTCCTGGATTTTCTGATCTTCGCGAATTTTGCCTCCAAACAACACCTTTTCCATCAGAATCTTGACTGCAGTGGTCCATGCTCCAAAAGTCATCAACCATGCAAAAATAGATAAAATAACATAAGTATCACCTCTCAATACGAAATATATCAATGAATAATAGTGAATTAAGACATAGAATAGTGATGCAAAATGGACGTATCAACTCCCCCCAAGCTTAGACTTCGCTTGTCCCCAAGCGAAACTGAGCTCAATAAACATGACATCAGGTTTATGGAGTGAAGAGTCGATAAAAGTATACGGACAAGAAGCATCACATTCATCAAATACATAGATCATAATAGAAGACAACTCACTATTATATAACTCAACTTGCAATGAGTAAAGGAAACACAATAAAGATACATAAAGTGAATCATAATTGGTAATGGCAAACTTAGCTCTTGGTCGAAGAATACTTGATAATTTGCTGGAGTTCACAAATAGCTGGTTTTCAATGAAAGCTTTCAAAGTAGTAACCATCAAGATAAGAGCAATGTGCAAAACAAGGAACATAAGAGACATGATTGAATAAATCATCATATGAATGAATGAAACACATCAACTCAAAATACTTGCTGAGATAGAAGGGAATAGGTTTACTGACTCAACTACAAAGCAAAAGAAAGGCCCTTCAAAGAGGGAAGCAGGGATTGCAAGTCTCATAAAGAGCTCCCAAAAATTATTATACTTACTAGCTTTCAGCTCTCATTGCCCCTATCATAGGCATCTGTAGGTGATTAAGGTTAAAGTGATCAAAAATGAGGATATGCATTGACAAGTTGTAAGTTGAGAATCTCATGTCCCTTGAATACGAGGGCCGCTCCTCATGCTACTCAAGTTTAGTCACCGGTAAGTTCTTGTCATCGTAAGCATATGTGTATCATTGAGAACCGCCAGCGGGGTACCCCTTGCCCGATGCTACAGAAGAATCCCCATATCAAAATGACAAGGCAAGCAGACAACAAGTATCTCAGCAATCTTCTTATTTACTATGGGAATATGGTGCTTTTTTTCTCTCTTTCCTCTTTTCATAATCTCTTTTTTCTTTTCTTTTTCTCTTTTTTTCTCAACCTCTTTTTTTATAAGAAGAATGCTTCATAGATACTCGTTATGGTTACGCTGTAGGTTTCCACCATGTAAGCATGGATTAGACCAGCGGCCTAGGCGTTTCTCTAACACACATGCATAACTCCATGGACTTACAAGCTCCCCTTTCATTTCACACCGACGACATCCATAGACAAAAGAACATGATATCAACTTGGTACAAAGTACCAGTGCAATGTTGAAAGCATTCCCCATGACAGCATGGTTCTGCTAATTCACAACTTACAAAGCGCAAGCATATACGCAACATAGGTGAGCACAATGGTTCAAGTTTATTAAATGCAAGAAAGTAAAGTGTGCCATCAAGTTCGTGAGAGCTTTAATCACTAATTTTCGCATAACAAGTTTAATTTGGGAGGTAGACAAAACAAGAATTTACTTGGAATAGCAATAATGCTACTAGGTAGGTATGGTGGATGCAAATGGCAAAGGTTTTGGTTTAAAGGAGTGGATGCACGAGAAGAATACCCTCTCAGTACAGGTTTTTGGCTAGCAAGGCTGGGTAGCAAGTACAAGAGTTGAAGGAAACAAACAAACATGCAAATGATAAAGAAAAACATGCAATCTTCCTTGGAAGCACAAAAGATCTTAACTAGAGAATACTAGACTTATGAGCAAATCAAGAAAGAAAGATGATGTAATTATTTTTCTCTAGAGTACTTCTATCTTTTTCTTTTCAACTCTCAAAAAGGTGTTGCTACTGACCGAGCCAGGTTTGCCAAAACCAACTAAATTAACTCAATGATCCCAAAGTGATACCAATACTAATAACAAGATCAATCATATAACCACGAATTGAAAACTAACATAAGCTATGCAAAAGAGTGAATGATAGAACTTCTCATTAATAGTCCATAACGAAAACTCACACCAAGGGATACAAATCTAACGAGAGAGGGGACACTTCCATAATGCAAACCATACTACATAATAACTCCTCTATTCATGATATGACTCTACTAATAAGGTAAAATGATAGAAGATAGTGATGTGATACCGCGACACTCCCCCAAGCTTGGAACAAACCAAGGGGATGCCAAACCTGATGACGAATTACTCCTTAGGTTGTAGTGGTATCCTCTCATCTTCGTCCATCTTCCAAGGTAAAGGTTTCCCATCAACAAAGGACATCGTGGTTTCCAACGTCCTGAAACTTGCAGCAGCACTTATGCGTTTAAATCTAGCCTCATACTCACAGTTTTGATTTTGAACGTCATAGAACTATGCTTGCAGTTCGTTGGTTGTTTGGCAGAGTGAGAAGACTTCGTCTTTGAGTTTAGCAGTCTCCTTTAGGTGCTCGGTGATGAGTTTAGAACAAATCTTATGGATGACATCCACTTCGCGCTCCGCCATCTTCCTGTACCTAAAGACTTCTTGCTCCAGTGCTTCCATCCTGTCCTCCAGACTTCCTTCACCTTTAGGGCCTTGAACCTCTTTAATCCGGACCTCCCCACCTTCGAGCAACAACTCCTTGGGATGAATCTTCAATTCTCTCATGTATGTGTTGATGATATCTTCCAAGGAATCTCCCTTAACTTGGGGGATCTAGGTGGTTATATATTACGAAGTTTCATATCAAAAGGAAGGTACTGGGAGAAAATGAGTCGGAGGCGGAGTCCTGGGTGGCCTCACCACCTGGTGGCGCGGCTAGGGGTGGGCCCGCGCCATGGGGTGGTGTGAGCCTCCCTGGCTCCATTTTCGTCTCTTTTTCGCCTTTTCTCTTTCCTTATTAACTAAAAACTGCAAAAATATAGTTGGATAGTATTTTCGCGGAACTTTTCTTACCAAAACCATTACCTATTTGAAAACAGACTCTGCAGGTCTCTGAATTTGGTATCTAGTAGATTCTTCCGGAGTCACCACTTGGATAACATCAATATCTTCATCTTAATACACTTATTACTTGAGTCATAAAACCTTTCTCTTCCTTATTACACCATTATCTCCACTTCCTGGAAATTTCTTTCACACAAAACTTCACACAGTTCTCATTAGCAACATTAGTATAAGTGAAGTGCTAAAACCTTTTGAGTCCAACTTCAAGTGAAAACCATCAAAACAAAAGCTACTGTAGCAAATCCTTCCGAAGACCCAAAAAGAATTCAAGAAGGAAATCGAATAAAAAAGCAAATGCAAGAGTGGCAAAATCTGTCAAAACAGACCAGCAGGTAAAGATAAATTTTTTCGAAAATCTTCTGTTGCTCAAATCAAAAAGTGCAAAAATAACGAAAGTTAAATAACAACCTGGGTCAGAAGCACAAAAAATTACAGCTCAATCCGACACACAGAGATCTCTCACGAATTTTTACGGTGAAGCACAAAAATCCGTTTCGGGACAGCAACTTCCCCAAATATTACTTCTCTCTCATTAGAGGTTGATCTTGACACAAAAAAACCAAACAAAACGGATAAGGAATGGTTATTACCGAAATAATAACTTCCAGGACTCAAAGAAACAAAAAAAACTAAAAGCAAAAACAAATTGGGTTGTCTCTCATAAAGCTCTTTCTTTATAGCCATTAAGATGGGCATGATAATTTTGGAGAAGCTCTCATAGGGATACGGATTGAAGTGAAAGAGAGCATTAAGAAGAAAAAACACACACACATTTAAGTATAACCCACTTCTTATGCAAGGCGATTTTGTAAACAAACAAGTTATTGAAACCAAAGGCAACTTGCATAAGAAGGCAAAAATAAGTGCAACATAAAAACTTTCAGCATAAAATGAGGAAACATGATATTATTGATATGCATAAGAACACTTTTCCCTCTCTCATAATAACTTCCAGTATCATGCATAAACTTAACAATATAGCTATCACAAGGACCATCATAGCGATGATCACTTATTCTAACAGAAAACACAGGAATACTAGCTCTCATAGAACTACTATATGAAACAATATTAGAGGTATCCTTACAAAGGATAGTGTGTCCTTCTTCCTCATACTTAGTGACAAAGTCTTTCACATTTGCTATTATAGGTTCATCAACCATTTGTTTATCAGGTTCAACAGCTTTTTTCATACTTTCATCTACCATACTAGCCATCATAGAATGTTCCTTTACCTTAACTGGAAAAGGCATTTTCTCAATATACAGTTTAGGTAAAACATGATTAGCAGTATAAACTTCAGTATTTCTTGCAGGAACATTCTTAGAAACATCTTTATAAGGTTCATGATACTTATTCCACTTCTTTTTAGGCACTTCAATGTAGGAAGCAAAAGCCTTAAAATAAGAAGCAATAGCTTGAGAATCTAAACCATAAGTATTTTCAATATTTTGAAAGCCATCAGTTCTCATAAAAGATTCAATGCATTCATAATCATAATTTATACCTGACTTTCTACCTTTGTCATTCTCCCAAGATTCAGCATTGTCTTGAATACGGTCTATAAGGTCCCATTTAGCTTCTTCTTTCATGCGAGTGAATGATCCAGCACAAGAAGCATCCAATAAATCCTTATCATGTAGAGGGAGCCTTGCATAAAAGTTATTGATAATAATATTGTTGGGGAGCTCATGAATGGGACATTTGAGCATTAGTAACTTCAATATCCCCCAAGCTTGAGATGTACTCTCTCCATCAAGAGGCCAAAAGTTGTATATTTGATTCCGATCTTGATGAATCTCACTAGGAGGATAAAACTTTGAATAAAAGTGAGGCACTATTTCCTGCCATTCCAGAGCTTGACCATTCTTCAGCAGCTTATACCAGTCCTCAGCTCTTCCCTTCAGTGATAATGAGAATAACCTCTTCTTAACTTGATCTGTAGTAATACCTACACACTTGAACAACCCGCATAATTCGTGTATAAAGAGTAAACGATCACCGGGATGGACAGTTCCATCCCCAACATAGTAGTTATCCATAACACGATCAATAATTCTAGTAGGTATTTTGAAAACATCTTTCTCAGCAGGTGGTGGCTTATCTACTACCTTAGCAGTGGTAGTAGCATTACCAAATAAGAAACTAAGCGAATTATCCATAACGAAAATAAAGCAACTAGCAGAAGTAAACAATACTCACAGTAGAAGTTTCCTTTACCAGTTCCACTCTCCAATAGCGCTTCACTCCCCGGCAACGGCGCCAAAAAATAGTCTTGATGACCCACAAGTATATGGTGTGTATCGTAGTATTTTCGATAAGAAAGAGTGTCGAACCCAACGAGGAGCAGAAGGTGCTGGCTAGTGGTATGGATCAGGAATTATCTGCAAATACTTAACAAATGGATTTTTTGGGGTTTTCGATAAAGCCAGTAAACAAAGTACGAGTAAATAAAAGACAGTAGGAATAAATGCAGCAAGTGGCCCAATCCTTTATGCAGTAAAGGACAAGCTGGTTGTATTACTTAAGATGACCAGACGTTCTCGAGGACACATGGGAAGACTGTCAAGTGCTTTCGCTTCATATAGTCGATTAATCTTCTTTAGCTTGCTAAGTGTTGTGTGGGTGAACCTGTGCTAATGTACCGCCCCATCCAAGACTAATACATACTTTTGATTATACCCCTTGCAAATATCCGTAAGTACAAGAAAGTAATTAAGGTAGAAACCTAACCACAGCTTTAAACTCTAAGACCCATACGTCCCTTGTGCAATGGTTTCCTAACGGGGGTTCAGGTTTCTGTCACTCCGGCAACCGCTACGATTAGTAGCCAAATACACAATGCATTCCCCTAGGCCCATATAGGTGAAGTTTCATGTAGTCGACGTTCACATGACACCACTAGAAGAAGTACACCACAACTTAAATAACAATCTATTGAATCTTTCTCAACGCAACTCCACTACTAACAATAAGACTTCTCCCATGTCCTCAAGAACAAAACGAACTACTCACGAGACATCATATGGATCATGATCCGAGATGGAATAATGATGTATAACAATCTGAACATAAACAATAATTCAATGGTTCACTCAATAGCATCAACTACAAAGAGTAATCAACACCGGGAAAGTTTCCCCTATGAACTATGCAAGATTCAACGCAATTGTTACAGCAATATGGAGATGGTGATGAGGGTGCTGATGGTGATGATGGTGGTGATGATGATGATGATGATCCCGATGAAGTTCAGCTTGATGGTGGTGTTGATGGCGACGATCTCCCCTCTCCGGGAAGGAATTCCCCCGGCAGATAATCAGATGGACAAGGCTTCCATCAATACACTCTCCACGGGTATCCTACTTATCTCTTAGACATTTAATTTGATTAAGAGATATTATACATTGGCTACCTAAAAATAGGGATTGGTGTAACTACTAACTTAATTCTAGGGTTTTGGACAAAGAGATAGACATGGGTCTTGTCATGGTTTGATATGATCTTGGTTAAGGGTTCTCAATCATTCCTACCTTAACACCTAACTAAGCTTATATTTAGTTAAGGAATTCCTTTCCTAAGTATACTTTATAAACCTCTCTCATCTTATTCACAAAGATCTCACCTTGCTAAATAAGACAATCATCTAACTCCACCATATCCATCATCCTATGATGACATGGTCATGCCACTTCAACAATACTCCTTTTCCATTCTTCTCCTGGTATATATATACAACTTCCACTTATAAACTATCCTTAATGAATCCATCAATGCAGCTACTTCTAACTCCATCCATTAATTCCTTTAATTCCATCTTGCAACTGCCACCAAGGGTTGCAAGACTACAATCCTTACTATATATAACAAAGTATATCAACCCTCAGGAATAGGTATGGTACTACTCTTCATAATACAAGTTGTTCTTGTATTAACTTGGTTAAACTACCTTCCCCCCCACTACTCCCTATAAATAATACTACATACTTCATCATACTCTAGCTTGACTTCTCAGGATCAAGCTAGATGATTTAGCTAACTAAGGTTTTTCCTAATTTGGTATACTCATAACTCTTCTTCGTCAGCTGGTCATCTATTCTCAAGTGACTTAAGAATAATGACCACCAACCTTTGATCAAGCAAAGCTTAGGCTTCTAACTTTCTGATCAAGATCTATACTCAACTAAGTAGTAGACTTGTACTGGTCTCTCTGTAGGCTTATCTTGTTAAGCAAGCTTACTCTAAGTCTATATCCACTTTTCCTAACAATATTATTATTTAATGTACTAATACTACTAGCTTTCTCATAGCTTCATAATTACTATCTAAACTCTTGGGTTTAGATACTTCTTCTAGTTAACTCATGAGTGAGTTAACTCCTGTAATACCAAATGGTTTGATCACCACTAAGGATCTCATTCCATTGATGATGGCACACTCTACCATATCTAGTTCCTTCTCCTTATTAATTTACTTAGGTCTTTGGAAGGTCAATATAATAGGTCAAAGCTAAGAGTCAATAAGTTCTAGATCAGGAATTGATCACCCAATATTGATGATCAATTGATACTAGGACTTGGTTAAATAGATATGGCACCTCTTAATATCATATTAAGAGTATGTGCTAGATGGTCTTGGCTTGACTTTCTTTCCTACTCTATTTGTAATAAGTGTTAGTGTTTAGAAACTACCATGATTCTCATGGTAGGAATAACTATGGCAAGCAAGTATATCCACGTTTAGTTATGGGGTTTCTTTACTTAAGTTATATACTTAACTTGGTATTCAGGGTTTGCTATAGGTAATACCTTGACATCATTTTTGGAATATTAAATATTCATCCTTGAGTTGTTGTATGGAATACCATGTCATGATCTCTAGGAGATCTAGTACTCCTTATTAAGTAGTGTGTTGTGACTTAGTTTTATTACATTTGATCTACCCTTAGATCAAATTATATTACCCAAAGATAAGGTTTTAGCAAAGGTCATATTGAAACTTATCGCAGTTAACTTGATGATCTACTTCAGTTCCACCAAGTTAAGAGAATCTTCAATCACTTTGACAAGTTTTATTTAAAAGCACGAAAATTATTCAGATTTTCTATGCATGAATGCAATGCATGCACCTGTGTTCATCTTATTCCTAAGCTCTAATGCTAATGTGTTACAATAATATTCATTGCTTAGTCTAAATTGCTAGCGGTGTATCCACCACTCCCTGAGAATGCCTTTTTCCCTATTATAGTTCCAAGCTCTTTTACACACACAATTCTTACTTTATGCATTAAGTTTTACTTTACTTTCATTGCTTCATCCAATCAAAAACCCCAAAACAATTCTACTATTCTTGCATCTCAAAATTATTCCTTAAGTACGACATTTAGTTTTAGTTAAAGGCATTTTAGTCTTTTGCCTATTGTTCTCTCTGGGATCGATATATTTGTTTCTAAACTAGCTACAAACGATCTGTGCACTTGCAGTCATCAGTCACCAACTCCCTTCGAGGCGCCGTCTCCCTCGGGGGTAGCCCCTGGGTCCTCGGGAGGGTTCGCGGCTCGAGGCTTCCGCTTCCTTTCCACCACCTCTTCATGCTCGGCGACCAGGACATCGCACGTCGTTTGAGGCATAGCAGCCAGGTATAGTAGTAGTGGCTTGCGCTCCCTAGGGGCCACCATGATCGGTGGGCTCGTGAGGTACGTCTTGTGGTCTTCACACGCCTCATCAGACTCCGGAGTCCACTGGAACTTGCTTGTACGCTTCATAATTTTGAAGAACGGAGTCTGCTCGAATGCCTCGTCGGCCTTCGGGGTCCATCAAACGGAGTCCACTCGAATGCCTCGTCAGAGTCCACATGAATGCCTTGTCACCTCTGGAGTCCGCTGATCTTGGAGATGAATCTTCCTAAAGCCGCCATGCACCCGGCCAAGCACTGCATTTCCTTGAGCCATGTTGGTGGGTGCATTTCCTCGATGGCCCGGACCTTGTCGGGGTTGGCCTTGATCCCCCGATGTGACACCAAGAAGCCAAGGAGCTTGCCTGACGGGACTCCGAACACGCATTTGGCGGGGTTGAGCTTGAGTTCACCCATCACAAGTTAGCGAAGATTTCTGTCAGGTCCTCCACCAAGGTGTCCTTCTCGCGGGTGTTGACCACGATGTCATCGACGTAGGCCTCTATGTTCCTCCCCATCTGCTCGCCTAGCACGATAAACATGATCCTATGGAAGATGGCGCCGGTGTTCTTGAGCCCGAACAACATGCATGTGTAACAGTACATGCCGCACGGGGCAATGAAGGCAGTCTTATCATCGTCCTCCTTGGCCATCTTGATCTGATGGTATCCCGAGAAGGCGTCTAGAAAACACAAAAGTTCACAACCTGCCGTGGAGTCGACGATCTGGTCTATCTGCGATAGAGGTAAAGGATCCTTGGGGCAAGCCTTGTTGAGATCGGTGAAGTCGATGGAGAGGCTCCCTCCCTTGGTGGCCTTGGGGACCACCAAAGGGTTCTCATGCCAGTCGGCGTGAAAAACTTCCTTCACGAGATGCACCTTGACAAGCTTTTCCATCTCGGTGATGATGAAGTGCTGCTTCTCGGCCGACTACCTTCGTGGCTTCTGCTTCACCGGGCGCGCCATGGGGCACACTGCCAGGTGGTGCTCGATCACTTCACGAGGGACCCCGTCATGTCTGATGGGGACCATGAGGACATGTCCGCATTGGCCCGAAGGAGGCTGGCACAGATGGTGATCCAGGCCCCCGGCACCGCCGGGTCGAGGGGTCCCTTCTTAGTCTTAGCCCTTTCTTGAGAGAACGCCGACTTCTTCCTGCCAGCGACCCCGCTGGTGCGCACGGTTTCCTCATCGGGAGGCGTTGGCGACCCGGCGTCTTCCCTTTCCGGGGGAGGGGAGTTGAGAGTGGCCCACCGTGGGCTCTTTCTGCTCCGGCACGGCCTCTTGACAGGCTTGCCTGAGGGAGCGCACGACTTCGACCTCGCTGCATCGCACCATGATTATGACACCGGCGCCGCCAGGCATTTTGACCAGGTTGTAGGCATTGTAAGTCAGGGAGATCTGGGTGACCTCGAAGTCGATGAGTTCCGTGCGGTAGTTGTCGCTCGTCCCAAAGGTGACAGGGAGCTGGACCCGGCCAAGGGGCATGGTGACACCCGCCGTGACCCCTACGAACAATAGGGCTGGGAGAAGGCACGCGATGGGCACCTGCAGCTGCTCAAATGCTTCCTCGGAGAGCATGTTCAGGCCCACCCCACCATCGATAAGGGTCTTGGAGACCGCGACCCTGGCGATGGTGGAGGTACATACCATGGGCACGACACCCACCAACCGAGTGGAGCCGGGATGGTCCGAGGCACCAAAGGAGACCGGCTTCCGCGACCACCTGGGAGGGGCAAAGGTAGCACTAGGCCTTGCCGCCGCCATCCCCCCGGTGAACCGCCCGAGGTTTGAACCGTGGGCAAGGGCCTATAGGCCGCCCAGGATGCAGGCGGCCATTCTGGTTGGCCCCCTAGGCGAGGAACCTTCTGGGGTGGCCTCGGCATCAGTGCTCCTCGCCATAGCGTCGCTCGCCTGAAGGTCCTCGAAAAAGCACCTCAGCCCTACCTGGCATGCCAAATGTCGAAGATTTTTCCCGCGAAGGAACTAGGGTCCAATGATCCCTTAGTTCGTGAGGGGGCTGAACACGCGATTCCGAAGGAGGTCGGCAATGGCTACGGTGGAGGAACGGATGCATGTCAGAGAGTTGACACCAGGGGTTCTTTACCCAGGTTTGAGAGCCTTGTGATGAGGTAAAGTCCCTACTCCTTGGTTGTATTGCTTGCTTGCCTTGCGAGGTTACAATGGTGGATGAATGTTTAGGGTTTTAAATCTTTGGGATCCGTCCACTTACAAGGTAGGATAAGGGCCCCTTATATAGGGCGGCATCGGACCTCTTCCCCTAGTTCATGGGAGGGAAGGGTGCCCACAGTGCCACCCCTCGTGGTCCTGGTCTAGGAGACTACTTTTTAGTGGACTAGGTCTTGGGTGCTGGACGCCCCTCCGCCCATTGGTAAAGTGTTCCCTTTTTTATGCTGATTCTCTTCATCTGCCCTCGTCTGCTCCCCTTCTTGCACCAAAGTAGCCAAAGGCGGTCCTACCCATGCTCAAGTCATCCATCAGACAGTCCGTGTCGTGTCGGTTCCACCTTTGACCAAGCCCCGGCCTCAGGGGCCGCGGAGACCGGAGCATCCAATGCATCATTGTTCTTGTCGTTTCCCTTGGGTGGAAGTCGCGTTACCTTCACGGCTTCCCCCTTCAGAGGCCTCTAGAGGAGGGGTCCTGATGTACCTTGCGAGGGTGGAGACCTTCCCTCGTGAAGACTTTCCGGGGCCGTAGAGGTCGCCAGACATAGACATATCGAGGTACCCCCTATACCAGATATCCGACATCCTCAACGATTGGGAAGAAGCGCAAGAGCTCACGATGTTGCCATAACTCCACCACTCATCCCTCCACTTCGACGGATCAAAGAACTCACATGGAGCTGAGGCTGGGATAATCCACACCTCCCCCAAGAGCGACAAACTCCGATACATGCTGCAGATCAACTTCACGCCCTACACCAACAACATGGCTGAATACGAGTTCCTCCTCCATGGCATGCGAGCTGCCAAGGAGATGAACATCAACCGCCTCAAGTGTTATGGCAACTCCGACCTCGTCGCCGCACAAGTCACTAGCACCTGTGATGCAGTCGCCACCAACATGATAGCATACTGCCAAGCGGTGCACCAGCCGGGGTCTACTTTGCTGGCTACTCCGTCGAGTGGATCGATCGTAAGAAGAGTGAGGAGGCCGACACACTCTCACACATTGGATCGGCTCACCAAAAGCCACCTGCGGCCATCTTCCTCGACATCATCGAAAGTCATCGGTCTCCCCTCTAAAGGAGATCGATATCAGGATAACGCTACAACCCAATCTGCTCTAGTCGCCATGATCACGGAGCCCAGCATTTGGACCGTACCCTACATCACCTACCTCGAGTACAAGATCCTGCCCAAGGACAAGACTGATGCATGGATGATCATGTGCCGCTGCAAGTCGTTCGTCATCATAAACGGTGAGCTCCACAAGTGCAACGTGACAGGCGTGTACCGACGTTGTGTACAACCAGAAGAGGGTTGTAAGATCCTACAAGATATCCATGCCGGTGACCTCGGCCACCATGCTGGCCCAAGGTTGCTAGTCACCAAAGCCATGCGCCATGGCTTCTACTGGATCACAAGACACGCCGACGCCATCGACATCATCCATCGCTATGTCAGGTGCTAGAAATATGAAACCAGATGCACATCCCTTGTTCAGCTCTCAAAATCATCGCCATTACATGGCCATTTTCCGTTTGGGGCATCAACATGGTGGGTCAGTTCAAAACCGCCCCATCGGGCTACACCCACCTCCTGGTCGCAGTCGACCAATTCACAAAGGGGGTCGAGGCGAAGCCCATCAAAAAATTCGACGGCAAGACCACCACCAAGTTCCTTCACGAGCCGATATATCGGTAGGGCTACCCACACAACATCGTTACCGATAACGGCACCAACTTTGCCAAGGGTGCCATGACTGACTTCTACGAAGAGCACAACATTCGACTCGACCTCGCCTTAGTCGCCTACATAGAGTCGAACGACCAAGTCGAGCGCGCCAATCAGAGAGTCCTCCATAGCCTCAAGCCAAGCCTATAGGTCCCCCTCAAGCGGACGTCAGGATGCTGGGTCGAAGAGCTCCCCTCTGTGCTATGGGGCATTCTCCATCAACCGATCAAAAGGGTTCACACCCTTCTTCATGGTGTACGGCGCTGAAGCCCTCATGCCGACTGACCTAGAGCACGACTCGCCTCAGGTCGTCCACTACGTGGAAGAGGATAATAAAGTCACCCGTCAAAATAGAGTCGACATTATCGATGAAGGACGCGAGCTTGCTCATTCCCACACCGCCATCTACGAGCAAGGTCTCCGTCACTACCACAGCCGCCGAGTCCGGATTTGAACCTTCTAGGAGGGCGACCTCATCCTGCGTCTCATCCAGGACAAGAATGGCATGCACAAGCTCTCTCCCCCATTAGAAGGGCCATTCTCCATATGGAGAGTCCTAGGCAAAAATGCCTACTATCTCATCGACATACGAGGCGACGGCCAACTCGACATTGAGCGGCCATGGAATGTGAACCTCCTCCGAAAGTTCTATACATAGAACTCAAACTTGTACTCCATTGTACCAATGATGAAATAGAAACATTGTCCGCACAAATTATGTCCACTCGCTATTCCTTGTGCCAATCGCACTCATACATTCAGCAATATGATAAACTACGGTAGTCAACCCTTGGTCGAGCAACCAACATGACTAAGTAGTATGGTTCAAGGGAACCGAGAACAACTCGAGTCTCGCACCGTGCACAAAAACACCAACTCGGAGCCACCATCGAAGTCGCCTAGCTTGACTGGCTCCCCGAGCCAAGACAACCGGTTGTGTTTCCCACAACACATTTTCCTCCTCATCCTTGCGCACAATGACTCGAACGGTTAAGTACCACGCTCAGGGACTCGTTCCAAAATGAACCTTCACATAGCTCGAGAACACATCAAGTATGAGAGCATGCCATGGAATCGCCAAGCGACTAGATTTCCGAGCCACGAGGAGAGACACGCTACACACCAAACATCGCACCACGTCCTTACCTATCTTGAGCATACGACTCGAACAGTTAAGTACCATGCTCGGGGACTCGCTAAAACGAACCCGCTCTCGTTCAGGGAAAACACTAAGTACGGAGTACCCCTTGGTGTCGCCATGCGACTGGCTCCACGAGTGGCAGCAAGTTGACTTAAACTACCTAAGCATCTTCTAACACACATCACCAATGCTAAATATATACACGCGACTAAAATCCAACAGCGAATACACTTAGGGACTCACACAATTCAATCAACCAAGTGACAAAATTGAGATAAGCGACTAACTCTGCGATTCCATACGAGTCGAGCAACATATTACCAAGTGACAAAAATACATTGTTCACCAACAAAAACACTGTACAAAAGGCCAGTCGCCACATAAACCTACACTTTAGACTAATCTCTCATTCTGTAGGCTTCGATGAAGAGGCACCATCCGTGCCCTTGACTATCAGAAAGGGCTTCCATAGATTCATTGGGTAGGTCATCAGTGACTTCGCGATCGATGACTGAAATGGTCACTCTGATTGAAGGTCGCGATGCATCGGCTCGACGTCATTCGACGTCACTCGCGTCTCCTGATACAACAGGAGGTTGCCCATCGCCAACATGCGCTACGTGAATGGAGTGGCCTTCGTGTTCAGCCCGAGGACGGCAGAGATCTCAACCTTGCCATTCACTGAGAGATATCCTATGGTGATGTCATCAAGGTCAAAGTCTTCCGGGAAATGGACGAGCCCAAGGCTCAGCGCCGTGGTGGCTCCATGTCGGAATGAGGACCGTGACATCCACTTGATGACCGTAGGCGCCTCTTCAAGGTACCTCCACACCTCTGTCAACCCTCCAAGAATCAGCTCGGTGGGAGAGATGCCTTGGAGGACGACTTGGACACATATCACTGACGCCATTATTGCATTCAGAACCTCCATCACACATTGCTCGACGTTGAACGTCTGCATGGCGGGATCTCCTTGGCCTATAACATTTGCACAGTGTCAGCAAATCAAGCTCCGGTGGCGGAAACCCTCGGGGACTCCCCCGCTCAGGGACTCGACGGGTTTAATGATGTGCTACTCATAAATGGAAAGAAATCAGAAGATGTACCAATGAGCTTGTGGCAGTTCTCCGTGATGAAGTTCTCAAGGGGAAGATAACTTTCCCTACGACCCCACGATGATGGAGTTGGATGCCTTGCGCTCCTCCTCTGACGCTGCAACGGCGACCTTCGCCCTCTCCTCGGAGGAGATCATCGTCGCTTTCACCGACTCCAGCTCCTTCTCTAACGCTTTGGCCTTCTTTTCCTTCATGGTCGTAGAGGCCTTCGCAGCATCCAGGTCAGCGGGAGGCACATAGCCTTTGTGAGCCTTAGCAAGCGCGGCAGCATGGTCACCTACATTCAAGAAACACCTAGGTAATAAGATGCAGTTACAAGACTCCAAAATGTGTCAAGGCCAAAAACCAACATGTGGCACCTCGGAGGAGTCGGTTCCTCTCCTAGGCCACCCGCAAGTCGTGCTCCACTCGCTCCACCGCAGCTCGCTGTTCTACGGACTCATGATCCAACAGAAACAGAAAATTCAACCTTTGGCTTCAAGCCTCGACTAGATACTCCTTAAAACGACTCCACCCTCGGGGATTGGAGGATCACATAAATTTAAAAGTGTCTAGTCGCTACAATTTAGCGATCAGATCCTCGAGGACATGGCATACCTAGAGGGATTCATCCATCATGTGGTGGATCTAAACTGCATCCATGGAGGGCATCGGAAACACCCTGCACCTAGGACGTTGGCCGATGTTGCTATCAATCACCTTACTGGATGATGATGAGTGCATATCAGCCGCCGTGGTTGAGGCCTTCGCCGTGAACCGCAAAAAGGTCGTGGTTCCTGCCCTGCTACACTGGTCGCTGGCATAAACACCTCTGGAGGTAGTCAAAGTTAGCCGGCTCCGCTCCTGTCATGACCCAGGATCAGGGCTAGACAAATATGAGATCTTCATCTGACATAAGCCTAACCTCGAGCTCGAAGCATGCAGGGAATAATCCGGTAACATTATAGAATAAATAAATCATACATTATTAAGGTACGCTCTTAACAGAGTGGCATAACCAGTATTACAAACCAGGGTCAGAGACCCACCAAACACCAAGCAATGGAAGAAAATATGCTGTTCTAAAAAAACTTAGCAAAGGGCCTAAGAGGCCATAGAGATAAGCAAATGACCCTTCCATAGATCCTAGGATGCTGCACCGGGAACCCCAACTACTCGTCGACGTCAACGTAGAAACCACCTTCAGTTGAAATAGCTTCATCTGTAAAAAAACATCAATGAGGCAAGGGTGAGTATAGGATGTACTCCAAAAGACTTAATAACCTACGATACATGCTTGGTTTAGAAAGGCTTTATGTGGTTACTTTGCAAAAAGCCAGCCTTGTTTGAAAACAAGGAGAGAAGAGGCGCGTCTAGTTAGATCATTTCAAAAGGGATAAGAAGACTACACTTCTAGCTTTTTTGATAGCCTTCATCATCATCTAAACCTTTGAACTTGGGAAACCCCCTCAAAGAACCCGAAGGAAGTAATTCTAGAACACTCATTAGTTGTCAAGTGTTAACATTGGTTATAGTTCTCTACCATCATCACGTCCGTTCCCAAGTCCTCCATAACTCTGGACATGGCTTTTCGAAAAGATTATAACCCTACAGGGATGCACAACTTTACCCACGTGTACCAATCGACTCTTAATGCCAAATTATTAGCCCTCTTCCTTGGAAGGCCGACAGAGAGTGGTTGACCACGACCTTTACCTTGATTTCGTCGAGACCATGAGTCACGCCCTAAGGAGATGCCGCTATAACGGGTCAAGTGCCGAAGCCGGTCCCTAGAGATGTGACCAGGGTTTGAGATTATGAAGGTCGTGCCTCTCCCATTGCATGCCATGCTTACTTACCTATAATGCCATGCACCTATATAACATCCAAAATGCATATGCTGAATGGAACGCCCGAACTATGTGACTCGTGGAATCTACTAGGCAAGTTAGTGAGTTCATGGGGTTTCCAGGCCCCCGTGTGGGGTTGCGCTAGTCTTGGTTCAAGAGGTGACAACTCGCGTCCTAGGGATGGCTAGTATGTGACTACAAAAACTACACCCAGGGTGGCCTCCCATACCTACCTTAGAATGTTCATTAAATATGTTCGATCATATATCAACATCCTATCAAACTAGGTTCATCACATCTCCTATGCATCATCTGGATGGATCATTCTTGGACTACTATGCATGGCTAAGATCGACTGATAAAAGGCACTAGCGATGCTAATAAGCCCAACCCTAGTTATGCTAGGAGCGGTGGATTGGTATCTTGGTGTATAAAGGAAAACATGCAACAGATAGGATACTCTATCTTAGAAAGCAAACCACATCGGAATCGTATGCATATAGCGAGAATGAAATACTTTGAAAAGATAGGTTCAAAATGATGGGGCTACGCTTGCCTTCTCTGTCTTTGGAATGGTACGGCTCTTCGGTGGCGTTGACTTCAGGTTCGGGCTCGGTTCCTATTCACGAAGAACCAACACCGGAAAGAAGAAACAACAATCAAGACATGGCATGTGCAATGCTCATACAATATGGATGATATGATGGATTGCATGTATTAGAATAAAACCCTAGGTGCCACATCAATTTAAGTGGGTTCAGAATGCCCTAGGTGGACAAACCATCAAACCCATGGTACTTAGGGAGTGTCGGTGTTCCTCTATATAAAATAAGGTTCAAAGTTGTGTGAATATGAATGCTTACATTTTTAAATGGTAGTGCTCATTTTTTGAACATTTTGATATATTACACATATTTTTATGATTTAAAATGAATTAATTATGAATTTCAAAAGATTTAATTCAAATCCCAAATTCTGAAATTATTAAATATCTGACAGAGGGACCCACCTGTCATATATTATTTAACTAAAATAGAAAATACAAAGGGATTATGACGTCAGCATGACATCATTGTGACATCACCGTGATCCTGGCCACGTCACTGCCACGCTGTGGCCACCTAAGGGCCACATGGTGGAAACGTAGGCGCCACCTCACCCACAACGGAGTCACCAGATGGTGGTTGTCAGCGGCGAACCAGGGCACCCATAAATGCGTGGTTGGGTGCGTTAGAACATCACTGGGACGACGAATAGGCTAACACTAGCCCCGCCTAGTTTTGGTGACAGGAGCATGGCCGACGGCAAGCTACTATGGAGGCAGAGTCGACCTTACGTGGGAAGGGCACTACAGAGGCGAGGGATGAATCAAACGGCACCATGAGGACGAGAATTTCATCGTGATCGCGCAGGGCTTAACAGCGAGGAGAGGCGAGCACCGAAACAACAGGGATCGACGACGACTAGCGTCAGAAGGGAGAGCTTGATTCAGTCTATTCGGGGGCACGCACGGGCGAGAAGTGGCGAGGAGGAACAAGTCGACCACGGTGGAGCCAGCGGTGACCTTGGTTTGAGCTAGGGTGGTCAGAAACGGCAAGGACGACGGTGACCCGAAGCTAGGGTTTGGCGGCCATGGAGGGGAAGGAGGAAGGAGAGGTGGAAGTGGCGTGCGAGGGTTTCCCGGCTACATCGGCGGGCGTGGCTCTTGTAGGATCCAGGGGCAGGGACACAGATATTGGCGCGGTCGCGGCTGCGAACGACATCACCGGCGACAACGAGGCATGGCTTCGTCGTCGATGAAGATGACACGTGCGAAGAAGTATAGGCCACGGTTGGGCCCTGGGTGGGCTGGCTCGGGCTACTGCTAGGTCGTGGAAAGGCCTGGGGAGAAAAGAAACGGCCCAGGCTGGTATTTCCCTATTTTTTCTCTGAAATTCATTTTCTTTTTCTCTTTTCCCATTTCTATTTGAATTTGAAACAAAACTCTATTTTGAACATTTTCAAAACATAACCATAACTTGAATCCAATTTCCAAGGTCATAATTGAGCCCTGGTTCAAGTCAAAGTCCAAAACATTTTTGATTTTTGAATTGGAACCCATTTTTAGAAAGGGTAAAAGTGAGGGGAAATAGTGCATTAGGGTTTTATTTTGTCTCTTCATTAGAACCAAGTGCAAATGTAATGCATGTATGCAATGCTCACAGACATGTTTTTTATTTATTACACATAAAGGTGGTATGTTATAGCTCTATCCCACTTACAAGAATCTCGTCCCGAGTATCCTAGATTTTATCAAAGAAGGTAGGGTACTCAGATCAAAGATGATCTTCACATTCGCAGGTTGCTTCTGACTTAGAGTGATGAGACCACTAAACTTTGAGGAACTAGATGGTTTGGCGATGAGTCTTGCGCTCAGTTTCACCAAGAATACGAAATGGGTATTCCAGGTAGGTTAGATCCTCTTGTAGATCTATAATTTGATGATCCACACCACGGATAGGATCTTTGAAGCAGCGCTTGAGTTGTAACACATGGAAGACAACATGGACGTCTGGAAAAGGTTGACGGTAGCTCCAACTGGTAGACAAGATCACCTCTCTTAGAGAGAATGTGAAAGGGACTGATGTCTACGCACTTCTATTCTTGTAGACAATTGTTGGGCCTCCAAGTGCAAAGGTTTGTAGAACAGCAGCAAGTTTTCCCTTAAGTGGATCACCCAAGGTGTATCGAACTCAGGGAGGAAGTGGTAAAAGGTATTCCCTCTCAAGCAACCCTGCAATCAAGATACAAGAAGTCTCTTGTGTCCCCAACACACCCAATACACTTTTCAGGTATATAGGTGCACTAGTTCGGCAAAGAGATAGTGAAATACAAGTGGTATGGATAATTATAAGTGGTAACAGTGCTAGAAAATAGCTTGATGGCGCGTGGTTGATGTGGGAAAAGACTAAAGGAAAACTGAAATAAAGATGGAAGCAAGCAAACATGTAACAGATCTAATTGCAAACGGTGTATCAATTCTTAGAAACAAGGCCTAGGGATCATACTTTCACTAGTGAACACTCTCATATAAATATAGCATCCTCATGATACTACGCTGAACTACTCTCCGGTTGGACACTCTAATCAATGGTAGGGCTATAACAACACACCTCAAAGTAAGCCTTTCCCGTCTAGAAAACCCCACACTGTCACCTTGAGCACTAGATGGTTCCAACAAACACCACAATTTCATAAAGACATCCAACTCCAAATATAACTCATAACAAGTATTTGTAATCTCTAGCCTAAGTGCCACCATGGTGTGCACGCTGTCACGTTCACACACATGGGGAGAGCAGAGATCTATTAAAGCACTTGAGTACCAAGGTAGATCTATAGATTACAAGCTCATGATCACAATAAGATCATGCATAGAGAGAGAGAGATGAACACATAGCTACCGGTAGAACCCTTAGCCTCGAGAGAGAACTACTCCCTCCTCATCATGGGAATCAGCAATGGTGATGCAGATGGTGGTGGAGATCGGTGGAGATGGCTTCGGGGGCACTTCCCCGTTCCGGCAGGGTGCCGGAACAGAGACTTTCTGTCCCCCGAATCTCCACTTTGGTGGCGGCAGCGCTGCGGAACTTTTTGTGGCTGGAGGCTTTATTCTTTAGGGTTTATGCATCGGGAGGCTACTTATAGGCGAAGAGGCAAGGTCGGTGGAGTGCCAGGGGGCCCACACCACCTGGTGGCGTGGCCAGGGCTAGCCCGCGCCACCATATGGTGTGGCCAGGCCCTGGCCCTCCTCCGTCTCTGCTTCTGGCTCCGTGAGTCTTCCGGTAAAATAGGAACTTTGGCTTTTGTCCTGTCCAATTCCGAGAATATTGAATTTATAACTTTCCTGGAACCAAAAATAGCAGAAAATAGGCAACTGGCACTGTGGCTCTTGTTAATAGGTTAGTCCAAGAAATCATATGAAAAGTACTCCAAAGTGTGGACAAAACATAAGAAAGTAGATAAAACCAAGCATGGAACATCAAAAATTATAGATACATTTGCAATGTATCAACATCCCCAAGCTTAACTCCTACTCGTCCTCGAGTAGGTAAGTGATAAATAGAAAGAATAATTTTTGAGGTGACATGCACCATCAAAGACTTGATCAAAGTATTTGCAAAACATTCAAAGCTGGGATCATAGTACTTCAATCATAGCATGAAAGACAAAGTTCTAGCAATAAGACAAAGAAACTATGATGCAACATGAAAAGGTACAAACAAAAGATTAATGAATAATAATGCTTTGCAAGACGTTTGTTTGTTTCACATAAAGAAAACATAGCATAATAGTATTCAGCTTATCCCTCATAGAGTAGCAAATATAAATGTATAGGACACCTTCAAAGTTCATAAGAGTGACTAGATACAATAGTTTAAAACAAGCAATAACAAGTTATGCATCAATCAACTAATCTTGGGACAATGCACATAGAACTAAGAATGGCCACTATGCTCTCAAAGTAGGTGCATAAAGGTAGAAGGTGGAGACTCAATATAATGGTGGAAGAAAGGCCTTCATAGAAGGAAGTAGGGATTCAAGTTTCATAAAGAGCTTCCAAAAATTATGGTACTTAATAGCTTTCAGCTCTCATTGCCCCTATCATAAGCATCTTGAAGGTGATTATGGTTAAAGTGACACAACTAAGAGGATATGCTTGACAAGTTATAAACTGAAATCTCATGCCCCTTACTTACGAAGACCGAACCTCATGCTACTCAACTTTAGTCATGAGTAAGCTCTTGTCATTGTAAGTACATGCGTATCATTAAGAACCGCCAACGGGGTACCCCTTGCACATGATACGGGAGCTTTCCCATAATCAAAATGGCAAGGCAAGCAGACAATGAGCATCTCAGCGATCTTTTTATTTGCTATTTCCATAGGTTTTTATTGAGGATGCTTCATAGAGTGCTCATTATGGTAATGCTGCAAGTTTCCACCATGATTAGGCATGGCTTAGGCTAGCGGCCCAGGCGTTTCTCTAACACACATACAAACTCCATGATCTTACAAGTTTCACTTTTATTTCACACCGCCGGGATCCGTAAGCAAAAGAACATGATATCAACAGGGTACAAAGTACAAGTGCAATGTTGGAAGCGTTCCCCATGATACATGGTTCTGCTAATTTCAACTTATAAACCAAAAGCATATATGCAACAAAGAAGGACCCAATGGTTCAAGTTTATTAGATGCAAAAAAGTAAAGTGTGCCATCAAGTTCGTGAGACCTTTAATCACTAGTTTTCTCATAACAAGTTTAATTTGGAAGGTAAACAAAAGCATGAATATACTTGGAATAGCATAAGCTAGTAGGTAGGTATGGTGGAATCTTTGGAATAACTTGGTTTAGGGAGTTGGATGCATGAGTGGAACTCATACTTGGTTGTGGAGGCTAGCAAAAGACTGGGAGCGACAAACTAAGAGAGCAATAATGGCCATAATCATGCAGAGCGACAAAACATCATTGATTAAAGCATAAAGTGATACTACAAGTTGAAAACTAAAGGATCATAAAGGCTATGGTGACTTTTGGATAGTCATAACATGGTGTGAGCATGCACCAAGTCAACCCAAATAAAGCATCAAAGGAGAATACCACTATACTATGCTTTTAATATGCTAAAACAACGCATGATTCATCTAAGGCACATTAAGAAATCTCAATTGTTTATAACAAGTCATGCTACCGCAAAGAATACTGAGCATAAAGCCAAAACAATATCAAGCATGGCATGACAAAGCATAGGCCACAGTCAAAAACAAGCTCTTTTTACCACTTAAGCATGAGTTTTCCTACTCTTTTCCCAACCAAACCAAACTATTTGAAAACCAATGTATGAAAGAGGGGGTCCAACCAATTTATTCAGAAAACTAAGCAAACCAAAGAAAACAGAAACCAAAACGAAAACGAAAAAGAAGACGCTCCAAGAAAAACACAACTGTGCATGAAACAATAAAAATAAAGCGTTTGGAAGAAACCTGGGATTTTTATTGATGAAGAAGGGGATGCCTTGGGCATCCCCAAGCTTTGACGCTTGTACTTCTTGGATATTTCTTGGGGTGACACACGTGGCATCCCCAAGCTTGAGCTTTAGTCCATCCTTCATCTCATTACTCATTCCTTCCATACACCTAAATTTTTTCCTTCATACAAAACTTCACACAATCTTTATTAGCAAAATTAGTGCACTCAAGATAAATAAGTCTTAAGGTTCAGTTCTAACACCAAATAAACTTCCATTAGAACACTAGCTATGTAGCACTTCCCTCAAAAAGCTCAATTCCCCAAAATAACTCAAGAAGGAACCAACAAGAAGCAAATCCAGAAAATGGCAGAAATCTGTCAAAATAGACCAGCAGGTAAAGATGATTTTTTCGAAGACCTTCTGTTGCTCAAATCAAAAAGTGTTGAACTAAAGAAAGTTAGATAACAACCTGGGGCAGAAGCACAAAAATTACAACTCAATCCGACATACAGAGCTCTCTCACGAATTTTTACGGTGAAGCACAGAAATCTGTTTCGGGACAGCAACTTTCCCAATCATTACTTCTCTCTCATTAGAGGTCAGTCTTGGCACAAAAAGCAAATAGAAAGGATAAGGAGTGGTTATTACAGAGGTAATAACTTCCAAGAGTCAACTAAAACTTTCGGGTTATCTCCCAATAAGTACTTTTCTTTAACGCCTTTAAGTTAGGCTTGATAGTTTGAGAAGATGCTCACATAAGAAATATGAATTGAAGTAAAAGAGAGCATCAAGAAGCAAATTCAAAGCACATTTAAGTATAACCCACTTCCTATGCATAGGAATCTTGTAAAGAAACAAGTCATGAAAGCACAAAGCAATAATCATAGGAAAGAAAAACAAGTGTAACTTCAAAACTTTGAGCATAAAGAGGGGAAACTTAATATTGTTGAGATGCATAAAACCATGTTTCCCGCTCTCATAATAACTTTCAGTAGCATCATGAATAAAATTAACAATATAACTATCACATAAAACATTCTTATCATGAGTCACATGCATAAAAGAATTAATACTCTCCACATAAGCATAGTCATTCTTATTAATTGTAGTGGGAGCAAATTCAACAAAATAGCTATCATTATTATTCTCATCACCATAATCATCAAATATAGGAGGCATATTGTAATCATAATTAATTTTCTCCTCAATAGTAGGTGGACTGAAAATATCATACTCATCATTCTAATCATCATATATTGGAGGTTTGGTATCATCATAAGCAATAGAATAGCTATCTTCCAAAGCTGGGGAACTAAAAAGATCATTTCCATTAAAACTAGCTTCCCCAAGGTTAGACTTTTCCATAGCATTAGCAATACTGGTGTCCAAAGAATTCATACTAACAACATTGCTATTAGCATGCAAATAAAGTTCCATAGGTTTTTTAATTTTCTCTTCGAACACTTCATGTCCTAGCTCAAGATAAATACTATAAAGCTCTCTAATTTTGCTGTTGTTTTCCATTAACCTAACTAGTGAAAACAAGAAACAAAAAGACAAAATTGCAGAATCTAAAGGGAATAACTTCGAGCACTCACACAGGAGGATGTGAGTACCTTTTACTTTACCTCCCCGGCAATGGCGCCAGAAAATAGGCGTTTGCCGTGGGAGGTTCTTCTTCTTTAATCCTCCGGTGTGAATACCTTTTACCTTTCCTCCCCGGCATCAACGCCAAAAATGAGCTTGATGTCTACGCACTTCTATTCTTGTAGACAGTTGTTGGGCCTCCAAGTGCAGAGGTTTGTAGAACAGCAGCAAGTTTTCCCTTAAGTGGATCACCCAAGGTTTATCGAACTCAGGGAGGAAGTGGTCAAATGTATTCCCTCTCAAGCAACCCTACAATCAAGATATAAGAAGTCTCTTGTGTCCCCAACACACCCAATACACTTATCAGGTGTATAGGTGCACTAGTTCGGCAAAGAGATAGTGAAATACAAGTGGTATGGATAATTATAGGTGGTAACGGTGCTAGAAAATAGCTTGATGGCGCGTGGTTGATGTGGGAAAAGACTAATGGAAAACTTAAATAAAGATGGAAGCAAGCAAACATGTAACAGATCTAATTGCAAACGGTGTATCAATGCTTAGAAACAAGGCCTAGGGATCATACTTTCACTAGTGAACACTGTCATATAAATATAACATCTTCATGATACTACGCTGAACTACTCTCTAGTTGGACACTCTAATCCATGGTAGGGCTATAACAACACACCTCAAAGTAAGCCTTTCCCATCTAGAAAACCCCACACTGTCACCTTGAGCACTAGATGGTTCCAACAAACACCACAATTTCATAAAGACATCCAACTCCATATATAACTCATAACAAGTATTTGTAATCTCTAGCCTAAGTGCCACCATGGTGTGCACGCTGTCACTTTCACACACATGGGGAGAGGAGAGATCTATTAAAGCACTTGAGTAGCAAGGTAGATCTATAGATTACAAGCTCATGATCACAATAAGATCATGCATAGAGAGAGAGATGAACACATAGCTACCGGTAGAACCCTTAGCCTCGAGAGAGAACTACTCCCTCCTCATCATGGGAATCAACAATGGTGATGGAGATGGTGGTGGATATCGATGGAGATGGCTCCAGGGGCACTTCCCTGTCTAGGCGGGGTGCCAGAACAGAGTCTTTCTGTCCCCCAAATCTCCCCTTTGGTGGCGGCGGCGCTACGGAACTTTTCGTGGCTGGAGGCTTGATTCTTTAGGGTTTATGCATCGGGAGGCTTCTTATAGGCGAAGAGGCAAGGTCGGTGGAGTGCCAGGGGGCCCACACCACCTGGTGGCGCGGCCAGGGCGAGCCCACGCCACCATATGGTGTGGCCAGGCCCTGGCCCTCCTCCGTCTCTACTTCTGGCTCTGTGAGTCTTCCGGTAAAATAGGAACTTTTGGCTTTTGTCCCATCCAATTCCGAGAATATTGATTTTCTGACTTTCCTGGAACCAAAAATAGCAGAAAATAGGCAACTGGCATTGTGGCTCTTGTTAATAGGTTAGTCCAAGAAATCATATGAAAAGTACTCCAAAGCGTGGACAAAACATAAGAAAGTAGATAAAACCAAGCATGGAACATAAAAAATTATAGATACATTTGCAATGTATCAGGGACCAATGTAGCGAGGAGCCAATTTGCCATTGATACCGAAGCGGTGGACACCCTTCATAGGAGTGACATGGAGGTAAACTTGATCACCAAATTCAAAATGAACTTCAAGATGATGACGATCATAGTTGGTTTTCTGACGAGATTGAGAAGCCTTCAGACGTTCTTGGATTATGCAAAATTGAGCTTCAGCTTCTTGGATCATATCTAGCCCAAAGAACTGTCTTTCGCCGGTTTCTGTCCAATTCAGTAGTGTTCGACATGTTCTTCCATATAGAAACTAGAAAGGCGCCAACCAAAACTAGATTGGAAACAGTTGTTGTAGGAGAACTCAGCAAATGGAAGGCATTCCTTCCAGTTCTTGCTAAAGGATATAACACATGCTCTAAGCATGTCTTCAAGGATTTGAATCACCCTTTCTGTTTGACCATCGGTTTTAGGATGGTAAGTTGTGCTGAAGGAGACATAAGTTCCCATTGCTTCTTGGAGACTCTGCCAGAATCTAGAAGTAAACAAGCTTCCGTGATTAGAGATGATCTTCTTGGGAATAGCATGAAGGATAATGATCCGAGAGATGTATAGATCAGCCATCCGACTAGCACGAATAGTTTCTCGAACCGGAAGGAAGTCAGCAACCTTGGATAATTGATCAGCTATTACCCACATGGCATCATTTCCCACGAATGTCTTTGGAAGTCCAGTAATGAAATCCATACCAGTTTCATCCCGTTTCCATTTAGGGATACGAAGTGGCTGCACTAGTTCAACAGGTCTTTGGTGTTCAACCTTCACATGACGACAGCCGTCGCATTCTGCAACAAAACGAGCTATCTCTGGTTTCGCTCCACTCCACCAGAATCTTTGACGAAGGTCACAATACATCTTGGTACTACCAGGATGAATGGACAGAGGTGATTCATGAGCTTCACGAAGGATTAACTCTTTGATCTTTCAACTGTTTGGCACCACAAGTTGGTTATTGAAGTAGAAGTTACCTTGATCATTGATGGAGAAACATTTAGCAGCCCCACTTGCAACACGCTCCTTGATCTTGGTAATCTCATCATCTTGCTTCTAGGCTTCCTTGATTTGATCCTCAAGAGAAGATTTTACTTCAAGGTTACCAAAGAATCCACGAGGGACCACCTCAAGGTTAAAGCACTTGATTTCCTCATAGAGAACAGGTTGGGCTTGTGAAATCATCAGGATATTTTAATAAGACTTCTGACTTAGTGCATCAACAACAACATTGGCTTTGCCGGGTTGGTAGTTGAGTCCCAAATCATAATCTTTGATGAGTTCCAACCATCGTCTTTGCCTAAGATTAAGATCAAGCTGGGTGAAGAGATACTTCAGGCTTTGATGATCCGAATAGAGTTCGCAACGATTACGGATGAAGTAATGTTGCCATTTCTTAAGAGCATGAACAACAACAGCTAGCTCGAGATCATGGGTTGGATAATTATTCTCATGTGGCTATAGCTGCCGGAAGACATAGGCTACCACATGACCATCTTGCATCAACACACAACCAAGCCCTTGAAGAGACGCATCACAAAAGATGAACAAGTCCTTGCTTATGGCCGGGAGGACGAGCATAGGAGCGATGGTTAGCTTAGTTTTCAAAACTTGGAAGCTTTCTTCTGCCTTTTCATACCATTCAAAATTCTTATCTTTCTTAAGAAGATTTGTCATGGGCTTGGCAATCTTGGAGAAGTTCTCAATGAATCAACGGTAAATCCAGCCATTCCAAGAAAACTTCAGACTTCCTTGACTGAGGCAGGTAATTTCCATTCAAGAACGGTTTGAACCTTATCCAGAATGACAGCAACACCATTCGCTAAGACCACATGACCAAGAAAGACGAGCTCTTGCAACCAAAACTTGCACTTGGAGAACTTTGCATAGAGACAATGCTCACGAAGTTTAGTCAATACCAAGCGTAGATGTTCGGCATGCTCTTCTGCTGTCTTCGAGTAGATTAGAATATCATCTATGTAGACCACGACGAACTTGTCAAGATATTCTAGGAAAACAGAGTTCATGAGCCTCATAAAAGTGACAGGGGCATTGGTTAACCCGAAGGACATCACTGTATACTCATAAAGACCATAACGAGTTATGAATGTCATTTTTGGAATATCCTCCTTTCTAATCTTAATTTGATGATACCCCAACCTTAAATCCATCTTGGAGAAGACTGTAGCACCACTTAGTTGATCAAAGAGGTCATTTATCCGAGGAAGATGATACTTATTCTTGATTGTCACCGCATTGAGTGGACGGTAATAACCGACCAATCTTGGAATATTTCTAAAAGATGGTAGGACAACCCCAAGAGGAGGTGCTAGGTTGAATGTAGCCTAGGCCTTCTAGATATTCAATTTGCTTATTTAGCTCCACCAACTCATGGGGAGGCATATGGTAAGGTCTTTTAGAAATAGGAGTAGTTCCAGGAACCAGCTCGATGACAAACTGCACACTTCAATCAGGTGGCATGCCAGGCAATTCTTCGGGAAAGACATCCAGGAAATCAGAGACTACCTGGACATCTTGAACTTCTAGAGGGGGTAACTCTTCCATAACATCCGTGGAATACAACTCTGAGAATGGAGCAGAAACTGCCGATGGTGCCTTTGACCCATCGGTCCAGTACTTAACTGTTATACTAGCAGGGGATGTCACTGTAACCAATCTATTTGTGCAGTCAAGAACAGCTTGATACTTGGCTAACCAGTCCGTGCCCCGTATAACATCAATGTCAGTTGCATTAACGGCAATGAAAGAGGTGGGGAATTGTTTGTATGCTATGTCAATCCTATTCCCATGACTAACCATGATAGTAAACCAGCTAGAACCCGAGGTATGAATGGTTAGAGGGGTTGATAGGGGCTCAAAAACTATCCCATGCTCTCGAGAAAAACCTTGTGACATGAATGTATGTGTTGCTCCAAAATCAAAAAAAAATTGTAGCTGGAATTGAGTTAACTCGAAGGAAACCCAGAATGATGCTTGGATCGTCCTAAGCTTCTTCAGCAGTAACATGGGCCAAGCGACCACATCTAGCACCCTGAGCTTTATCATATTTGTTCGTCGGTTGATCATTGCGACCATCAGCCTTTTGAGGACACTCCCTTGAGTAGTGACCAGGTTGACCACATGAGTAACAACTAGTTCGAGAGAAGGAACTAGGAGGAGGACGATTACTTGCTCCACTAGTATTTGACTATGGAAGACGAGGAGCATTTCCAGATGACTTGGGTGCATATGGAGCACGAGGCACATCACTGTATGGAACAAAGACTTAACGCTTCTTGTTTCCAGAGGAAGACGCACGAGAGTTCCCTTCTTCACGCTTCTAGGAAGCCTCATTTCCTTCCTTCCATGCTCCATAGTAAGATCATGGTTGTGCAGATCCTGGAAGGATTGAAACTTGAAAGGCAACAACTCATAACAAACTGAAGGACAAAGTCCCTTGCGGAACAACTCTTTCTTATCTTCATCATTGGTCACATCCCTGGTTGTATAACGAGCCAGGAGAGTGAACTCACGCCCACATGCTTCAATATCCATATGCCCTGAGTCAGAGCCAAAAACTCCATCCTTTTGAGATCCATGATGGGCTTCAGAATATAGGAGGCACGAAATGCTACAACGAACTCTTCCCAAGTTACAACATGTCCTTGAGCTTGCATACTTAGGTACCCATCCCACCAAACACCAGCCACACTTCTAGCTGATTGGTGGCGAAGTTGACACGGTCATTCTGACGAACACGTAGAGCACTGAACTTGCGTTCAATTGTCCAAGGCCAATCATCATCATCAATAGGTTCCTTGGGGTGGTTCAAGATTGGAGGAAATGAGCAAATGAAATCCCAAGTGTGATACAGTCGTCGGGGCGACGTTTAGTGTTCTGAGCCACAAGCTCGAGAAGGCATTCACTCCTCAAACGATTGGTCTCAATGTTGCTGAGAACCGCAGCCATTGTGGGAGGTGGCGGAAGATCCTCATCAGCATTGTTATGGCCTCGATGGCCAATAGAGCCACGAGTACCAGAAGACATCCTGAGGAGAAAACAAAACCCTTGAGATTGGAGCACCAAGAGAAGTACATCAATAGATGACACCGTAGCATCCCAATTGTCTAACAATTGTAATGCTACTTGCCTAGTCTATATATTGCTACTTCCTACATATAATTAATTGCATCACCATTATATCATTCTCATGTCACCATGCCACATTGCATTTGAGCATCATATAAAACCCCTTTTAATTTGGTTCTTCTCTCATATGCATTTGTATTCTTATTAATTGTATTTGCCACTTGATACATTGTAGTTGGTTCTTGATATATTGTTTAGTGCCCAAGTTGAGTTCGGGGCATATCTCTTTCCACTCCACCACCTTTCTTTGTCACCACCTTATAATTCCACCATCCATCTATATGTGAGCCTTTGTCTTTCTATTGTTATTTACAACTTAGCTCTTGTGTGTTAGGATGGGTCCACTTCTAATTCTACATGCTCCCATATCTGTTCTCTTATTGTTTTCACAATAATAAATATGGAGAGAACATGGCCACCTTTGCATGCTATGTGAGTAGAATTCCTTGTCAAGCTTCCATATGGTTTGAATTGGAAAGAATGACCATGTTTGAATATATTGTGGCTATATGGTTATTAGTGGATCACACACACACAAGCTTGGCCACCTTATATTCATATATGTTCTTTTATTTAGTCCATACAGGAAAGCAAGAATCCTCTTCCTTGCAAGGCCTTTGTTCAAAATTGGATGCATGTTGGAATATATGCTCTATGGAATTATAGTTACTGTCACAACTAGATGGGACATCTGATACACATGCATGGCCATGCCAAGTTAGTGCCATCTCCTCCTTTTTTTTGAGTTGACTTGAATTTGGAGGAAGCTTGCTACGGTTTTAAATTCGTGCAAGAGATCAAATTCAAATTAAACCATAATAGATCATCTTCGTGCCTCAACCTCTGGGTTTGTTCTGGTCTTTTTGCAAATTTTTGCAAACAGTAGCTTGTTTGGAATTCTGGAAAACAATCCAAAACTCAAAACATAAAAAGAGCAAATAAACAACAAATAAAAACATACCTGATCCTAGCCGCAGCAGCCAAGCAGTAGCCAAGCAACTAATCTGCTCCGTTACTGTTTCTCCTCCTCCTCCTCCTCCTCCTCCTTGCTTTCCTCTATAAGCGAGACGGAGCCAGGCAGGTGGCCGTCTGCGCCGTCCACCGCCTCACGTCGAGCTTGCCCTCCCTTCTTAAGCCGCAGTGCTGCATCCCACAAACCCTAGCAGCTCACCCCTCCGCGTTCCCCTTTGTTTCTCCACCTCTCATCGCCATGGCTGCTGTTGTGGGCCGGTTCCCGCTGCCACCCTTGTCGCTGCCGGGATGAGTCAAGGGGTGGAGGAGCACCATCTACCTCGTCCATGTCTAGCACACAGCCGCAGGGGAGCCGGAGCCACCAGGAACTTCCTCCCCTTCTTCTTACCGTCGAGGCCGAGAAGAATCACCGCAGCCGCCATCGCTTCCGCCCCTCCCTGACCAAACCAAGTGCGGGAGTCAGTCGAGGTGAGCACTACCTCCCTTTTCCCCTTCCTCCTCGTATCCTATCCATCCCCGATTCCCTGGCGCCGGAGCCAGATAGTGCCGCCGTGCACCCTCTGTACCTGTATGTTCAGTATGTTTTCCTTTAGTTGTCGACAAGCACCTTGTTACCTGGCCTTGATTAATTTAAATCGGAGCCTGCACTTGTACGTAAACCTTTGCCAGATGTTTTAGTTGATCTGACTGTGTGCTCGAGGAGAACCTTGAATTCAAATTCTACCGGTCCCAACCTTTCTTCTCTGAACTGCTGATGAAGGAAAACCTTGCATCCATGGCTATCTTCAGTTTTGACAGTTCTGATTTCCGGCTTTAATCCTTTTATCAAAACGAGTCCACCGTGTGTACACCAAAATCAGCTAGCTCCTTTGCTCTAAACCTTATGTTTCAACTGCCCTTGGAGGGATCGATTGATTCAAAGCCTGTCTAAAACGTCTCGGTTGATCTGTGCACACTGCACACACACGCGCACTACAAGCTCGCTACAGGTTTTTGTTTTGTTTTTGCACCGGCTGCACTACACATCCACGATCAAGCTAGACAACTTTGCTTCAAGTTTTGATTCAGCAGTGTGTGCGTATGTTTGCTAGACAGTTAACACATCGGTCAATTAGGTTTCATTCAGTTTTATAAAAGAAAACGTATCAGGTCCAGTGGCTGGGATCTGGCGCCTCTACTTGGGAGACCCTATTTAAAATTCTAGTTTACAGAGTCCAAATGGTCCACTTGTTGTTCTAGGTTTCTTCACTATGTTTCCACCCCGGTGCAAAATGTCCAAGACTGAAGCCCATTCCTGAAAAAATATTCAGATATATCCTTGTTTCCCCTCATAACGGAATATCTTTTCCAATCAAAACCTTTTTGTTGAATTTGATGTCAACACGTATCAGAAGGCATTGCAGAATATGTTCCTTACTTAGACAAATAAATTTGAACAGTATTTTAAATGACTTGCCCAATATGTTAACTTGCAACATTAATGACTTTTGAAAACGAACAGAAATGTTTGAACTTTCCAAAATAAAATTGTCTTGTTGTTTTGAATATCCTAATCAAATGAACAATTAACATTTGTCTATTTCAATGTTAAAACTTCAACATTAATAACTTTAATTCAGTGATTCCAAATTTGACAAATAATATGTCTAAATTGATCAGCGTGACGAGCCCGTTCTAACTACACATTCCATGATATGAGTTGAAGCATGCATCATATAAATATTAAGTATACAATAATGTTTATGGGAGCAAACATGACGAAAAATTTAATAAAATGCTTTGTTCTTGTACCCCACACCTCACCCATGCCATGCTATGCTACACCATGTAAATTGTGCATCATTCCATCATGGCATACTTGTTTGCTTGTTGCATATTATTTATATGATTGTGCAATGTATTTATTTCGGCCCCTTGTGTGTTTGGTTTTTATCCGGATAGACGCTGAGCAAGGAGAATACCAGGAACCTCAGGAGTATCATCCAGATCCTTCCTATCCTGCAACAGAACTGCCAGGCAAGCATTTCCCCATGCTTGCATACATATAGTAACTATGCTTCTATCTTACTCTTGCATCATTGAGTTGCGATTGCATTAAATTGAATCCCAAGTTCTGCATAGCCTTTACTTTTAAACCCCACCGAAGCTTGTACCTCCATCCCATGAGCCATTACTGCAGGAGTTGTTTGAGCCATGCGAGTCGTAGAATTGCATGTGTAGGGTTTGTGCGAGTCTTTGGATAATGAGGTACCTAAACAACTTAATATGAGTAGAGAACTAATGGAAGAGGCATCGGTGAGCATTATCTGCTATTTGGTTCTTTAAGCTCACTTGATTCATGTTCCTTGACTATTCGCACTATCCACATCCGGGAGGACTTGTGGACCCCCCTGAGCTAGAGTTTGATTCATTTCTATTTCTTGGGGCCACAAACTAGTTTGTGGTTTTATTTACTATCCTGTACTTATAACATGTTACTGCTTTATTTAAGATTGTGCGTGGAGCACCTGTACTGTTTTAGATCGTGGAATGTTTTCGCGGTATCGACAAGCCCAATCACACTTGCGGGTTCCTAGTCGTTTACAGCCATTGACACAAACCTTGGGTCCGTCTTGGAGCCGGCCAACTTCGTTGCGGGTAGCTTAATGGGGTGGCCCCCTGAAATATTTTATGAATCCTGTGATCGCTTTGTCGTGAATGCCTCGTTGGGTTTTGATTTGGTTTTTTTCGAGGTTGATCGAGTGTGTGTTGCTATTTGTGCACCCGTGCAGGATAAATCTTTCTGAAAGCTGTGTCCGCGGTTATGGACGACTTGGAGCACAGTTTCTCGATCATAGACAAGAATAACTAAAGTATCGCCTTTAATTTGACTAAGACATGACTAGTAATTTGTACAACACTCATGGAATGGTTAATAAAATTGCCAACGGATGGGTTGTTCTTCCGCCTTCTCGTCGGTAAGTGAGAAGGAGGGCGATCGAGGTTAATTATGTTACTCATATAACTGTTGGTATTAATTAACGAGCGTCCGTCCATCTCTGGTTGGACGGATGTGTAGCGTGTCTCTACAGAACTTTGTAGCTATTATCTTTCGCTGCAATTGCGTCACCCCTAGGTTGTTACCTTTAGATGCATTAAGACTTGCTGAGTATCCCTAGGGTCTCACACGATAAATATTTTGTTTAGATGGACATGTATACTCTCAAGAAGGCTACTGGCTTGAGGATACGGATGATGGTGGCAATGACCGTCAGGTGCAGAGATTCCGGGGATTGAGATCCTTGAGATCTGTGGGCGGGATGTGCTTATTTTCAAGGCATCTTATGCCGATTTGCTTCTTATCCGTACTCGGATCATGTTTCCCGCTTCCACTTGATACTTTGTTGTGTGATGTTTGAGGATGTATCCTAAAATATTATATCTATCTAGGATATGTGGATCTTGCTGTATGGCGTTGAATATTCCTATTTCTATTTCTTTTAGATGGTGTGACTCTGATGTCTATTGTAAGTCGCAGGTATACATACTCATTTGTGTATGTCGTGGACGTGTTACCTGTCGCTTATGCCGCTCGCTCTTGTCCCGATGTTCTTGAAAGTGGATAAGGTGGTAAGCTGGTACCGTGCCCTACCCCGCTTCGACGGGCCTACACGTGGGTGGACTTGGGCCTCCGCGGTAGAGTCACTTATCCACTTTTGGTTCGTCCAGGCTTGAACTTAGAGCGTAATGTCCGAGGTATTACTGACATGAAACACATCGAATGACCACGGTAGAAACAATCGTATGAGTTGAGGTCACATCATAACACCAAGTATGGCAGTAGAACAAGCATACAAAACGTATATACTACCAACTTAAGTACAAACCATAACAATCGAATGCAAACATGGTATGATACCATCAAATCATAGGAGAAGAAAGAAGTTGAATTCCAAACACCCTTAACAAGGTTAAAAACAATGCTTCAGATGTCCGGATACATCTTGGAAACTCTAAGACTTGCAACTGGACACGGAATACTAGAAGAAACAACCCAAACCTGTAAATTCTAGTAGTTTGAAATGATAGATGAGAAACGAAAACTCTTCAAATCAAACAGGGTAAGATATCTTAGCAACAGAACAACCCTGGATAAGGTGTAAAAAGAGTCCTATTCAGAGTTTCACAAATAATTTTAGCTTCCAAATAGTTTTTACAAGTACTAGACTCAACATTGACCAGTAATAAGGGTTTCATACAGGAAGTCCTGGTCTGATACCAAAATCTGTCATGACCCAGGATCAGGGCTAGAAAATACCAGATCTTCATCTGACATAAGACTAACCACGAGATAGAAGCACGCAGGGAATAATTCAGTAACATTATAGAAAAAACAAACCATACATTATTAAGGTACGCTCTTAGCAGAGCAGCATAACAAGTATTACAAACCAGGGTCAGAGACCCATCAAACACCAAGCAACGGAAGAAAATACGTTGTTCTAAAAATGGACTTAGCAAAGGTCCTAAGAGGCCATAGAGATAAGCAAACGACCCTTCCATAGATCCTAGGATGCTACCCCGGGAACCCCAACTACTCGTCGACATCAATGTAGAAACCACATTCAGTTTAAATAGCTTCATCTGTAAAAAACATCAACGAGGCAAGGCTGACTACATGATGTACTTCGCAAGACTTAATAACCTACGATACATGCTTAGTTTAGAAAGGCTTTCTATGGTTACTTTGCAAAAAGCCAGCTCTGTTTGAAAACAAGTGAGAGAAGAGGTGCATCTAGTTAGTTCATTTCAAAAGGGATAAGAAGACTATTGACATGGGTATACCCTACAGGTACTCGAGCTTGGTATATACGGTCTAAATACGTAAAGGTCCACGGTGTCGCCCAGGCCCAACTGAAGGACTCAAGTAACCTACGGACTCTCGATTGACTTGAACAACAAGAAGAAGCTAAAGATAGAAAGTTTGAAGGGGAAAACCCTAACTTGTAACCGACTCGACCTGCTACCCGAGACCTAGCCTATCTATATAAGGGCTAGGAGGGGGCGGCGAGGAGGACACACGCAACCCTAGTTTCCACAACCCTCGCCAGATTGCATCTGCGCACCATTGTAACCTTCGATTCCTTCGATAATTCCACGAGCAGACAAGCAGGAGTAGGGACCTCTACGAGGCCTGAACCTGGGTAAATCTTTGTCCCCTTTGTGCTTGTTTGCTAGCCGATAGATGTCTCCAGCGCTCACTCCTTCTCTAAAACCCAAGTCCATAACAATGGGCATTGATGAGTTAAACCCTCGTCAATTGGCGCCGTCTGTGGGAATTAGGAGTGCTGATGTTGCGGCTTCTTCGGCCCCATCAACTGCGATCTACAACTCCGCAAGAACGGAGATTCGCCAGCTCTTCGGCGTGTTCGACTTCACCGTCCACACGCCGGCCACTCGCCTATCCTTCGAGTCCGTGGGCGACGGAATCAGCCTGGCAATCAGGAGCTTCCGCTTCCAAGTTGGTCAGATGGGCATGCTTTGCATGCCTGATCAGCCGACAGCATCGGCGATTGCCCCAGCATCATGGTTCCCTCCATCGATCGGCACTCTCAGTGAGCTCAACGCCCGGATAGCAGTCAAGAACACGGTCAGCGACAGCAGTCGCGACTCCGATCTGAGCGATTTGGCCACTGAAGATGGAACCTACGGTTCCGGATCTGAGAGTTGTGGAAGCAGCAGCTTCCCCAATCACTTCATGTGTGCCGTCATCAACACAAGCGATACCTCTACCAATCGCGACAACGGTGGCAATCCCGGTACGGCACCGACCCACCCAACGCCGGCAACGGTGGCAATGGTAGTAACAGTGGCAATCGCACCCTGTCGACAATGGAGGAGCAGTCGAACCTCCAACCATACTCAATGAGCAAACCGGCGAACGCGTCGTGATCAGGCTCAACGAGCAAGAATGGGCTCGCTGCCGCGAGGCCCTACGAGGCGCTCCTCTACCCTTCGGATCCCTGCAAGAACCGCTGATGGGCTATCACTGGATCCTGAAGGAAGAATTCAAGCGCCAAGTGCAAAAAATCGCGCAACTCGAAGCACGTAAAAAGGCAGCAGACGAATCGAGCCTTTGTCGTGCTAGGCTCTCCTCTTACGGAGGATCCTCCTCAAGGGGCACCGAGTACCTCGCCAAGAAGAGGCAATCTCGGATGGCCCATCTCACCGAGCAAGAACGCATAGAATCCGCAAAAGTCCTCGACTTCGGCTCTATGACAGTCGACACACGGGGCAACATGGTCCCCAAGACGCCGCAAGCTGCGGTGACAGCGGCCACCATGTACCTCCTTAACAACCAGCCACCAGCTGGAGATCCCCGAACCGCCATGCACTGATCTATGATCGCGGGCTTGGGATTTATCAAGGCCGCCCTCGACAAGGAGCCAACACCAGAGCCGAAGAAGGGCAAGGCGCTAGCAAAGCGCTACTCCTCGCCCTCGTCCAACGACAACAGTCATGACCTGTCTCGATGCCGCCGCTCACGGCGACACAACCGTGACTATGATGCGCATGACGACCTCACGCAGCGCAAGATCGACAAATCAAGGGCAGGATGTGATCGGTCGACTGACACGGAAGAAGAGAATGTGGAGCTCTGTGTTGCCAGATGCTTCAGTAGATCCATCAGGCAGAAGCGAATGCCTAAAGGGTTTAAACTCCCATTGGAGAACCCAAAGTTTGACGGCCTACAGGACCCAAAGATCTGGCTGGAAGACCACATCTCCTCCGTCAGGCTCCACGGAGGCAGTCGAAGCACGACCATGCAATGCTTGCAGCTACAGCTGCAAGGCGCCGCCCGAGCATGGCTCAACAACCTACCACGTGGATCTATTCGCAGTTGGGATGAGCTGGTTTACAGCTTCGTGCGCAACTTTAAGGGCACATACAAGCGGCCCGCATCAATCGAAGAGCTGAGATGTTGCCAGCAAAGATCTAGCGAATCGCTGCGCTCCTACATCCAAAGGTGGTCCATCATCAAGAACTATGCAGAGAACATCTCGGAGGATCGCGCGATTGACGCATTCAACGACGGCGTCCGCTGCCTAGAACTCAGGGAGGAGCTAGGCCGCTCAAAGCCCTAGACCATCGACCAACTGATGGAGATCACGAATTGGTGGGCCGATGGAGAAGATTCGGTGAAAAATCGTGTTCACTCCGACGAGGAGGCAGAACTCGAGCGCAGACGTGATCGCCGAGGCAAGCACCGCATGCGCATCTACGATGATCGCGACGACGTCAACATGGCCGCGGCTGGCTACGTCGACAGACGCGATGATAACCGCAATAGCGGATACCGTAGCAGCGGATACCGCGACTCCGGGAAAACCACACAAGTGTGGCAACGCCGCACTCACGATGAGGCACCCGCGACCTCCATTGAGGACAAACTGTCCGGGCCATGCACAATACACTTCTACATCATCAAGCATGATGGCAAGAACAAGTCCAGCCACCTCCTCAAGGATTGCCACGAGTTCCTCAAGCTACATGAGGGATTGGTTCGGATGAACCGCAATGCAGTCGAAAGAGGCTACAGAACCTCTCCAGGCGCCGTGGCACATGGCGCACCGCCACCACCACCTGGGCCACCCCCGAATGCAGCTGCACCAGACCAGCACCACGGAGGCGAACCGTACCCACGGGCCATGGGCACCATGATGATCCAAAAGGGACGCCCCTCCAATAGGGTGTAGAAGGCCATCACTCGCCAAGTCAACTTGGCCACACACTCGCCACCATCTACCACTGAGTACCTAAGTGGAAGCGAGTCATGCATCACCTTCGACAAACGCGACCATCCGCCTCAGGTACCCCGTCTAGGCCATTGCCCCCTCGTACTCGAGGCGCAAATCGGGGGATTCGACATGAGCCGCGTCTTCATGGATGGCGGAAGCGGCATCAACCTTATATTCGTGAGTACCTTGCGAGCAATGAGGATCCCTCTAACTTGCCTGGAGGCCTCGGACACAACGTTCCATGGCATCGTCCTAGGGAAAGGCGTATACCCCCTAGGCAAAATCAACCTCGACGTCATCTTTGGCACGCCGAAGAACTTCCAGCATGAGCGCATCGACTTTGAGGTCGTCGACTGGCCCTCACAGTACCACTGCATCCTCGGGCGCATCGCGTTCGCCAGGTTCATGGCAGTACCCCACTATGCCTACCTACAGATGAAAATGCCAGGTCCCAATGGTGTCATCACGATCAACGGGAGCTTCGAGAGATCCGACAGTTGCGACAGGGAATTCAACAGAATTTCCCAGTCCTTCGGCATGTAGGAGGAACTCGCGAGACTAAAGGAGTCGACAGACAACAGTCTGCCCCCCTGAGCCGGCCAAGTTCACCTAATCTCTCCTTCGATTCATTGGTGCACACAAAGAAAGTGCAGGTCCACCCATCGGATCCCGCCAAGACGGCTCTCATCGCCAACAACTTGAGTCCCGCATAGGAACTCGCACTCATCGAATTCCTCCGTGAGCACTGGAAAATTTTCGCCTGGTGTCGCGGACATGCCAGGAGTTTCCAGGGAATTCGCCGAGCACGCACTCAACGTCAGCCCCGACGCAAGGCCAGTCAAGAAAACAATTTGGCGACTGGCTAAGCCACGAGCGCATGCAGTTGGAATGGAGATCAATAGACTCCTCGAAGCCAAGTTCATACGCGAGATCAAGGAAAGCACTTGGCTCGCCAACACGATGCTGGTACCAAAAAAGGACACGGATATCCTCCGGATGTGCGTGGACTTCACCTCTCTGAACAAGCACTGCCCAAAGGATCACTACCCGTTGTCGCGCATCGACCAGATTATCGACTCCACTGCGGGATGCGAGCGCCTCTGCTTCCTCGACGCCTACTCAGGCTATAATCAGATTCGAATGAAGGAGGAATATCAAGAGAAAACAGCGATTACAATGCCCTTTGGACTAAAGAGAAATCAGATTCTGCTACAACACAATGCCCTTCGGGCTAAAGAACGCGGGAGCCACCTACCAGTGGTGCATGCATGCCTGCCTCAAGGAACAACTGGGTCGCAACATTCAAGTCTATGTCGACGACATAGTAATCAAGACCAAGGAGGAAGCCTGCCTAATCGACGATTTGCGTGAAACCTTCGCCAAACTCAACTGCTACCGGATCAAGCTCAATCCGGACAAATGCGCCTTCGGCGTACCATCTGGGCAGCTACTCGGGTATCTCATTTCCGCGAGGGGAATCGAGGCAAACCCGAAGAAAATAAAAGCCATACTAGCCATGGAGATGCCGAAAAACATAAGGGACGTTCAGCAGCTGGCTGGGCGAATCACGGCCCTCAGTGGATTCATCAGTCGGATGGGTGAAAAGGCGCTACCCTTCTACCAGCTCCTCCGCAAAGCTGAAAAGTTCGAGTGGACCAATGAAGCGCAAGAAGCATTCGAAGACCTCAAGCGCCTGCTATCCACTTCGCCAGTGCTGGTGACCCCACGAGAAAGGGAACCACTGTTGCTGTATATCTCCGCCACCAACTAGGTGGTCAGCACAGTGCTTGTCGTCGAGCGAGCTGAGGAAAACAAGGTCCACGGCGTACAACACCCGGTATACTACCTTAGCGAGGTCCTCACGCCAACAAAACAGCGGTACCCGCACTACCAGAAGCTGGCCTACGGTGTCTTCATGACCACCCGGCGACTGCGCCATTACTTTCAGGAACACCCAATAGTGGTGGTCAACGACGCCCCGTTGGGGCATATCCTCAATAACCCCGATGCCACAGGACGAGTCGCACTTTGGGGAATAGAACTGTCTCCATGAGACATCACATATGAAAAGCGCGACGCAATCAAGTCGCAAGTTCTCCCTGACTTCCTCGTGCATTGGATGGAGAACCAGCTCCCGGACAAACCAGACATGTCCTACCTCTGGACAATGCACTTCGATGGGTCCAAGCGAAAGGACGGAGCAGGCGCAGGCGTCATACTGACATCACCTCAAGGGGACAAGCTGAAGTATATCATGCGAATGCAGTTCATAGCCTCTAACAACGAGGCTGAATACGAGGCCCTGTTGCATGGGATGAGGATGGCAAAAGCCTGCGGCGCCAAAAGGCTCATCATATACGGCGACTCCAAGTTGGTAGTCAACCAAACGATGCATGAGTGCGACGCACTTAATGACAACATGATCGCGTACCGCGACCTCTACGACACACTCGAAGGAGACTTCGACGGTTGCGAGCTGCGGCACGTAGGTCGCGAAAGCAACGAAGAGGCGGACGCACTCGCCAACATAGGCTCTACCTGCACCCCCATACCACCTGGGGTATTTCTCGAGCGCATCTGCAAACGCTACATCAGGCCAAAGGCCGCAGAGAAGAAAACAAGCGCAGCAACGGACTCAGGGGCTACGCCGCCCAATGAGTCAATGGCACTCGATGACTTGGGGCTGGACACAGGACTCGAGGGTCCAATGAGTGTCATGATGATTGAGCAATCCTGGATGCAGCCGTACATCACGTACCTCCTCAGCAAAAGGCTCCCGAACGACCCGACTGATGCACGGCACATCGCACGGTGATCCAAGGTATTCGTTGTTATCAATGGCAAACTGTATAAACGCACCATCACAGGAGTACTCCAACGATGCATCTCCACGGCCGATGGAAGAGTTGTCCTCCTCGACATCCATGAAGGGACCTGCGGGCACCACGCCGGCAATCGCGCCCTCGTTGCCAAAGCTCTACGAGCTGAATTCTACTAGCCTACGGCCATGCACAATGACAAGGACATCTTCCAAAAATGCAACGCTTGGCAGCGATTCGCGGACAAGCCGCACGCACCTGGCACAGAGCTACGGCTAATCCCATTGGCCTAGCCCTTAGCGCAATGGGGACTCGACATGGTTGGCAAAATTCCAAGGTCCTCACGAGGAGGCTACGTCTACCTCTTGGTTGCAGTCGACAAATTCACCAAGTGGATTGTGGCCATGCCAGTGACCAACCAATCAGGCCACAACACAGTCAAATTCTTCGAATCCATTGTCTACCGCTTCGGAGTACCGCACAACATCATCACCGATAATGGGACGGACTTCACATCCAAGGAGTTCCAAGAATTCTGCGAGAACCTGGGGATCAACATCAGCTACGCCTCGGTAGCACACCCACAGACCAACGGTCAGGTGGAAAAAGCAAACGGACTCGTCTGCGGTGGCATCAAGAAGCGACTCCTCCGGCCACTCGAACAAGCCGTGGGTTGTTGGACGGACGAAGTGCAATCCGTACTCTAGAGCCTACGCATAACTCCAAACAGTGCCACGGGCTACACGCCATTCTTTATGGTGCACGGAGCCAAGGCAGTGCTACCCGCCGTGGTACGGTACAAGGCACTGCACGTGGTCCCTTAAAGCGAACAAGAGTCATCCCTCGCACTCGAAGACTCCATCGTCCTCCTTGACGAGGCAAGGGAAATCGCCACAGAAAGATCAACGATCTACCAGCAGAACCTGCGCAACTATCATAGTAGGAGGCTACGCCCTAGGTCCTTCGCCGAAGGAGACCTGGTCCTACGACTGAAGCAGCAGGGGCATCTCAAGCTCGAGTCCCCCTGGGAAGGACCGTACGTGATTACAGAAGTAATCCCAGGTGACGCCTATCGCCTTCATGATTTAGAGACAGGAGTTGCATACTCCAACCCCTGGAACGTTGCACAGTTGCGACGCTTCTACCCTTAGTCGCTTTTACTTTTTACATTGCAAATAAGGCTACTCAGCTAAGGCTACTTAGCCACACATTGTACCTCGCACTGTCCTTCAAATAAATAAAGCTAAGTGCCCCAAAACTCTATGTTCTTATTTACTTTTCCAACTTATCTACTCGGGGGCTGCGCCACCCTATATACATCTATTCTACGAACCAAAAACGCGATATCCTGAGTAGCTGGTACATCAATCGAAACCCTTAACACAACCCAGCTGCAACGCACCTGACAGGTTGGCAAGGGACTGAGATAAGAGCATGGCCAGGCTAACGAAAAGGACTCGCATAGTGCTACGCACTTCATGCTAACAAAGCTCTTTATACATATTCGACAATAAATTATTTACATTATTTATATGAATTTTACAACACGAGTACACTTATGTGCAGGGTACAAACTAAGCTACTACTGCAGCAAAAGAACATTGGTTTGTTCCTCAAAGAAGTCGACAATCTCTTCTACTGGGCGATCCACCGCCTGGTAGTGCGGCACCATATTCCAGGCAGAACCTGCTAGTGGCGCAGGCGGCGTAGACGCGATTGCCGCAACATCTACGTCAGGCCTATGCAACCGCGCCAACGATAGAGCAGCCTTGGCACCAGCCACCAACTGTTGCCTCACGCACTCGCGAACCGCAGACAGATCTTGAAACTTGGCAAGGAGCGCCAGCAGGCTTGATGGAGTAACATCCAGCGGAAACATCATCCGATAAATGTTCTTCAAGCATGACTGCGACTTCTTCAGAAAGTGCAGCACTCGCGACGCGTGATCCTGCAGGGTCGCCAGCACAATCGCACGATCATGATCTACCCATAAGTATCCACTCTCTTGAAGTTGCTCCTGGGTGAGATCATGCATACGAATGGAAATTCTATCCTTCTCATCCTACGGATGACGTGCGCTGACAACTACACGAAGCAGCGAACAGCAACAAAAGTACAACATCGCGAGTGACTCCAAGGAAAAGATAAGAGCAAGCAAACTAACACTTGAATTGGTCGCCCAGCTGTGTCACCTCGGCAAGCAGATACTGCTCTCGGGCGGCGGCTTTCTCCGCCTTCGATTTCCATACATCCGCGTTACCGCGGAGCACGGGAAACTCACGCTCCAGCTGCTTCACGCGGTCACGCAGTCGCGAGAGCAGGGATAGTTCATCTACCCTGGAGCGCGACGATGCCAAAGTATCAACAAGAGGCGGCAAGTCCTGAGTTTCCCTCAAAGGATCACTCGATGAACCCCACCACAAGTCAAGATAGAAACAAATAAGACGACCAAATCAATACAAAGGCAAAAGGTTCAGATGCATTCAAGACTAGCAAAAGTATCAGCAGATACACTCGCCACCAGGCAGGTTCTTAGCAAAGGACATAAACTAGACAACTATTACAAAGCTACTAAGGAGCGACTGGCTTCTTCGACTTCGACGGCTTCGGGGGCTTCATCGAGCCCGTGGCAGTGTCAGATGCCACTAACTTTCCGCTAGCCCCTGATGCCGAAGCTTTCGTCGCCTTCTTGGCGCGTTGCAGGTCCTCAGAATGCTTCGCGACAGTATTTATCAAATGATGCCCATATTTTCCACAGGCAGTCGCGAAAGGAGCGAAGACTACCTGCTAGTCATCCGCGCTAATAGGCATCGCCTTCGACACCGCGGTAGGATCAATCTCGACTCCATGGGCCTGCACCATGGCAAGTGACATAGACGTGCCGGCCGCGCGGAGTGAGTTCTTGAAGCTAGAAGGCACACCTCTGGCGAGTGACTCCACCAGCTCTTCTATATTCTTGACTAGCTCCGCCTTGGGCATCAGCTCATCCTGAAGGCGACTGAGTACGCTTTTGGCCTTGGAGAGCGTATCCTGCACGGCGGTGCTGTGGTCTTCGACTGCTGACAGTGCACCCACCAGAGATTCATCGCGACGAAGGGCCTGCGGGTTGAAGCTGAAATCGCCAGCATCTGTACATAAATCCACACATGGACAAACACATCAGCGCCACCAGCAAAAACATTCGAAGCAAATAAGGATAACAATATCCACAAGCAAAGTACCTGAGACGGCCTTGGCAATTGAGAACAGCTATTCTTCGAACAACTTCTCCCTGGCTGTGAAGGAGGCATGCAGATCCTCTTCGCGCCTTTGCGCCTCGTCACGCGCCGTGATTGCTTCGTGGCGACCCTTCACAGCCGCGGCGAGTGTCTTCTCCAAGGTGGCGGCGTCACGCAAGAGGGCATTATATTCAGATACACGACAAACAAAAAATTGACTATCAGTCGACTATATCAAAGGGGAAGAAAAAGAAGAAGAAGTGTAGAACGCTCACTCTCAACCACGCGATGACGTGTCTCCAGCATCGCATGCTGGCGGCTCATCACAAGAACTTGCTCCGCCAAATGAGCGGCTTCCTTCACAAGGAGCTATCGCACAACAAAGGGATCAGTAGAAGCAATAGAGAACATCGACTACAACATTACAAGAAGAAAAGTTAAACTTACATGATCCTCCAATGACTCCGAAGATGTCTGCTGTACCGTCATCCGGGAAACCATTCGATGTTCCCCTGCATGAGGAGAACTAGAAGAGTTGTGCCCAGAGTGGGCCGCCAATGGAGGGGAAGGAGCGCGCTCGACCTCTTTCTTGTCCCTTGAGGTCGCAACTCCTGATTCTTTTAAAAATTGGACGTCGCTAGAAGACGACGACGCCTCTTGACTGCAAGACAAAGCCCAAATTAAGAAAGGGCAAACCCAGAGACGAGCCAACATGGGCAAAACAGAGAAGAACAAGTAAACTAGAAAACTTACCAGTCAAACTTGTCAAAGTCAAAAGTGGCCTCCCCTGACTCCGACGAGGACACCTTGGGCAATCACATCTTCTTGCGAGAAGATGGTGCCACGACGCTCATAGGAATAGCAGGTATCGGCGACTCCGCACCAACACCTGTACCTTCTAGAGTCGAAGGAGATGATGCATCAGAATTCTTGCTGCGCGAACACTTGCGAGTATCCGGACTACCGGACTCGGGGGCTTCCTCCTCCACATCAGAGGGGACGGTCGACTCCGACTCGTCCTCTTCCAAGGCTTCGTGAGGAATAATCCCCTCAGGGAGAGGGGGCATACAAGGTGACACCGCCCAATCCTGCATGCAGACAACAAATTCAGCAAAAAGCAAGTAAACAACAGAAGCAATCGACAAATTTAGCTACTGCGTAGCACAACTATACCTCAGGAGGAGGGTTAGCAGCATCAAATGGAGGAACAACTGGCTCACTAGGGAGCACATCCTTGACGGTGTACTTGGTGACCAGTCGAACCCTCTTGTCCACCTCACTCGTGGACATGCCATCGGCAGACACGTGAGTAGCATCATTAGCGCCAGCCCACTGAAACATGGGGTGGACTCTGGCCTGCAGGGGCTGGACGCGACGACGCAACCAAGTGCGAATGAGAGTGCAGCCTCCCTCCGCTCTGCCTATGCGACTCTCGAGGTCACAGACACGCCTGTACAACACATCTGTCTCCGCGGACTCGCCATGCATGACTACATTCTTCTAGGAGCGCATCCTCCTGCACGGCGTCGCGGGATCGAAGGCGCGAGTCCGAAGTGCTCACCGTTAGCCTTCTCATCGCGGATGTAGAACCATTTGTCCCTCCACCCTTGAACGGACGTCGTGAGCTTGATGTCGAAGTAGGTGGCGGATGGGTCGACATGGATTCCGCAACCACCTACATCGTAGACTAAAGAGCGAGATGCAGATTGGCGCTTCAATTTGAAGAGGCGCTTGAAGAGGCCGAAGTGAGGCTCGATTCTGAGCCAGCACTCGCAGAGGGTGATGAAGCAAGAGATATGGAGGATAGAGTTCGGGGACAGCTGATGGAGCTGAAGCCCGTAGAAACAAAGGAGGCCCCTAAAAAGGGGTGAAGGGGCAAGGAGAGACCGCGAATGATGAATGCTAAAAACATCACTCGAAAACCAGCGGGAGGAGAAGGAATTGTCTCACCACTGGGGACGCGCGCGTCGGCCACTGTAGCGGACAGTACTCCGTCTTGGCGAAGAAGAGGGAGATCAGATGACTTGATGATGGAGGGGCACCACGCACCATTCGTGACACGGGTGCCTACGGCTTTCTTCTTCCCGCCAGCGGCGGTGCTGGTGCCCACAGCGGCGGATCCGCCTTTCTTCTTCGCTGCAGCAGCGGTGGCCGCGGAATCAGCCGCAGCACCTCGCTTCTTCTTCCCCATTGCACGGCGGCGATGCGAGCGAAGGAAGTAGCTCAGAAACGAGCGGAGCGGGTCTAGCGTAGTGGAAGAAATGAGCGCAGAAAAAGAAGAGAAGCAGCGGCAATGGCGATGGAAGCAAAGGATGAATGAGAGTAGATGAGAAAATTACCGTCGCAACGTCGCTACTTAACCCCTAGAAGATGCAATCCAACGGCTCAGAAAAACCCTACTGGACGAGTGGCAAACATAGTGCTGGACACGTGGAGGAGTGGAAGCGCGAACCGTCCCTCCACTATTCCCATTACGCACGGAAATCGAGGAGGCGCAGTTAAAATAAAGATTACACACACCCAGTCAAATCAAAGTCAGAAAGTGGGACCCACTGCTCGTCATGTCCCGTCAAACTCGCTCACGCGGGCAACTAAGGTCATGAAATCATCAGCACTGACGTCATCAAAGCTACGCAGCAGAAGACTTCGACTACTTTAGTCCTTGCTCGAGTCTTCAACTCCACCAAGCACTCGGGGGCTACTCCCATAGGGAGCGCTGGTCGCGTACCCTATGATTTTTCTTTTTCTTTTTCAGGAACATGGACTATCAAGCCAAACCCAACCACTCGAAACATAATTCGACTTTGGACATGGGTTACTCCCATAGGGAGCGCCGGAAACAAATTCGACTAAAACAAGCGAACAAAAGACGACAGCAGTCGCGAAAGTTCTTTAGTCCTTGCCTAAATCTTCAACTCAACCAGGCACTCGGGGGCTACTCCCATAGGGAGGGCTGGTCGCGCACCCTATGATTATTTATACAAAAAGTGTTGATAACATCCACACTCGAAGCTCATGGCGACACCGCCTCATAATTTTTCCCTACAAAGAGACTGCGTCTCCTGGGTCACCCGAATATTCTCCGCGATGATAAAATTCGGATGCCGCGCTTACAGCGTGAAGGTAATACCTGAATAAGGCCTGGCAATGCATTAGCTGCGCACTACCAGAAATTTATCCGTGCCTACCGGTACGATGAACATGCCTTGACGGACGCGTCAAGTGCTCACACCCATATAACTGGAATTCGACTCCTGTAAGACCTCCATGGCTTGAGTCGAATTACACCAGCACTTGTCCGGATTCGAGTCCTGGGACTCGAGTTCGAGTAGATTGCGTTGTTTCACCCTCAGGTGGTTAACTGATAACGATACTTTGGTTATATCAGGCACGTACATGAACAATCCCTATGACACAAGTAAAGCAGTTGAAATATACTCATTCATGCACTCGAAAGACTTCAAAAGTCCACAGTCGAATCTGCGATTCCACTGGACACTCGGGGGCTACTGACATGGGTATACCCTACAGGTACTCAAGCTTGGTATATACGGTCTAAATATGTAAAGTCCCACGGTGTCGCCCAGGCCCAACTGAAGGACTCGAGTAGCCTACGGACTCTCGATTGACTGGAAGAACAAGAAGAAGCTAAAGATAGAATGTTTGAAGGGGAAAACCCTAACTTGTAACCGACTCGACCTGCTACCCAAGACCTAGCCTATCTATATAAGGGCTAGGAGGGGGCGGCGAGGAGGACACACGCAACCCTAGTTTCCACAACCCTCGCCAGATTGCATCTGCGCACCATTGTAACCTTCGATTCCTTCGATAATTCCACGAGCAGACAAGAAGGAGTAGGGACCACTACGAGGCCTGAACCTAGGTAAATCTTTGTCCCCTGTGTGCTTGTTTGCTAGCCGATAGATGTCTCCAGCGCTCCCTCCTTCTCCAAAACCCAAGTCCATAACAATGGGCATTGATGAGTTAAACCCTCGTCAACTATAGTTCTAGGTTTTTTGGATAGCCTTCATCATCATCTAAACCTTTCAACTCGGGAAACCCCCTCAAAGAACTCGGAGGAAGTAATTCTAGAACACTCATTAGTTGCCAAGTTTTAATATTGGTTATAGTTCTCTATGATCATCACGTCCGTTCCCATATCGTCCATAACCGTGGACACGACTTTTCGAAAAGATTATAACCCTGTAGGGGTGCACCACTTTACCCACAGGTACCAACCGACTCTTAATGCCAAATTATTAGCCCTCTTCCTTGGAAGGTCGATAGAGGGTGGTTGACCACGACCTTTACCTTGGTTTCACTGAGACCATGAGTCGCGCCCTATGGAGATGCCGCTGTAACGGGTCAAGTCCCAAAGCCGGTCCCTAGAGATGTGACCAGAGTTCGAGATTATGGAGGTCGTGCCTCTCCCGTTCCCTGCCACACTTACCTACCTATTATGCCATGCACCTATAGAACATCCAAAATGCATATGCCTAATAGAACACCCGAACTATGTGACTCATGAAATCTATTAGGAAAGTTAGTGAGTTGAGGGGGTTTCTAGGCCCCCGGGTGGTTGTACGCTAGTCTTGGTTCAAGAGGCGAGAACTAGGGTCCTAGGGATGGCTAGTACGGGACTACAAAAACCACCCCTAACGTGGCCTCCCATACCTGACTTAGCATGTTTATTAACCATGTCCGGTCATATCTCAACATCTTATCAAACTAGGTTCATCGCATCTCTGATGCATGGATTGGTCTTGGACTACTATGCATGGCTAAGATCTGATAAAAGGCACTGGCGATGCTCATAAGCCCAACCCTAGTTATGCTAGGAGCGGTGGATCGGTATCTTGGTATACAAAGGAAGACATGCAGCATATATGATACTCCATCTTAGAAAGAAAGACCACATTGGAATCGTATGCATATAGCGATAATGAAATACGTTGAAAACATATGTTCAAAATGATGGGGCTACGCTTTCTTTGTCCATGGTTGGAATGGTACTACTCTTCGGTGGCGTTTACTTCAGGTTCTGGCTTGGTTCCTATTCACGAAGAACCAACACTAGAAAGAAGAAACAACAATCAAGACATGGCATGTGCAATACTCATACAAGATGTATGATATGATGGATTACATGTATTAGAATATCCCTATGTGCCACATCAATTTAAATGGGTTCGGAATTCCCTAGATGGACAAACCATCGAACCCATGGTACTTAAGGGGTGTCGGTGTTCCTCTATATAAAATAATTTTCAAAGTTGTATTAATATGAATTCTTACATTTTTAAATGGTAGATCTCATTTTTCTGAACATTTTGATATATTACACATATTTTTCTGATTTAAAATGAATTAATTATGAATTTCCAAAGATTTAATTCAAATTCCCAAATTAAAATGATTTCTAAAATTATTAAATATCTGACAAAGGGACCCAACTGCCATATATTATTTAACTAAAATAGAAAATAAAAAGGAACTATGACGTCAGCGTGACATCACTGTGACGTCACCGTGATCCTGCCACGTCACTGCCACGCAGTGGACACGCATGCGCCACGTCACCCATGTTGGAGCCACCGGACAGTGGTCGCCGGCGGTGAACCAGGGCACCCCTGGATGCGTGGTTGGGTGCACTGGAACTGCAGGGGGACGAAGAGCAAGCTAGCACTATCCCCTCCCGGTTTGGTCACCGGAGCATGGCCAATGGTGAGCAACTGCGGCAGCGGGGTTGGGCTTACGCGGGGAGGGTGCTACAGAGGGCGAGGGACGAATTGCAGGGCACCACGAGGACGAGAAGCTCATCCTGATCGCGTAGGGATTAATAACGAGGCGAGGCGAGCACCGGAACGACGGGGATCGATGGCGACTATCGGCAGAAGGGAGAGCTCAATTCGGTCAATTTGGGGGCCGCACGTGGGCGAGAAGTGGTGAGGAAGAACAAGTCGACCATGGCAGAGCCAGCGGTGACCTTGGTTTGAGATGGGGTTGTTGGAAACATCGATACGATGGCTACCCGAAGCTACGGTTCGGCGGCCATGGCGGGGATGGAGGAAGGAGAGGGGAAAGTGGCATGCGAGGGTTTCCCGGCTGCGTCAGTGTGGCTCTTGTAGGATCCAGGGGCGGTGACATAGATCTTGGTGCGACCACAGTGGCTGATGACATCACCGGCGACAGCGAGGCACGGCTTCATCGTCGATGAAGATGACGCGGTGCGAGGCGGTACGGGCCGCAGTTGGGCCCGGGTGGGATGGCTCGGGCTGGAGAAAGGCCCGGGGAAGAGAAAGAAGCAGTCCGAGGCTGGTATTTCCCGATTTTTTCTCTAAAATTCTTTTTATTTTTCTCTTTTCCCATTTCTATTTGAATTTGAAACAAAACTCTATTTTGAACATTTTCAGGAGATAACCATAACTTCAATTCAATTTCCAAGGTCATAATTGAGCCCTAGTTCAAGTAAAAGTCCAAAACATTTTGGATTTTCGAATTGGAACCCATTTTAGAAAGGGTAAAAGAGAGGGGTAATACTGCATTAGGGTTTTACTTTGTCTCTTCATTAGAACCAAGTGCAAATGTAATGCATGTATGTAATGCTCACATACATTTTATTTATTTATTACACATAAATGTGGGATGTTACAGCTCTAGCTCACGATTCCCTATCCGGAGAGATCACGGCGTCGCCCTCCTTCGAGCCCGAGTCAGTCGCCTTGGCGAGCTCATTCTTCTTCTTCTTCGCAGCTGCATCCGGCGCCTTGGCGGTCTCTCCCTTCCTCTTCTTGGAAGGATCTTCTTGGGGCCGCCCCTGTGAGTTCACAATGATCAGCGACTAAGAAATTTAAGAACAACAGAGTGCGACGAATGAGAAACCAAAGTACTTACTTGGCGACCAGAATGAAGCGCATGCTTGTGCTGATATGCACGGGCTTCTCCAGCTTGGGCCCTATCAAGCGATTCAGCCCCCTCTCCAGCAAACTCGTTTGCCGCTTCGCCACATGCTTCTTCGCTAACTTGGTTGCCGCCACAAGGACCTGTGGCTCCTTCAATGCCAGTGCCTCTTCTGACTCCTTTGTTAGTGAAGTCGTTGATCTTGTGGCCACCTGGACTTCTGGCTCTGGCGTTGTCGGGGCACTTGGTCCTTTTGCTGCGACGGGGGCCTCGGACCCTGTAGCTACATCTACAATATTCAGCTCTGTCATTGGAGTTGGGTCCTCTGGTGCCTTTGCCCCGTCCGTGGCCTCCTCATAGTCAGACTCGCCTTTCAACTCGAATGTGGCCACCAATTTAGCAGTCAACTTTGCTGGCAGGCTCGGTCTCTGAGAGTTGTTCTTGTTAATGATCTCCACGTCATTGTCAAACTCCTCGAGGCTATGACTAGCCTCGATGTCATGCCTCTTCTGACCGTGGGTCTTCCGAGCCGCGCACGAGGGTTCTTGCGCCTCCATGAATTCCTCCTTGCTCTCGCAGCCTTGTCCTTCCTCCTCGAGTTCCTCGGGGACTTCTTCGTCAAGTGGAGGAAGCCAGTTCTCGAGAACCTAGAAAAGCCAAAAAAGGGGTCAGCGATCTGACTCAATCAAGCGACTAAAATCCGCGACTAAAAGGATAAAATAACTTACCAGAGGAGCTTTCCACTTTCCAGTGGTGTATAGAGCTAGCCCGGCTTTCGTGCCGGTGAACTCCGCTTTAGTGATCTTCTTCAGAGCCGTGACATAGTCCTCTGACTCCTATACTTCGCTGCTTGATCTTGTCGGGTCCTCTATCCCGGTGTACTGGTACATCTAGTGGGCTTGGGTGGCCAGAGGGACCAATCGCTGCCTGAGCCAACAGTTGTACAGGTTAATGGTCTCCTACCCTTCGACCTCCAGCTCCCTGATCCGGGATAGCATCTCATCCACTACTATCTTCTGGTCGCTGTGGAGCTTGTCCGCGGACAACCTACACGGCTCGCTCCTTTCGATGGTGTACGTCAGGATCGACACTTCGCTGGCGGGGGTGGATTCTCTCATATAAAACCAATACTTATCCCACTCGTTTGACGCCTTCCTAGGCAGTAGGAGCTTCAAGAACTTGGCATTGGTTTTCACCTGGAAGGTCACACCACCCGCCGCTAAGATGAAACCACCCTTCCCTTCACTTCTGATGTGGCCGTGGAACAATTTTAACAAAGGGGGAAGTATGGGAGGTACCCCAAGTAGAATTCGCAGAACGCAACAAAGATGGCGAGCTTCTTGATGCTGTGAGGCCCCAGATCAGAAGGCTTGATGGTGTAGAAGGCGCAAAACCGATCAAAGAAGATCGAGGTTGGAAACCCCAATCCCCTTTCTAGGTGGCTAAGGAAGTAGATGAACTCCCCCGGACGCGGCTTCGGTTCAGTCTCACCAGCCACCAGAATCCTCCACTTCTCCTTAGTGAGGATCCCGACCTCTTGGAATGACTTCAAGACTGTCGCGGTGCACTTGGACTTGCCCTACATATCTTTTGTAGGTGCCATCAGGAAAGGGATCGATCGGTATGGAAGTTCTGTATCGGAATTTTTTCTGGGAGCTAAAGTTGGGAGGAGGCAGAGAAATGCGAGGAAGGTCTGCACTTTCCCCCATCACTCTCCTTATAAAGTGGTATTGTCCGACAGTCTCTGGATTGCCGTTACTTCACAGTAAATCCACTAAAAGTACCGTTCAAGTTACCCAACGGCTAGTTGGACTGAGCTGATAGTCCAACTTTGACCAAATTGGTCACTCGTCTCGCTTGCTTGTTGCCCATTCCAATCGTCTAGGCGAGGCAACTCGAGCGTATTCTTACTTGCCATAGCTGCAACTGAAGACTCACAGGAAGACTTTTCCCTTCATTGGAGGAGTTCGCTGTTGATTCGACTGGGCATCCACCTTGACTCGCTTGCTTCAACTGCCAAGTTGACACCTTCACCGAACCCCCGTCGCACTCGAGGACTACTGATAACGATATACCAATCGCAGTATACCCAGAAGGCCGGTTCGACTGATTTGGGCCCATGGAGAGTGGGACTGCAGGCACGACGACTGGAATGCGACTTAATATAAAGGCCTGGCGACTAGAAGCTGAAGGCCCAAGATCTTAGATAAGCCTAGTCAGATTAGGTCAAATCCTTCGAAACCTAAACTGGTTCGGTTGTAATCTTGTAAACCCTAGCGAGGTGCCCCTATATAAACCTCCCTAGGGTACTCTGCATACTTATGTGCTATTAGCTACCCCATCCAAGCGACTCGCTTCCTAGCCGCCGAGCTCGCCAATCTTGTAGTCCACTCACTAGCAATATAATCTAGCAGGAAGTAGGTCTTTACCCTACGGGGGGCCGAACATGGGCAAACCCCTCATGTTTGCTCCCAATCTCGCACCGTGGATGGTGACTCGCTCTTGCCGCCAATTGTATCAATCGCTACCCTTGGTAGCGACTACCGTGGCCATTCCCACGACGATATATAATATGATGGCCTGGCAATCACATCTGTTGCGCTTTACCCAATAAATTCGCGCTTGCAGGCATGATGAAAATCCCGACGGATGCGTTGGGTACATATACACTAAAACTAGAGTTAAAATTAGTAAGGCTTCCGCAACAAGAGTTGAACTATGCCAGTAAATACCAATTTGAGTCTCGGGACTCGATTTTGATTTGGTAACATTGTGTTTTCCCGAGAGAAATTAACTGGTCCTGATCCGTTAGATGAACCAGACACGTGTACCAACTTACTATGAACTAATCACATATCTCAATCAACCCGATAAAATTTCGGGTCAGTACTAGGGACCTTCTGTAGCAAGCAACTTCTTAGTATCCATCCGAATCTATGATTCAAATGGACACTCGGGGGTTAATGACATAGGTATACCCTACGGGTACCTACTATTGGACTATATTGTCCGAGCTAACGGGAGGCCCATATGACGATCCGATCGCAACGGTGAAGTCCACAATGATTCGGGTGAGGCCAAGCCCATGAAGGATTCAACTCCTTGGCGGATATGACAAGACTTCATAGGAAACACTTAAGGTTGCACTCTAAAACCTGTAACCGACTCGGACATCTCCTGAGATCTGGCCTCCCCATATAAAGGCCAAGAGGGAATGATGGGAAGGATCATCAAAACTCTCATACATAGACTTGTTAGATCTAATATGCACACCATTGTCGTCGCGTCGCCCTTGTAACCTTTGGTTCCTCAATCAATAAAGAACAGACAAGCAAGATTAGGGTTTTCCCTCTTGGGGCCTGGACCTAGGTAAACCTCATGTCCCCTGATGTTTTTTTATTAGCTGGCAAAGTCTCTAGCACTCCGCTCTTCCTGAAAACCCAAGTCCATCAAGCATGGGCATTGATGTGATCATCCCATGTCAATTCCATTTCCACAAGAATGCATCATCTATGAATTAATAACCAATGTCACCAGTGATGCTCAGTGTCGTATATTTCCCGTTAACCATAAGATTTAGAATGGGACGGAAAAGTCATCTCGATCTTTTTCCTTTCGCATGTTGGCGGATGACTGTACCATAAGATGTATGTCCGCGGGACTACATGAACATGGGTGGGCCTCATAATGTTTCACGTTATTGGTATCTATGATGGTATGTAAGGGGATATTGGAAGGGGTCCCTTTTAGAAAATAAAAAATTCCTAGCTATCGCAACACCAATGGTAAGATCTATCAATGAGTTAATGCAGTAATGGGGATTGAGGTTTCAGTAACATACCCCTGTATACCAAAAGCATTTAACGTCCCGCGGGTAACGTGGATGAAGTAGTCTAACTCGTAGTCGATCTCAAGGTCACGAACCCCAGGTCCTTGCATGACAACGCAAATGCCCCTAGTGGCAGCACCTCCATAGTTTCGCACATGTCGGATGTCTTATGATGACTCCCGTTCTCCTTGATCTAGCCGGGATGTAGAAGTAGACCCTCTGGAACCGGGATCCAGTAGTGCGATAGCGTGCTGGGGTGGTGTCATCTCCCATGTGTGCAGTTCTTCTTGGAACGGCACTCACGATATTCAACACACAGAGAGATAAGGAAAAATTCCCTAAGGAAAATGCCATAGGAAATTCCCCTTTTTAATTGTTGTATTTAATCAATCCTATTCTACTCTTTATATAGGACAAAAGGAGGACCCCCCATATTGCTAGCTGGCAATATGGGACTAAAGGAAGAGGGAGGTGGAGCATGTAGGCTAAGGAGGCGGTGCTGGCTGGCCCAGGTGGGCCCCACCAGCCTGCTCATGCATGGCCCAAGGAAGCTACGACGGTTGGCTTGGGCGGCCCCCACCTTTCCCACTCGCCCGCCTTACCTTACGACCTATGGCCTGGCCGGTGGGAGCCCTAAGAGGTGGCGACTGCCCCTTCAAATGGCTTTCCCTCTTGGGCCTTTGGACTATTAGGGGAGGTTGCCCATTAAAATTAATTTTAAATAATATTTTATTATTAATTCCAGCAATTAATATTAAAATATATTTAAACATTTGCTCATGACCAAAAACTCATTTTTGATGACTCTGAACGACTTTGGACTTTACTTGATAAACTTTCGTCTTTCTATTTTCTTTCCATCAATGATCCCAACGCTTTCATAATGATCTTAAAACATCGTAAGACCCTTAAGTGTGTTACCCTACGATTCAAGAATCTCACATACATGAACGAGATCTCTCTCATATCAATGATCAATAGTGGGACCGAGATGCCCATAATGACCCCCATGCATTCCACGATGCTTTGTTGTTTGAACCATAAACTCCGAGTCCACTTTCTTGTGTTTCTTCGATAGGTGACTTGTCCGAGATTCAATTATTAATCTCATTACCAACAAATTCACCTAACTCGTTACCGTGATATTGTATCCCCATTACCTAGTTATTTAGTTGCAACTTATTGGATAAAATCTCACGGAGTGGGCCTAGTGTATCTCCCCGTCACGCGCACTACTAGGAAAACGCACGTCTGTGGCGCACCACTTTTCCCCTTCTGTGGCGCACTAGGGGTGCACCATGAGATCTTCACTATGGCTAAAAAGTGCCCGTAGCGCACTGCCAGGTGCGCCACAGGTATCTCGAGTTAGCAGTAGCGCACTATGCAGTGCGCCACGGCTATAAAAGACAGTGCGTTTCCACTTTGTTTTCGGTGACGCACGATGTAGTGCGCTACTAACACTTGACCATGTACGCCACTAACGTAGTGCGCCACTAACCAAGCATATGTGTGCCACGACTGAGATTTAAAAAAAAGACTCAATACATATTATAGACAATACATATTATATACAATACAACCGATATACATAGATATATAATACAGCTGGTTTACACATATATACAGTACATAAATAAATACACAGACAAGATAGAAACAAATACATATAGATTACATAAATACACACTATAAGTTACATTGTTTCGATCAAGTTATAAAGTAGCTAGTGACATGAATACATGTGTCTCGACCAAGTTACAAAGAAGCTCGGCTAGACATCTAAAGTAGGAACATGCAGGACAGACAACCAAGGACGATAAGCATCACCGTGATGGAGGTGTAGGTCTTCATCCGGTTCCTCGTCCTAACTCCCGCTATATAGCGCGTGTATCTATTGCACCATTTCGTCCGCCATAATGGTGCACCTATCTCCGATAGTCTTCTCAATCATCGTAGACTCCGGGAACCCATCCCTTGTACACGACGTACCATGTCATATACAAGTTGGCAATAATAATTAAATGGACCAAAGTAAGAAAAAAGGACCAAAGTAAGAAAAAAGGACCAAAGAGTAAGCAAACAAACTAAGCATTGATTCATATATAACCCTAATAATAAACAAAAGAAGTAAGCGTTGATTCAAAACCCTAATAAGTAGTTGAATGTACATGTCGAAACACACACGTACTTGTGGGGATAAAGAACTACAACTAGATCAACACATGAAGACTTCTGGCTCGGCTCAGGGAACGGGAGGACGCCTTGTTTCATCATGAATGCCCTATAGTCATGATGCATCTTTAGGCGATCTTCTATGTCACGGTTATTAGGGGATTGCCTCCGTGGAAGACCCCCCCCCCCGAAGTCATGACATCACGGCTTATGATTGGCCCAAACTATTGTTGGATGTGATACATCTGTTATCTAATATCTGAATCATTGATCCTGGCCTTGGCTTCGGCCCACTGTTTGAGATGATCTGGTATCGTAGAATTTAGTTGCTCTAGTAGGAATGCCCTCATGTGATGGAGTGCATAGTAGGCTTCCTTCTAACTGCTTGCCGGCTGCTTCACGCAGGGGAATTCCATTACATGGGTGAAGACGTTCTTGCCAAACTTGACCTTCTTACGCACGAAGTTGACGCCTTCCACTGAGGCATAGCCGGCGAGAGCATCATCCAGAACTTCCATGATCTTGTCGTAGTTTTTCTTCTTTTCTTGACTCCCTGAGTCAATATATTTGGCTTGTGAATGTTTCGGTGACAAGCAGATGAGTGTGCAGTTTTGATCTCTATGCAAAACAATTCAAATGGAATGTGTTGGAATAAGAATGATGAAAATCTAGTAAAGCATGTTATGGCGGCGAGTGAATAATGACTTACTCGGGAAATAAAGGCACGAGAATGTATTCCTTTGTCTTGTTCGCCACCAAGATGCCTTGGAGGTACGAGGCCACGAATCGCCGTTCAATGGCGCTTCCCAAGTAGCCATCACGAATGTAGTAGGGGTCCACTATAGAGATGTGTAACACCCCAGCATTAGAGCTTAGAAATAAGCTGAACACAGGTATGTGCATTGCATTCATGCAGAGAATATCCGAATAATTTTCGCGCTTTTAAATAAAACTTGTCAAAGTGATTGAAGTTTCTCTTAACTTGGTGGAACTGAAGTAGATCATCAAGTTGATGGCGATAAGTTTCAATATGACTTTTCCTAATAAACTTATTTTGGGTAATATAATTTGATCTAAGGTTAGATCAAATGTAATAAAACTAAGCCATACCACACTACTTAATAAGGAGTACTTGATCTTCTAGAGATCATTACATGGTATTCCATACCACAACTCAAGGATGAATACTTAATATTCTAAAGCGGATATCAAGGTTTTATCTACCACAAAACCTTGAATAGCAAGTTAAGTATATAACTTAAGTAAAAGAAACTCATAACTAAATCTTGAAGCACTTCCGTGCCATAGTTACTCCTATCATGAGCATCATGGTAGTTCTTAAACATTAACTCTTATCACAATTAGAGTAGAAAGAGGAGTCAAGCTAAACCATCCATCACATACCCTTAGTGTCATGTTAATAGATGACAATCCTATTTAACCAAGTCCTAGTGTCTATTGATCATCCATGTGTGTGATCAATTCTTGACCTAGCACTTATTGACTCATAGCCTTTGACCTATTATGTTGACCTTTCAAAGATTTTAAGTAAATTAATAAGGAGAAGGAACTAGCTATGGTATAGTATGCCACCATCAATGGAATGAAATCCTTAGTGGTGATCAAACCATTTGATGTTGGAGGAGTTAACTCACTCATGAGTTAACTAGAAGCAGTACCTAAACCCAAGAGTTAACCTAGTAATTGAGGATCTATGAGAAAGCCAGTAGTATTACGGCATCCTATAATAATCTTGTTAAGCCAAGTATCTATAAACCTAAAGTAAAGTTTTCTTAACAAGATAATCCTATAGAGAGATTAGTACAAGCCTACTACTTAGTTGAGTATAGATCTTGATCAGACAATTAGAAGCCTAAGCTTAGTTTGATGAAATGATGGTGGTCATTATTCCCAACTCACTTGAGAATAGATGACTAGAGGTTGAAGAAGAGTTGTGAGTATACCAAATTAGGCAAAGCCTAGTGAGATAAATCAACTAACTTGATAATGAGAAGTCAAGCTAGAGTATAATGAAGTATATAACATCAGTTGTAGGAGTAGTTGGAAGAAGTTGCAAGATGGATTTCAGGAAGTTAATAGATGGATTTAGTAGTAGCTACATTGATAGGTGCATCAATGGTAGCTAATTAAGAGGAGTTATATACTAGGAGTAAGAATGGAGTAATGTTGAAGTGGCATGACCATGTCATCATATGTTGATGGATATGGTGGAGTCAGATGATTGTCTTATTCAGGAAGATGGGATCTTTGTGAATAAAATAAAAGAGATAAATAGAATACCAGTTAAGAGTGTATTGATGGAAGCCTTGTCCACCTTATTGTCTTAGCCTGAATAATCATCCATATCCATAATTGAATATGGGTTATTAAATCCTCTCATACCAATAATACCTATATCTAAATAAACATGAGCATTTATCCACCAATGATTATTATTGATTCATCATTAGCTAACCAAGATTGTTATGTAGTAATTCTAAACTCTACAAACCAAGTAGAATTGGATTTGGCAAATCACCAAATATGGAGGACCATGAAACTTATATCACCCCATTATGAACCACAAATATTAATACCTTATAATATATATAGATATATCCTTTATGAGGATAAGTAGGAACAAGATTCTATACACCTCAATAAACATTTCAAACTAGTACCATTAAGATTATCAAGTAAAAACAGAATCATTTTCACGAAATCTTGTTATGAGAAGTAATTCCTAAAACCCTAATTACTTTGTTTAATAAACAAGATTATATATGATAGTGGAAATAGTAACACACTAACAATGTTAGGTCAATAAACTAATACCATGTCCTTAGAAATACTTGAAATGTTTAAAATACTGTATAAAAGATTTAATGCTTAAAGGGTTGGAATTTAAATGGAAAATGAATTCCAAAAACAGAAAACTAAATAGAAAATAGAAATGGAAAATAAGATGTAGTCAGCCAGCCGTGCAGCCCACGTCCCATCTTCCGACCTGTCGCCATGAGCAGCAGCAGCCATATTTCGCACACTTAACCAAAGCCCATCAATACCAGCCCAACTCGCATTCCCTCTCTATATGACAAGTGGGGCCAATAGAGGATCGTGCGTTGGGAAGTTAAATCACTCAGGTTTTTTTTTGCAAAATGCCACCGTCGTCACCGCGAAGCACACATGCAGCTCGCTGGAGGATCAGGCCGCCGCTGGATGCGAATCGCCAGTGTCAGTAGGAACCAACTACCTAGATGCTCGCCGCAATCCTGGCCGAGGAGAAGAATGACACTGCGACGCCTCCCTCGACCTCATCCTCATCCATTTCTCTCTCTGGAGCTCTCTCTCTCACTGCACACCCAAAACCCTACCTCACGGGAGCCACTCATCACCGGTGCTTCCGACCATCCAAAGACCAACTGAGCCCACCATTGAGTAGGTCTTGTTCTTCTCGTCCACTTGCCCCATTCCACGGGAGCCGAAGAAGCCCCCGGCGCCGGAATTGTTACCTCTGCCTCGACGCCGGTCGCCGTAGATTCGCCGTCTGCCAAGATCCTCTGGTCTCAGGAACCCCTCCGCTTCAACACTAGTGAGTCAGCGGTGCTCAGGCACCATTTCAATGTCTTCCTTCTTTCCCTAGATCGATCTGTCACTGTAGCTCGCCGTCCGCCGCCGTAGGTGCTTGTCGCTGCAACTGTTCTGGTGACCAAAACCTAGCAGAGCAGGCGTAGTTAGCTTCGCCTCGTTGTTCTTGTTCGAATGCAATCCTTCGCGTGGCCTCTGGTGCCGTATTTTGGTGTCGCCGCCGTACTCTGGCGAGGGTCCGACGAGCTGACATCAACTTGGCGTCACCTTTGACTGGTCCACGCCCACGTGGCTGTCGACGTGGCCCTGACCCCACTGGTCAATGGCTGTGGCTAGGGTATGTATCGGTAGAGAAAGGAATTACTATTTAGTAAAAAAGTAAATGAATATAAATGCAAATATAAATGATTTCCAGGAATTAATAAAATGATTAAATCTTATAAATTGAATATCTTTTGTTTTATAATTCAGAAAAATATGTTTAATATATGAAAATTTACAAAAAATGAAATCTATAATTTACCCTTATTATCAAACATTAATATGTTAACTATTTAAATAATTATTATTTAATAAATATTTTATAAGTAATAATACTTTGAAAAATCATATTTTAATATTGGTAAATAATAAAAATATAAATAATATACTAAAATTCTTGGAAAAATAAGAACTAAAATGTAAAGCTATAAACTTAAAATATTATATCACTTAACTAAGTGTTTATTTATTTAGTATTTATAAAGTGAAAAAACTTATAAAAATCATAGTTTAATATTTTAAAACCACAAAAATACATATGATATACCAAAATGATCACAAAAATAAATTCAACACATAAAAATGTCATATCTCACGTTTGATGTAAAATAAAAGGGAAAGGTCTAATAAATCTTGTTTAAACCCTTTTCTTTTATTTTAATTCATTAAAAATATATAAACCTTTACTATTGCCTTCACCATTATTTGTTTAAAGTCTAAAAATGTAATAAATGTTCAATTGATGTTTAAGTAAAGTCAAAATAGATCTAACCATTTTAAGTTATACCTACTACACTACCAAAATTAAGTAAGTTTTACATTCCAAAAATATTTTATCAATTATAAAATCATTATTATTTGAGTATTAATTCTTTTACAAGTTTGGGAATACACTTTAAAAGCCAAACAAAGTCTTTAAGTATATAACATAATGCCATTCCCATGTTTATAGTAATAAGTATTAATTCTATAATAGTTAAGTGATTCTACTCACTTATAACTTCAATAAAACACCACCTCATTCCAGTAATAGTACTTAAATTATAATTTGTGGAATGTTAAGAAGTCAACCATCTACAATGTGGTGCTTTGTTCAAAACATGTAAATCTCCACCACTTGTGATGTAGTTATTATTGTGGTAATATTTTTCCCTTTGATCATGTTAGTTAATAAGTAATCTTAAAAGTGTAAGTTCATGATTGAAATTCTTTTACTTAAGAGGTAACCTTTTCATGAAAAGTAATCCTTGAATACTTCTTTAAAAGCTCTAATTTATTCTTAATCTTGTTTAAGAAATATTTTAGATACCATGACCCATTTGAGTGCTTTAGTATTGTATGCTACTTATTGTATTTACATATTGTTTCACACACTTTCACAAGCCGTAATAAGAAGCACAAGTGTGAAACTAATATAAAAGTGAAACATATTCCTAAAAACTCATCACCAGTTTCCAAACCCTAGATCAGATACGATTGCCTCGGGGATTATCATTTATCAAATTGCATTACAATACTTATGCATTGTTGCATCTTGCTTCTTTAAACATTAGTCCTTACCAGACCAATGATGTTGTTACAAAATTTGGATCTTCTATTGTCTTGAAGACCATGAGTGCATAATATTGCAATCACAAAATGCAAGTTCACAACTTGCTCATGTCCTTTTATTATTTTCTATCAAATGCTTGTAACTCAATTGTTGTCATCACCTGCATTTCAAAAAGGACAGAAAAAATACTATTTTCATAATAATTTGATTATGGATTATTTACCAAGTGCTAATAATCTATTGATACAGTTCTAGTGGTAAAGGAATATAATATCTAGCACTTAACAACCAATGTCGCCAGTGATTCTAGCGCCGTATATTACACGTCAGTCATGAGATTTGGAATGGGACGGAGAAGTGAGTTGTATCTTCTTCCTTTCGCATGGACGGATGACCTTATCGTGAGGCTGTTGATTTCTCGTGGAGTTCCAGAGAATCCAGCACATGGGTGGGACCCCTTAGTTCCCCGCGATATTGGTGTGTAGATTATCTATGCATAGCTGTCTGGGTCGAAGTTCACCATAGCTGATGGTGACCGCTAGACAGAGCTGCTTACAGAGTCTTTAGGAACTCATCAGGGTTGTAGCTTGCCCAAAAGGGGGCTTAACGGAGATGTAGTCAGCCCCGAATGATCGTGTCTTCATGCGAGGTCGCGAAGGGGGCAGCGATTGGCTGGGATCTTAAGTTGGGCCTCAAGCCATGGAAGTTTGAACAGGGACATACTCCCATCTGTGCAAGAAAGCTTAAGGTCTCTTGTGGGAAAAGTGACGCACCTATGCAGAGTGTAAGAATTGTGACATTTACTCCCTGTTTTGGGAAGGACCTACAAACACGGTAGGAACGGAACCCCATGAAGGTTCTGGTCAACCTGTGAAGGCTGTCAGACATAGTTTCAGAATAAAAGCAACCTTTGAAGAAATATTTACGAAAACCTGCATTGCCTACGTCCTATGGTCTATGGCTGTAGAGATAGTGCATCATACACTCCTTTTTAGTGAACTTGCTGAGTACGCTCGTACTAAACCGTACCTTCTTAACCCTTGCTAGGTTCTAAGCCGTTGAAGACGACGTCAACATCAATTTTGCTCAAGGAACCATCATCGATAGCTCAAGTTCTTCAATAAAGTCTATGAAGTCAAAATATACATCAGCTGAAGTGAAGAGAAAGTCTCTGTTTAGATAGGAGTACATACTCTAGCCATAAAACCTACTTTTGTAGAGCATTGCACTAGTAGCAATTGCAAGCCAAAGAGTTTAGATACTAGTCTTAGTCTCTAGATAGTTCTGAGTTATTATTTTTGGTTCTTCTTTGTAAGAAGTTCTTTCTCTCTCTTTAACCTAGAGTGTTCTCTGGATCTTATGTAAAGAGTCGAGTTGTAATCTATAGTCATGTCTTGGACCTGCTGTGTTTATGTTGTACCACTCTGAGGCATGTAATACTAGTGAACGGTGTTTCATTGGTGTTATGTCAACGACTAGAGTATACTACATCATGAAGTGGTATGCTGGGTCACCGCAGCTGGTATCAGAGCATATGCTTTGACCTTAGGATTAAAACCCTTTCAGGAAGATTTGTAGGTTGGATAGTGACTATAGAAGCCATCTTATCTAAACCAAGAATTGTGATGGATATCCATTTGAGGATAAACCTTGTCACACTTAAGTTGGATGTTTTTGTCATCTTTCTTAAGGATTAGTTATATGTATCCTCTAGGGAAACATCATTTTAGTGTAGCTGTAAATAGAGATAACACCACCAATATATCATAATTAAGTTCAAATATCAAAGAAGAATATGACCAAGAATTAGGATATCATGTGGAGTAGTATTACTGATGGAGTCTATATATATTTAGAATCCCTGTGAAGCAGAAGAATCTTACTACTAGTTGATACCACTTCAGGTAAACCATTAGAGTAGGTATAGATACAATTCGAAGTAGATCATGTGGTATTCACTTGAGAATTCCATGCGATGCAGTAGTATTTTGTTAAGGATCATTAATAGTATGCAAAGAAGAAGAGTCGTCGTGGTGAGATGAGCTCTTTAATCATGATGACTAGGTAAATCTTAACAAGTTTGTGGTGAGAATAGCTCCGAGGCCATGATAAGTCTTTTATTAGGACAAGTACTCAGTAACGAATCCGGTAATAATAGTAAGTAAGGAACAGTGTAGGTCTATCATAGAAGTCATAGGTATTATAATATTATGATAATTGTTGCATTAAGGTAGTAACTACAATGTTGTTAGTAGTTTTGAGAGATCATGTGAGGATAGTTTATGATAGAATAGAAAATTGGTAGTCTTTAGTAGTCCTAAAGGAAAGGTAAGTGGTTAGTTAAAACCAAAGTGAGACCACTTTGCTCAAAATTATCCAATTGTAATTGAGAAATTTGGGTAAATATTGAGACAAAGAATTAGTTTAACCCCTAAGTGCTAAGTATCACGAAGTGAACCTATATTAGGATGTGTCATATAGTACATGGCTAGCCTGAATTCTAGAGGTATTATACTCAACTATTATATTCCTGGCTTAGAATGATGTGTGCTATATGTACCACATTTGGAATTTTTTGGTTTTTCTTGCATCTTCTTCATTGACTAGATCTGTACATGAAGTTTGACTTGGTGTGGAAATGCATGTTGCATTATCAAGTTATTACTTGATGTTATAGACCTAGATAGAAAAGGGAATTCGTGTAAGGGAGTGACGAGTTCCAAAGATCACGATGAAGACTTGCATAAAGAAGGAAGCTAAATATAAGGTGTATCAATACTATTTTGAAGGATGGATCAACCCCAACTCATTATGAGCTGGCAATAAGAAGGATTATTAGTGCAAAAAAAAGTGGAGCAACATGAAGTAATAAGTTAAGTTCACTCAAGATAGGTGATATTGCTCAGAAGTTAATGAAGTAGTTGTCCCAAAGTCATGGAAGTAACTTGGAAGGGTACAAAGAAGAAGTCTTGGAACAAAAGAGGTATTCAAGCTCTAAGAATTCAGGGAGAATGCCAATAAGAAGTCAAAAACCTATAGGGTAATCCATACACCTAGGAGGATCCACATCTAGTATCCGTAGCTGGTATCCTAGCGATTTAGCTAATTAGATCATCTTGGTACGATTTAAAGAGCATAAAACTTGGCCAAAGTTAAGAAAGGCACAAACAAGTATAAAATTAAAAGCGAACGACTTTCAAGATGTTTTCGTGACATTGGATTTACCGGTGAGAAATAATGTCTAAGAAGATAAAATTAAGGTAAGTAACGTTGGAAGATTCATTTCGGAGATCCACAATTGTGTGGGTGTACCCCATATTCTTTCGTGAGACCTTGTAGAGGTAAAATGTGAGCTGGATAGAGACCAATATCCTTACTATCGAGTTAATGGATATTATACATGCAGATTAGAGACCATTAGGAAACCCTAAGGGGGAGAGTAAACAATAAACACTGAAGTGTTGTTGTCTAACTTTCTGACTACAGGTTGAGGAAGAAGTACAAATTTATGATGGGATTAAGCCTTACTCTCATAAGGTTATAAGAAGTCATCATTATAAAGTATTTCCAAGAGTATGTCTGGATGAAAGATCGAAGGAGATATAATAGATTAAACCTAGTGGACTAGTTATAAAGGGTAAATAGCTAGTAAGTTGTCCTTAAGAAGGAGTAGAGCCTACTAAAATAGTCTAGTGTATAGTAGTAGGAAAGCCTGATTGGAATGGACTAAATGTGTCCCAAACCAATCCGAAGAAAAACTTTAAAGACATTACCCAGGCGATTGCAGTAGAAGGAGTTATGCTACATATTGTAAGCGACAATTGGAAGTTGCCAAGTATGAAGGAACAAGATTTGGATACGGGATACCACAATTATCGTCAATTATGATCACAATGGAGTTGACCAATGTCATGATCAATACAAGTCAACGCCTCATTCAGAAACGTAAGAGAGTACGATTTTCGGGGACAAAGTTTATTTTAAGGGGGAGAGTCTGTAACACCTAGCATTAGAGCTTAGAAATAAGCTGAACACAGGTGTGTGCATTGCATTCATGCATAGAAAATCCGAATAATTTTCGTGCTTTTAAATAAAACTTTTCAAAGTGATTGAAGCTTCTCTTAAATTGGTGGAACTGAAGTAGATCATCAAGTTGACTCCGATAAGTTTCAATATGACCTTTGCTAAAAACCTTAATTTGGGTAATATAATTTGATCTAAGGTTAGATCAAATGTAATAAAACAAAGTCATAACACACTACTTAATAAGGAGTACTTGATCTTCTAGATATCATTACATGGTATTCCATACCACAACTCAAGGATGAATACTTAATATTCTAAAGCTGATATCAAGGTTTTATCTACCACAAAACCTTGAATAGCAAGTTAAGTATATAACTTAAGTAAAAGAAACTCATAACTAAATCTTGAAACACTTGTGTGCCATAGTTACTCCTATCATGAGCATCATGGTAGTTATTAAACATTAACTCTTATCACAATTAGAGTAGAAAGAGGAGTCAAGCTAAGACCATCCATCACATACCCTTAGTGTCATGTTAATAGATGACAATCCTATTTAACCAAGACCTAGTGTCTATTGATCATCCATGTGTGTGATCAATTCTTGACCTAGCACTTATTGACTCATAGCCTTTGACCTATTATATTCACCTTTCAGAGATTTTAAGTAAATTAATAAGAAGTAACTAGCTATGGTAGAGTATGCCATCATAAATGGAATGAAATCCTTAGTGGTGATCAAACCATTTGATGTTGGAGGAGTTAACTCACTCGTGAGTTAACTAGAAGCAGTACCTAAACCCAAGAGTTAAGCTAGTCATTGAGGAGCTATGAGAAAGCCAGTAGTATTAGGGTATCCTATAATAATCGTATTAAGCCAAGTAGGTATAAACCTAAAGTAAGTTTTCTTCAGAAGATAATCCTATAGAGAGATTAGTACAAGCCTACTACTTAGTTGAGTATAGATCATATCACACAATTAGAAGCCTAAGCTTAGTTTGATCAAATGATGGTGGTCATTATTCCCAAGTCACTCGAGAATAGATGACTAGGTGTTGAAGAAGAGTTGTGAGTATACCAAATTAGGCAAAGCCTAGTGAGATAAATCAACTAACTTGATTATGAGAAGTCAAGCTAGAGTATAATGAAGTATATAACATCAGTTGTAGGAGTAGTTGCAAGAAGTAGCAAGATGGATTTAAGGAAGTTAATAGATGGAGTTAGTAGTAGCTACATTGGTAGGTGCATCAATGGTAGCTAATTAAGAGGAGTTATATACTAGGAATAAGAATGGAGTAATGTTGAAGTGGCATGACCATGTCATCATATGATGATGAATATGGTGGAGTTAGATGATTGTCTTATTCAGGAAGATGTGATCTTTGTGAATAAAATAAAAGAGATAAATAGAATACCAGTTAAGAGTGTATTGATGGAAGCCTTGTCCACCTTATTGTCTTAACCTTAATAATTATCCATATCCACAATTGAATATGGGTTATTAAATCCTCTCAGAACCCATAATACCTATATCTGAATAAACATGAGCATTTCTCCACCAATGATTATTATTGATTCGTCATTACCTAACCAAGATTGTTATGTAGTAATTCTAAACTCTACAAACCAAGTTGAATTGGATTTGGAAAATCACCAAATATGGAGGACCATGAAACTTATATCAACCCATTATGAACCAAAAAGATTAATACCTTATAATATATATAGATAAATCCTTTATGAGGATAAGTAGGAACAAGATTCTATACACCTCAATAAACATTTCAAACTAGTACCATTAAGATTATCAAGTGGAAACTGAATCATTTTTATGAAATCTTGTTATGAGAGGTAATTCCTAAAACCCTAATTACTTTGTTTAATAAACAAGATTATATATGATAGTGGAAATAGTAACACACTAACAATGTTAGGTCAATCAACTAATACCATGTCCTTAGAAATATTTGAAATGTTTAAAATACTGTATAAAAGATTTAATGCTTAAAGGGTTGGAATTTAAATGGAAAATGAATTCCAAAAACAGAAAACTAAATAGCAAATAGAAATGGAAAAGAAGGAGTCCGCCAGCCGTGCAGCCCACGTCCCATCTTCCTACCTATCGCCACGAGCAGCAGCAGCCATATTTCGCACACTTACCCAAAGCCCATCAATACCATCCCAACTCGCATTCCCTCTCTGTATGACAAGTGGGGCCAATAGAGGACCATGCGTTGGGAAGTTAAATCACTCAGGTTTTTTTTTGCAAAATGCCATCGTCGTCACCGCGAAGCACACATGTAGCTCGCTGGAGGATCACGCCGCCGTCGGATTCGAATTGCCGGCGTCAGCAGGAACCAACCGCCTAGATGCTCGCCGCCGTCCTGGCCGAGGATAAGAACGACATGGCGACGCCTCCCTCGACCTCATCCTCATCCATTTCTCTCTTTGGAGCTCTCTCTCTCACTTCACACCCGAAACCCTACCTCGCTGGAGCCACTCGTCACCGATGCTCCTGACCATCCCAAGACCAACTAAGCCCACCGTTAAGTAGGTCTTGTTCTTCTCGTCTAGTTTCCCCATTCCACGGAAGCCGAAGAAGCCCCGGGCGCCGAAATTGATACCTCTGCGTCAATGCCGGCCGCCGTCGATTCGCCGTCTTCCGAGCTCCTCCGGTCTCAGCAACCGCTCCGCTTGAACCCTAGTGAGTCAGTGGTGCTCAGGCACCATTTCAATGCCTTCCTTTTTGCCCTAGATCGATCTGTCACCGTAGCTCACCGTCCGCCGCCGTAGGTGCTCGTCGCTGCTACTGTTCCGGTGACCAAAACCTAGCAGAGCACGCGTAGTTAGCTTCATCTCGTTGTTCTCGTTCGAACGCACTCCTTCACGTGGCCTCTGGTGCCGTATTTTGGCATCGCCACCGTACTCCGATGAGGGTCTAGTGAGCTGACGTCAACCTGGCGTCACCTTTGACTGGTCCACGCCCTCATCGCTATCGACGTGGCCCTGACCCCACTAGTCAGTGGCTGTGGCTAGGGTATGTATCGGTATATAAAGGAATTACTATTTAGTAAAAAAGTAAATGAATATAAATGATTTTTAGGAATTAATAAAATGATTAAATCTTATAAATTGAATATCTTTTATTTTATAATTCAGAATAATATGTTTAATATATGAAAATTTACAGAAAAATAAAATCTATAATTTAAACTTATTATCAAACATTAATATGCTAACTATTTAAATAATAATTATTTAATAAAGATTTTATAAGTAATAATACTTTGAAAATTCATATTTTAATATTGGTAAATAAGAAAATAGAAATAATATACTAAAATTCTTGGACAAATAAGAACTAAAATTTAAAACTATAAACTTAAAATATTATATCACTTAACTAAGTGTGAATTATTTATTTAGTATTTATAAAGTGATAAAACTTATAAAACCATAGTTTAATATTTAAAAATCAAAAAAATACATATAATATACCAAAATGATCAAAAAAATAAATTCTACACATCAAAAATGACATATCTCACTTTTGAAGTAAAATAAAAGGTAAAGGTCTAATAAATCTTGTTTAATCCCGTTTCTTTTATTTTAATTCATTAAAAATATATAAACCTTTACTATTGCCTTTACCATTATTTTTTTAAAGTCTAAAAATGTAATAACAAGTTCAATTGATGTTTAAGTAAAGTCAAAATAGATCTAACCATTTTAAGTTACACTTACTAAACTACCATTTAAAATTAAGTAAGTTTTACTTTCCAAAAATATTTTATCACTTATAAAATCATCAATATTTGAGTATTAATTCTTTTACAACTTTGGGAATCCACTTTAAAAGCTAAAAAAAGTCTTTAAGTATATAACATAATGCCATTACCATGTTTATAGAAATAAGTATTAATTCTATAATAGGTAAGTGATTCCACTCACTTATAACTTTAATAAAACACCACCTCATTCTAGTAATAGTACTTAAATTATTATATGTGGAAGGTTAAGAAGTCAACCATCTACAATGTGGTGATTTGTTTAAAACATGTAAATCTCCACCACTTGTGATGTAATTATTACTTTGGTAATAATTTTACCTTTGATCATCTTAGTTAATAAGTAATCTTAAAAGTGTAAGTTCATGATTGAAATGCTTTTACTTAAGAGGTAACCTTTTCATCAAAAGTAATCCTTGAACACTTCTTTAAAAGCTCTAATTGATTCTTAATCTTGTTTAAGAAATATTTTAGATACCATGACCCATTTGAGTGCTTTAGTATTGTATGCTACTTATTGTATTTACATATTGTTTCACACACTTTCACAAGCCATAATAAGAAGCACAAGTGTGAAACTAATATAAAAGTGCAACACATTCCTAAGAACTCATCACTAGTTTCCAAACCCTAGATCAAATACGATTGACTCAGGGATTCACATTTATCAAATTGCATTACAATACTTATGCATCGTTGCATCTTGCTTCTCTAAACATTAGTCCTTACTAGACCAATGATGATGTTTACATAATTTGGATCTTCTATTGTCTTGAAGACCGTGAGTGCATAATCTTGCAATCACAAAAGGCAAGTTCACAACTTGCTCATGTCCTTTGATTATTTTCTATCAAATGCTTGTAACTCAAATGTTGTCATCACCTGCATTTCAAAAAGGATAGAAAATACTATTTTCATAATAATATGATTATGGATTATTTACCAAGTGGTAATAATCTATTAATACAGTTCCAGTGGTAAAGGAATATAATATCTAGGACTTAACAACCAATGTCGCCAGTGATTCCAGCGCCGTATATTACGCGTCAACCATGAGATTTGGAATGGGAAGGAGAAGTCAGATGTATATTCTTCCTTTCGCCTGGACGGATGACCTTATCGTGAGGCTGTTGATTTCTCGTGGAGTTCCAGAGAATCCAGCACATGGGTGGGACCCCTTAGTTCCTCGCAATATTGGTGACTAGATTGTCTATGCATAGCTCTCTGGGTCGGAGTTAACCATAGCTGATGGTGACCGCTAGACAGAGCTGCTTATAAAGTCTTCGGGAACTCATCAAGGTTGCAGCTTGCCCGAAAGGGGGCTTAACAGAGATGTAGTCAGCCCCAAAGGATCATATCTTCATGCGGGGTCGCGGAGGAGGCAACGATTGGCTTGGATCTTTAGTTGGGCCTCAAACCATGGAAGTTTGAACAAGGACATACTCCTGGCTATGCAACAAAGCTTAAGGTCTCTTGTGGGAAAAGTGATGCACCTCTGCAGAGTGTAAGATTTGTGACATGTTACTCCCTATTCCGAGAAGGAGCTACGAACGAGGCAGGAAAGGAACCCCATGAAGGTTCTGGTCAACCTACGAAGGCTGTCGGACATAGTTTTCAGAATAAAAGAAACCTTTGAAGAAATGTTTATGAAAACCTGCATTGCCTACGACCTATGGTCTGTGGCTGTAGAGATATTGCATCATACACTCCTTTTTAGTGAACTTGATGAGTACACTCGTACTCAACCGTACCTTCTTAACCCTTGCTAGGTTCTAAGGTGTTGAAGACGATGTCAACATCAATTCTGCTCAAGGAACCGGCATTGATAGCTCAAGTTCTTCAATAAAGTCTATGAAGTCAAAATATACATCAGCTAAAGTAAAGACAAAGTCTCTTTTTAGATAGGAGTAGATACTCTAGCCATAAAACCTGCTTTTGTAGAGCATTGCATTAGTAGCAATTGCAAGCCAAAGAGTTTAGATACTAGTCTTAGTATCTAGATAATTCTAAGTTATTATTTCTGGTTCTTCTTTGTAAGAAGTTCTTTCTCTATCTTTAACCTAGAGTTTGTAAAGAGTCGAGTTGTAATCTGTAGTCATGTCTTGGACCTATTGTGTTTCTTTTGTACCACTCTGAGGGATGTAATACTAGTGAACGGTGTTTCATTGGTGTTATGTCAATGACTATAGTGTACTAAATCATGCAGTGGTATGCTGGGTCACCGCACGATGCCCGAGGGGTTCTCTCTAAGGATCTGAATGGCCAGCCTGAGAGAAAACAGGCGTACCATGGTATAGTGCAGTGGTTACAGGTGGAACATATTGAAGATGTCATCAAATCACAAATCCACGGGAACATGATCGACGAAGCCCAAGCCTTGTGGCACCTTAACCGTGAATACCGGGTGCGAGGGATCTTTGTTTGCAAGAAGGCGTCTCTCTATCGTCAGCACACCTTCATGCACACTCCTCATTTCCGAAGTGGCGAGCCTGAGCAATTTCTTAGTTAGCATGGGCTCACCCGCCCCATGCATCCTCCACATAATACCCTTGGGTCTTGGTGGCCCGTCCTGAAACCTAATTGGATTCACAGTTGACACCACCGGCTGGGTCGAGCTCCTAGATTTTCTTTTCCTGGCCTTCTTGCCTTTTGGGGAGCGGTCAGGCACCGCAATCTTAGTGGCGGCCGCCCTATGTAGTGTGTTAGGGCTTAGAATAAAGGGTCGGTTGGATGTATCCGCTGGGTCGGTGAAGGCGCAAGCTAGAGGCGTCTCCTGAGAACCAAAGAGACGTTTGTTGCAAGTGGCTTTCTCTACGGGGCCACCAGCTGGGTCTTCGTTTAGGTTGCCGGGGAAAATATTAGTGTTGATGAAATGATCGAAGTCATCTTTGTCATCCTCGTTCGGATCCTGCACCATGGTCATGTCAATATGACCAGCCGACCAATCGCGTGGAGGTGACGGCGGTAGCGGTGTGGGGGTCTTGCCATGGCTTGGCGCTGGCACGACAGGCGGTGTTGTTTTCTGTGGGGTGATGGCCCCGGCCATCCCCAAACGAATCATGCTCTTTGGCCATAGTAGGAATAAGCCGAAGCAACTTTTGAGGACAGCCGACTCTTCTTCATCCGCTCCTGGGCGTTGAATGGGAGGTCCCAGGTCACCGCCGCCCCTTAGCAGTCGGATAAGTTTTACCCTATGCACACTATCTAGCATAGGCTTTGAGTGGAACGTCCGGTGCAAGGGTTGAATGATGGCGTCGTGCCGGCCATCGATGTATTCTCCCTACCGGGTGCATTAAGCTCCGGCGCCATGGTGATGGCAGGAGGAGTCACCAATGCTTCCGGCGCCACGGTGCTAGCGGGCTGAGTCACAAACACATAATTCACCGGATTCGACGGCGCCACATTGTTTGATTGGCTACTAACCATGCTTGGAATCTTGCATGGCCCTTATCAACCACCCGCACTCTAGTTCGCTATTGACTCCACCAAGGTAGGCAGGATGGAGGTGAGGCGCTGATTGGCAGGTTGTCTTGGACGATCTGCGGGATCTGTGCCACTTTTTTCTTAAGTTCTTGAACCTCGCGGTTTTCCTTGTCGCTCCTTCCCGCCACACGTGTCCTCGGCGGTGGACCAAAATGACCCACCCAATTCTTAGCCCAGAAGCTAGCCAGACGGCCAACCGATGATGGCTTCTTTGTAACCAGCGTGATTTTCTTGGCCCAGTTCATCACCCTGTTGAAAGGCTTATCCCACCAGGTGGTCGTCGTCGACCCCTGGGATGAGGAACCATTGGATCCCTCATGAGCAATTTCCTGCTCCTGCAGAAGAAGTAACATGAACCGTTTAGAAATGCAACTTCATCGATTAGAATGCAATCGACTTGATCCATGGTAATTAAATTACTTACCACAAGAACCTCGAAGTCCTTCACCTTATGATCCGCGGTGAGTTCTTTGGTTTTGGGGTCCATATGGTAACAAGCCCTGATGAAGTTTCAAAGCTACCTGTCTTCGAATTTCGAATAGGGGTTACGTATCCCCTTAGCTCTATACTCGTCGTCCTCCTTATCCCATTTGGGCTCCGCAACTCTTTAACCACCAGATTCGAGATGGTGGTGACCTATATTCATCGCTTGGAAAACCTTTCCCCGCCTACTCGAGGCCTTGGCAACTTCGGAATTGCACATGTCCTTGAACTCCTGGAATTGATCTTCGATGATCTGTGGGTCAATCTTCTAGATCTCCTCGAGACTTTTCTCTTCTTTAAAGATCTTCTTATTTATCCGGGCACTCTAGCTGGCCAGGGCGGTGCTCATCCTCGTGAGGGCGGATTTATTTAAAATTCATTCCCATGATAATTCGTGTTCCGATACTGACTATGGAACTTGTATCTTGCATGTAGCTTCTCGAAGAGGAGTGTACGGAAATGGCCATTATCTTTATGTCGGAGATTCTCGGTGTTGATCGAGATGGCAGTCCGGGTGATAGCCGCCACTTGCCCATCGTACCCTTTGATGACATGGTTGGGCGCCAAAGGAACCCCTGTTGGGCTCACTTCGGTAATTTCCTCTCTGACGGTGCCGACCATGTTCGGGCGCCTTTCCTTCTTCTTCTTAGGCGGATTACTAACACTTGTTGTGACCTCGCCGCCATCAGTGGTTTCATCATCCACCGTTCCTTCGGTCGATTCTTCTTCCTCCGCGTCTTCCATCTCATCGTCATCGCTCTCGGGAGGGTTGTATTCTTCATCGTCCTCTGTCATTCTTTCTAGCCGCTCGACCTCCTCCTAGAATGACAATTTTCTCTTTTGAGGTCTCACTTCTCCTTCAACATTGATGCGCTGAGAAGAGCCGGCCTCGTCATTGTCACACATATTTGAACTAATAAAAGGCAAATCATGGTTAGTAAAGTGCACGGAAAAATATGGAATGAACTTTGCTAATTTTTTTAAAATAGGAATGCCCGATTTATGCTGAAATGGAAGTTAATCAACATGTCGGCGAAAATCGGGACTCATTTCATACAAGCACCTGCATACACGATATAAGAAAGTGCTTTGTACAAGCACAAGCAAAATTTCAAGTGCTACAACAATAAAAACTAGAGTACAACTGCTCAATTTTGACAGCAAAGGAACACTTCCATCTTCAAAAACCCTCCAAAATAATTGTCCATCCATATTTTGACAGCAAAGATTTTAAGCATGACCTAGGATAGTCGTTTAGCAAGTAACACTTACTGGGCATGTACATTATTTACACCAATCGTATAAAATAAATGTCAAGAGGCTAATAGGAAAAGAAATCATTGTTTACACTAATGTGCAATTACAGAAAACATTGACATGCTTAAACAGGTCAACATAGTGATGCATGTTTAGTACAGAATAGTAAAAGAAAGGCAATTTATATAGATATCACTGCTTCTATATTTTACATTGTTTCCCTGAGAAGAAAGTTTTATATATTGATTGAAAATAATTGGTTTTGGTCGATAATAATTAAGATATAACTTCAGATTTCATGGCACACTACATCTAGCACATCAATACCTACTAAGAAGCCACACCGGCAATGATCAAGAAACATTAAAAAACTAGAATCCAAACATGTGACAGAAACAAGAATACAAAAGGCCAACCAAAACCAATGTGGATCTTTCTGTCATGCAGTTATATGTGCTAACAACAGGCCAAGCTATTGCAAGTACAAAGATCCAACAAGCCAATGATGATCGCAGTTATGCCAAGACAAGAACAAAACTGAGTGTAGAAACTTCTTGAATGACGCGACTGAGTTTATGAACTACATGCACTTCTTAATTCCCAATATGACTCAAATTTACATGCTTATAGGATGAGAGGAATAATATAGAATGAAAGAAACCAGGAGGAATTTACAGATGACCACATAATACTTTCGAAACTACTCACATAGCAAGCAAGCAATAATTTCGGAAATACTCACATAGCAATAATTTCGGAATTTACAGACATTCAGATAGAGGGGAGAGAGGGAGAGAGGGGAGAGGGGACGCTCACCTCAAAGACGACGACAAAGAGTGCGGACGGAGCTCCTCCACGGACGCGCGGCGGCCTCCTCTCCTCCTTCTTGGACGCGACGGTCTCCTATCCTCCTCCACGGATGTGGCGGCCTCATCTCCTCCTCCACGGATGCGGCGGCCTCCTCTCCTCCTCGGCAGGCAGCGGGCGAGTGAAGGCGGCAGATCGAGTGGCGGCGGCGTGTGTACAGTTAGGTTTCTCGATCTGTTTTAGATGGGAGAGGACCATGAACAGCAGTTGACTTGTCACAACACTTAGCCGTACCGCACCCTTACATAGTGCGCTACGGTTAAGTCGTTTACCCATAGCGCACTAGGTAAGGGTGCGCTATGGATAAGTGTCATGTCAAGTCAAATAAGAGGGTGGCCGCCCCATTTGTTGACACTAGCACTGCCGTATCCCACTGGTTCCCCGTTTGCTAAACCTGGAGCACCTAGGTTCGAACCGTTGTGCCTCCCCTTTTTTTAGAAGTACTTTAAAATGTTAAAAATATCCCAAAAATTAAGTAAACTATATAAAATATCTACTATATATTTTATATGACAAAAGTGGTGCATACATATATCATCAAAAGTGGTACAAAAGTGATTGAAAGTAGAAAGAAATTAAATAATAATGTGTCCATTAATAATATGCCATCCATATACATCAATACAATCTTTTTTGAGCATGCGTTTTACAATATTTTTTGAGCTAGCGTTATACAATCTTTTTTCCCTTCTTTGTCGCAGTTGAATAATTTAGCTCCAGCACTTTTATGTTTCTTCTCTCAAACGAGCTACCTTTTTTGGGTAAGGTTGTCCTTTTTCTTATTGTGATGTATGTTTCTTCATCGTTGTCATCGTCATCTTCAATCTTTGGATCACCGTACTACTCGAAGTCTTGCTCGTTGGTGACTCCATCCATTCCGATGATGTTTCTTTTTCCTCTCCTCACGACTAGGCTTTGTCGGGTCGGTAATAAAAAACATTGGTCCACTTTGCTAGCAAGTACCCATGGTTCATTTTTCGCGGCGACATTCGCATCGACGGCCTAGAATTTGGCTGCTTCGAGTATAACCATGGTTGTGAAATACCGGTCTTCTCTTTCGATGCTCTTGGCCCATCTGACACGGAACATCAGCACCTTTTCTCCATAGCAGTCGAGCTCCTAGATTTCCTTGATCCTTCCGTAAAATCTTTCCTTCACGCTGTAGTCGGTGTAGAATTCCGACATTACGCCTGAGTTCTAATAGTCACCCTTGGTGTCCTTTTCCTCCGTGTAGAATGTGTAGTCGTTGATATGATACGCCTGATAGGTCACGAGGTTGTGCATGGGTCCCTGCGACAAGGTGAATATGATGTTTTCCTCCGTAGAATGCGATTGTGGGGGATTATCTAGGAGCGTCTGCCTAAACCAACGCGTGAAATCTGAGTTGTGCTCTTTGATTATTTCTCCCTACGTCCTCTGTACGCCCGGTCACTGTACTTCTTCTCGATTGACCTTTTGTGCTTTTGTACCCAAGGAACGACCAGTTCTAAATGTTGGAGCATGACTAGGTTTGCTCTATCAAAGTCTGCGCGTCGACAATCGAAGTCTACATGCAGTACGCGACGACCCTCTCAGTGACCCGATCCGTCAAGCTTGCCAAGATGCCTGTTGACAGGAAGACCGACAGGATTCTCGATGCCTAGATAATTCGTGCAGAAAGAGATGCACTCTTCGGCCAGAAAGCCCTTGGCTATGCTTCCATCTGGACGGGACCTATTGTGAACATATCCTTTGATGTGTCTGTTCATCCTTTCGAACGCCATCATGCTACGGAGCAACATCAGCCCGAGTTGGATGATATCCTTCATGATATGGACCAGCAGATGAACCATAATGTCAAAGAATATGGGCAGGAAGTAGATCTAGAGCTCGCATAGTATCACCACGATCTCCTCCTGTAGCATCCCGAGTTGTTTCACGCCAATTGAGTTTCGAGAGATGACGTCGAAAAACTTGTAGAGCCCAAACAATGTTTCTCGGACGTGCTCGCCCATTATACCTCATAGTGCAACCGGAAGTATATGCATCATTAGCATGGCACAGTCGTGAGACTTCATCCCACTGAACCTCTTCTTAGACTCATCTAGGTACATGCTTATCTTGGCCGTGTAACCGTAAGGAAATTTTAATCCTAGAAGGCACTTGAAAAACTGTTTGATCTCATCCTGGCTTAGTGTGAAGCTCGAAGGGGGGCAATAATATTTGTTCTTCTTGACCTTTTTACCCTTTTGACGACCTTGTGTCGCCTCCGACTGATGATCATCGTCATCTTCTTGATCATCAGGAGTAGTGCGTCCTCCGTGAAGATCCTTCAGGATGCCCATGAATATTAAGTCGTGCCTTGCCTTAGGACCATCTTTCATCCTATCTGGCATGTTGATTAGGGCGGCGACCAGACTCTCGCACACGTTCTTGGTGATATGCATGATGTCAAGGCTATGAGGCGTGCGGAGAAACTTCCAGTATGGTAACTCCCAGAAAATAGACCTTGTTTTCCATACCTTCATCATCGACTTGTCTTGCTGCTTCTTTCGCTTCTTTCCTGGCTTAGGACACTCTTTCCTGTTTTTTAGCAATTCATCCACTTCTTTGCTGCTCCTCTGCTCTGGGATTCCTCGGGTCTCAGATTTCCCATCGAACAGATCTCCAAGTTTTCTCCATGTATCATTCTTTACAAGCCACCTCCGGTGCCCCATGAACACGGTTTTCAAAGGCCCTGGATCTTTATATAGTTGGAGATAGGTCATGTTATCTATGCACCTAGCGTATGCGGAGAATCCTTAGATAACCTGCCCCGAGAAATATCCGCAACCTAGATAGTCTTGCACCGTAGTGACCAACATGACTCTCATAGTGAAATAATCTTGTGTGATAGTGTCATACGTATTGGCTCCGAATTACCATAACATGGATAGCTCCTCTTTCAACAGCCCGAGATATAGATTGATGTCGGTACCATGTTGTTTTGGCCCTTGAATTAGCATACTCATTTGTATGTACTTCATTTTCATGCACAACTAGGGAGGGAGGTTGTACATCCATACAAACACGGGCCAAGTGTTGTGCGTGCTGCTCTGGCTACCGAACGGATTGCGTCCATTAGTGCTTGCACCTAGTCTAATGCTTTCCATTGGCTAGCATCTGAAGGGTGCGTCAGCAACTCGTCCTTTTTGGGGTCATTGTCATCTCCTGGCTTCTTTCTTTCCGCATGCTAGCGCATGAGATTTGCTTCCTTAGGGTCTGCGAAATAGCGCTGCAGATGAGGAGTGATAGGAAAGTACCATACCACTTTTCGAGGAGCTTTCTTCCTTTCTTGTATCGACTCACTCCGCACACGGGGCATGTGGTTTTCTCCGCGTCCTCGCCCCAATAAATGATGCAATCATTGATGCAGACGTAGTATCTAACATGCGGTAGATTGAGAGGACACACAATTTTCTTGGCGTCCTCGATACTAGTTGGACACGTGTTCCCCTCCGGGAGACGATCGTGCACGAATGTCATCATATCGTCGAAGCTTGCCTCAGTCAATTTATGTTTTGCCTTCATCTCCATAGCCTTGAGCATTACATTCAACTGGGTATCATCGGGCTTGCATCCTTCATACAATGGAGTAACCGCGTCTTTCTCAAGTTGCGCAAGCTTGGCTTTCTTTCTAGCGGCAGCTCTGACATTACTCGTCTGCTTGAGAAGTAGTTCTTGAACATAAGGGTCCTACGCCCAGCCTGACGTTGTTCCATCGTCTGCTCCGGCATCTAGATCATCACCATCCTGGTCTGCTTCCGCACCTTCACCATCTCCAGGAGACTCTTCATATCGCCCGTCCTCGCCGTGATCATGATCATGTTGCCTGCCTTCCTCATTTCCCGCTGCCCCATTTACGACCTCATCGTCTTCGTCATCACTTATCCACCGAGTGTAGCCATCCATGGAACCATGGCGGAGCAGGTGCGCCTGCAGATGTCCGGAATCTGGGTCGATCAACGAATTGAGTTTGCATCTTCTACACGGACATCTTATCTCCGTCATGTTATTTCGTATCATGTCGGTCGTCGTGCATTTCAAAGTCTAGCCACAATGCCTTGGCTCATTATGCGGACCATGGTTGCCTGCGCGGTGTACATCGTAGAATTAGAAGTTTATTAGAACCACATAACTAATGCATGCATGCAATGGTCAATGGAAAATTTCAGCATGACCTATCCTAAAATTAGGACCTTTGCAAAATGCCAAAGTCTTGCCAAAATGGAATGAATCAACATTTTGGCAAAACAATGCCAATATATGAGAGACCATGCAATGCATTCTATCCAAACACATGAGAGCATCAATATTCTCCATAGATATGTGACCATATCATCCATACACATAAACACATCCTCTTACATAAACAACTTACCGAGATGAGAGACCGAGAGAAGATCTCGAAGGAGAGGTGAGATACCGAGAGGATGATGGCCGGAAGGAGAGGTTTCCTCTATTATGTATGTAGCATCCAAGGTAAGTTTTACATTCTACAAATGGTGAAATAGTGGAGAAATTGAGGTGGTAAGGAGGAGGGGGCGAGATCCAAGGAGGAAGAAGGAGGGGAAAGTGAAGTGGGAGATGGTGAGATCTGGTCAAATGTGCAAAGGTTATCTGCCAAAAAGCAGCAGCAGAACGCACATCCGTGGCACACATGGAGCGGTGCGCCATAGGAACAAAGAACATTCATGGCACACGTACCAGCCATGCACCACAAATGTGTTTTCCCAGTTACATAGTAGGGTGGCCCGATCTTGCCGATAGCGCATGGTGCCCATGTGCGCCACGACTACCGGCCACACCCGTAGCACACTTCCCACAGGTGCGCTACGGATATATGGTATACGGCCGGCAATGCCCTGGCCCACACTCAGCTGTGGCGCACCACCCACATGTGCGCCACGCTTACGGTAGTTAGCCGTAGGGCACCTGTGGCCAGTGCGCCACGCCTATTTTAGCCGTAGGGGAACCACTAGCACGTGCGCCACCGATGTGCGGATTAGCTATAGCTATTTTCCTGGTAGTGGCGGGTGAAAAAATCCCAATCTTGATGCATACGCCTTAATGCGTCCCTCTGGAATACCCGACATGCACCTTTATGGTCACCCTGTATAGTGTGACGGTTGATACAATCAAAGCAGCCGCGGATGACAGTTATTAAGTATGATCTCACGGTCTGAGGAGAAGGTCACTTAGTTTCTAACTATCACAACAATAAACTAGGTGACTTGATCACGTCGGAATACTTATGTGGGTAATGTCCATCACATCATTCACCAATGATGTGACTTCATTGTTAACTAGCATAAATGCTCCATGGTCAGGAAACCTTGATCATAGGTTGCCCAACGAACTAGTTTTATAGAGGCTACTAGGGATGGTGGTTTGTTTATATACCACACATGTATCAATGTTTCCATTTGATACAATTATAGCATGGTACAAAAGTATTATGAACTAATTGAGATATGATAATAAACCTATTTATTATTTTTCTCTAGCGCATATCTCCTTCAATATTGGAGGTATGTCTGTCCAAAGGTGAAGTACCAAGGGTAGGTCTTTCAAAAAAGTGTGTGCATGCGGGGATGCGGAGAAGGGCAGTGAATGGCTTGGATCATTTACCAGGCCCTACACCAGAGAGATTGTGGACGAGAAGGTATGCCCAGTTGTGCAACAAAGCTTTGATATCATATGGGCGAAGCAATGTACCTCTATAGAGTGTATAACATTGTGACATGTCACTCCTTGTTCCGATATGGAACTGCGTAGCCGAAAGGAAAGTAGCTCCATGAAGCTCTAGTAAACCTAGAAAAACCGACATACACAGTTTTCTTAATAAACAAAACCTTATGAAGAGATGTTTACAAAAGTTGCATTAAGCTTACGACCTATGGTCTGTGGTTATATCTAGTACATCAAGCTTACCACCGTATAAAAATAATGACGTTGCTGGGTAACGTTGTTACTCACCCATTCTTTTGATTCCCTGCTTAGACTCTGAAGACCAGGAGGAGGCTACACTAAATGCTACTGAAGGTCAAGATGATGTATTCTATGAGGAGCCAGATCTCTTTGGAGGAGTGGAGGGTGTAGACTACAGTATCCTCTATAGAGCTAGAGAGGAAGAGTCAGCGTAATTGTCAGTAGAAATAGTAGTATCTCGGTTGAGTCGAGTAGCATAAAACCTTAATAAGTAAGATGTTGAGCTCCCAACATGTAAATTTGTTTGCTTCTTATGGTTCTTAAGTTGTAACCACACTAAGTCAAGTTGCTCATGTATCCTCGAGTGAGGAGGACCATGTTGTGAACACCACTTTTGGCTTTTAATAATAATCTTGTATGTTATGTGGACCTTCGATATTCTGTTGTACCACTCTGAACGATGTAATATTTGTGGAAGGGAACTTCCGGAAGTACTATGTCAATGACTTGCTTACTGAAAAATGAAGTGGTATGCTGGGTCAGCAAACATGTGGCATGACCGGCGCTAGTTAAAGGTGGCCCGACAAGCACCTAGAAGGATTTTGTGGCCCCTGGCTGCGAGATGGAAATGTCATCACTAACATACTACACTAAGCCCGATATGGAAACGTCATCAAAAACATCATCAAAAACATGAATTGTCATGAGAAGACTAGACAAAGTGATCCTTATCATGTACCATCTCAAGGGTAGACACGCTAAAGGGACAGAGAGAGGTGATCATTGTGTTAGACTTAAAGAGAGGGAATCTAGCACTAGGATGATGTAGGTGGCTGATGTCTACGCACTTCCATTCTTGTAGACAGTTTTTGGGGCTCCAACTGCAGAGGTTTGTAGAACAACAACAAGTTTTCCCTTAAGTGGATTACCCAAGGTTTGTCGAACTCAGGGAGGAAGTGTTCAAAGGTATTCCCTCTCAAGCAACCCTGCAATCAAGATACAAGAAGTCTCTTGTGTCCCCAACACACCCAATACACTTGTCAGGTGTATAGGTGCACCAGTTCAGCGAAGAGATAGTGAAATACAAGTGGTATGGATAATTATAAGTGGTAACGGTGCCAGAAAATACCTTTGATGGCGTGTGGTTGACGTGGGAAGAGACTAAATGCAATCTGAAATAAAGATGGAAGGAAGCAAAGATGTAACAGATCTAGTTGCAACCGGTGTTTCAATGCTTAGAATCAAGGCCTAGGGATCATACTTTCACTAGTGAACACTCCCATATAAATATCATCACTTTATGATACTACTCTGAGCTACTCTCCTGTTGGACACTGTAATCCATGGCAGGGCTATAACAACACACCTCAAAGTCCGCTTTCCCCATCTAGATAACCCCACACTGTCACCTTGATCTCTAGATGGTTCCAACAAACACCACAATTTCATAGAAACATCCAACTCCAAATATAACTCATAACAAGTATTTGTAATCTCTATCCTAAGTGCCACCATGGTGCGCACGCTGTCACTTTCACACACATGGGGAGAGCAGAGATCTATTAAAGCACTTGAGTAGCAAGGTAGATCTACTTGATTACAAAGCTCATGATCACAATATGATTCGGCATAGAGAGAGATGAACACATAGCTACCGGTAGAACCCTTAGCCTCGAGGAAGAACTACTCCCTCATCATCATGGGAATCAGCAAGGACGACGGAGATGGTGGTGGAGATCGAGGGAGATGGCTCCGAGGGCACTTCCCCGTCCTGGCAGGGTGCCGGAACAGAGACTTTTTGTCCCCCGAATCTCCCCTTCGGTGGCGGCGCTGCTGCAGAACTTTTCCTGGTTGTAGGCTGTTCTCTTTAGGGTTTTCTCATCGGGAGGCATCTTATAGGCGAAGAGGCGAGGCAAGGAGGCAGCCAGGGAGCCTACACCACCTAGTGGCGCCACTAGGGCTAGCCTGCGCCACCATATGGTGTGCCCAACCTGGTGCCCTATTCCGTCTCTGCTTCGTGTTTCCGTGTTGCTCCGGGAAAAATAAGCATATTGGCTTTTGTCCCGTCCAAGTCCGAGATTTTTAGCTTTTCTGATACCAAAAACAGCAGAAAACAGGCAACTGGCACTGTGGCATCTTGTCAATAGGTTAGTTCCAGAAAGTGTATAAAAATACCTCAAAGTGTGGACAAAACAAAGCAAAGTAGATACTAAACAAGCATGGAACATCAAAAATTATAGATACATTTGCAACGTATCAACATCTCCAAACTTAACTCTTGCTCGTCCTCGAGTAGGTAAGTGATAAAAAGAATAATTTTGTTGAGGTGACATGCACCATCACAATCAAGATCAAATCATTTGCAAGCATTGAAAGCTGGGATCAAAGTACTCTAAACATGAGCATGAAAGATGAAGTTCTAACAATAATACATAGTAACTATGCATGCAACATGAAAATATACAAACAAAGATCATGAATAACAATGCACTGAAAGACATTTTTTTGTTTCACATAAAGAAAATATAGCATAGTGGCATTCAGCTTGTCCCTCATGGAGTGGCAAAACATAAATGCATATGACACCTTCAAAGTTCATAAGGGTGACTAGATACAAGTAGTTTAAGAACAAGCAATATAAAAGTTATGCATCAATCAACAAGTCTTGGGAAAATGCACATAGAACTAAGAATGGCCACTATGCTCTCAAAATAGGTGCATAAAGATAGAAGGTGGAGACTCAACATAAAAGTAAAAGAAAGGCCTTCATAGAAGGAAGCAGGGATTCAAGTCTCATAAAGAGCTTCCAAAAATTATGGTACTTATTAGCTTTCAGCTCTCATTGCCCCTATCATAAGCATCTTGAAGTGACTAAGGTTAAAGTGAACAAACAATGGAGTATATGCTTGACAAAGTATATGTTGGAAATCTCATGTCCCTTGAATACGAGGGCCGCTCATCATGCTACTCAAGTTTAGTTACCGGTAAGTTCTTTTCATAGTAAGTACATGTGTATCATAGAGGACCGCCAACGGGGTACCCCTTGCCCGATGATATGGAAGAATCCCCATATCAAAATGAAAAGTCAAGCAAACAATGAGCATCTCAGCAATCTTCTTATTTACCATGGGAAAATGGTGCTTTTTTCTCTCTTTCCTCTTTTCTCATATCTCTCTTTTCTTTTTCTCTTTTTTCTCAATATCTGACTCTTTTTTTATAAGAAGATTGCTTCATAGACAGCTTATTATGGTTACTCTACAGGTTTCCACCATGACAGCATGGATTAGACCAGCGGCCCAGGCGTTTCTCTAACACACATACATAACTCCATGGACTTACAAGCTCCCCTTTCATTTCACACCGATGACATCCATAGACAAAAGAGCATGATATCAACTAGGTACAAAGTACAAGTGCAATGTTGAAAGCATTCCCCATGACAGCATGGTTCTGCTAATCCCCAACATATAAGTGCAAGCATATACACCATAGACGACATGATGGTTCAATTTTATTAAGGGCAAGAAAAGTAAAGTGTGCCATCAAGTTCATGAGAGCTTTAATCACTAGTTTTCTCATAACTAGTTTAATTCAGAAGGTAGATAAAAACATGAATATACTTAGAATAGAAAATGCTAATAGGTGGGTATGGTGGACTCTTTGGAATAACTTGGTTTTAGGAGTTGGATGCATGAGTGGAACTCATACTTGGTTATGGAGGCTACCAAAAGACTGGGAGCGACCAACTAAGAGAGCAATAATGGCCATAATCATGCAAAGCGACAAAACATCATTAATCAAAGCATAAAGTGATACTACAAGTTGAAAACTAAAGGATCATAAAGGCTATGGTGACTTGGGATAGTCATAGCATGGTGTGAGCATGCGCCAAGTCACCCCAAATAAAGCATCAAAGGAGAATACCACAATACTATGCTTTAATATGCTAAAACAACGCATGATTCTTCTAGGGAACATTAAGCAATCTCAATTGTTTATAACATGTCATGCTACATCAAATATCACTAAGCATAAAGCCAAAGCAACATCAAGCATGGCATGACAAAGCATGGGCCACAATCAAAAACAAGCTCTCTTTACCACTTTAGCATGAACTTTCCTACTCTTTTCCAATCCAAACCAAACTATTTGAAAACCAATGCATGAAAAGATGGGGCCCAACCAATTTATTCAAGCAACCTAAGAAAACCAAGCAAATGAAAACCAAAAACAAAAAACAAAGACGCTCCAAGAACAATACAACTGTGCATGAAACAATAAAAATGAAGTGTTTGGAAGAAACCTGGAATTTTTATTGATGAAGAAGGGGATGCCTTGGGCATCCCCAAGCTTTGACGCTTGTACTTCCTAGATAATTATTGGGGTGACACGGGGTGGCATCCCCAAGCTTGAGCTTTAGACCATTCTTCATCTCATTACATCATTCTCTCCATTCACCTGAAAATTTTCCTTCATACAAAACTTCACACAATCTTTATTGGCAACATTAGTGCACTCAAGATAATAAGTCTTTAGGTTCAGTTTCAACACCAATAAAACTTCTATTAAAACACAAGCTACTGAAGCACTTCCCTCAAAAAGCTCAATTCCCTAAAGAGAACTCAAAAAGGAACCAACAAGAAGCAAATGCAAATAATGGCAGAAATCTGTCAAAACAGACCAGCCGGTAAAAACCAATTTTTTCACAGACCTATTGTTGCTTAAATCGAAAGTGTTGAACGAAAAGTGTTGAACTAACGAAAGTTAGATAACAACCTGGGGCAGAAGCACAAAAATTCACGCCTCAAAACGACGTACAGAGATTTTACACGTATTTTTACGGTGAAGCACAAAAATCTGTTTCGGGACAACACTTCCCCAAATCTTACTTCCCTCTCATTAGAGGTTATTCTTGGCACAAAAATCGAATACAAAGGATAAGAAGCGGTTATTACAGAGGTAATAATTTCCAATATTCATCTAAAACTTTTGGGTTATCTCCCAATAAGTACTTTTCTTTAACGCGTTTAAGTTAGGCATGATAGTTTGAGAAGATGCTCACATAAGAAATATGAATTGAAGTAAAATAGAGCATCAAATGAAAATTCAAAGCACATTTAAGTCTAACCCACTTCCTATGCATAGGAATCTTGTAAAGAAACAAGTCATGAAAGCACAAAGCAACAATCATAGTAAAGCAAAACAAGTGCAACTTCAATACTTTCAACATAAAGAGGGGAAACTTAATATTGTTGAGATAGATAAGACCATGTTTCCCTCTCTCATAATAACTTTCAGTAGCATCATGAATAAAATTAACAATATAACTATCACATAAAACATTCTTATCATGAGCCACATGCATATAATAATTATTACTCTCCACATAAGCATAGTCATTTTTATTAATCGTAGTGGGAGCAAATTCAAAAAAATAGCTATCATTATTATTCTCATCACCATAATCATCAAATATAGGAGGCATATTGTAATCATAATTAATTTCCTCAATAGTAGGTGGACTGAAAATATCATACTCATCATTGTAATCATCATATATTGGAGGCATAGTATCATCAAAGTAAATTTTCTCCTCCGTTCCTAGGGGACTAAAAATATCATGCTCATCGAAACTAGCTTCCCCAAGCTTAGACTTTTCCATAGCATTAGCAATAACGGTGTTCAAAGAATTCATAATAATAACATTGCTATTAGCATGCAAATAAAGTTCCATAGGTTTTTTAATTTTCTCTTCAAACACTTCATGTCCTAACTCAAGATAAATACTATAAAGCTCTCTAATGTTTTTGTTGTTTTCCATTAAGCCTAACAAGTGAAAATAACTTCGAGCACTCACACACCAGCAACAGTACTAGAAGATAGCTTAGTAGCCAGAGGATGTGAGTACCTTTTACCTTACCTCCCCGGCAACGGCGCCAGAAAATAGCTTCATGTCTACGCCCTTCTATTCTTGTAGACAGTTGTTGGGCCTCCAAGTGCAGAGGTTTGTAGAACAACAGCAAGTTTTACCTTAAGTGGATTACCCAAGGTTTATCGAACTCAGGGAGGAAGTGTTCAAAGGTATTCCCTCTCAAGCAACCTTGCAATCAAGATACAAGAAGTCTCTTGTGTCCCCAACACACCCAATACACTTGTCAGGTGTATAGGTGCACTAGTTCGGCGAAGAGATAGTGAAATACAAGTGGTATGGATAATTATAAGTGTTAACGGTGCCAGAAAATACCTTTGATGTCGTGTGGTTGACATGGGAAGAGACTAAACGCAATCTGAAATAGAGATGGAAGGAAGCAAACATGTAACAGATCTAGTTGCAAACGGTGTTTCAATGCTTAGAATCAAGGCCTAGGGATCATACTTTCACTAGTGAACACTCTCATATAAATATCATATCTTTATGATACTACTATGAACTACTCTCCGGTTGGACACTCTAATCAATGGTAGGGCTATAACAGCACACCTCAAAGTCCGCTTTCCCCATCTAGATAACCCCACACTGTCACCTTGAGCTCCAGATGGTTCCAACAAACACCACAATTCCATAGAAACATCCAACTCCAAATATAACTCATAACAAGTATTTGTAATCTCTAGCCTAAGTGCCACCATGGTGTGCACGTTGTCACTTTCACACACATGGGGAGAGTAGAGATCTATTAAAGCACTTGAGTAGCAAGCTAGATATACTTGATTACAAAGCTCATGATCACAATACGATCATGCATAGAGAGAGAGATGAACACATAGCTACATGTAGAACCCTTAGCCTTGAAGAAGAACTACTCCCTCATCATCATGGGAATCAGCAACGACGATGGAGATGGTGGTGGAGATCGATGGAGATGGTGCCGGGGGCACTTCCCCGTCCCGGCAGGGTGCCAGAACAGAGACTTTCTGTCCCCCGAATCTCCACTTCGGTGGCGGCGACGCTGCGGAACTTTTCGTGGCTGGAGGCTGTTCTCTTTAGGGTTTTCTCATCGGGAGGCATCTTATAGGCGAAGAGGCGAGGCGAGGAGGCAGCCAGGGGGCCCACACCACCCAGTGGCGCCACCAAGGCTAGCTCGCGCCACCATATGGTGTGCCCACCCTGGTACCCTACCCCATCTCTGCTTCGTGTTTCCGTGTTGCTCCGGGAAAAAATAAGCATATTGGCTTTTGTCCCGTCCAATTCCGAGAATATTCATTTTTTAGCTTTTTTGAAACCAAAAACAGCAGAAAACAGGCAACTGGCACTGTGGCATCTTGTCAATAGGTTAGTTCCAGAAAGTGTATAAAAATACCCTAAAGTGTGGACAAAACAAAGCAAAGTAGATACTAAACAAGCATGGAACATCAAAAATTATAGATATGTTTGCAATGTATCAGCGGCCCTATAGTAAGTGGGCACTCCGTATGAGGAGAACCCGCAGGATCAAGTGGAAGAAAAGGACGAGGCCGTGGGAAGAAGAAGGTGTGCAAGCCCGAAGACCAAGACTAGAGGAAGCGACATGCCAATTAGCTTCTCTTTCCCACCAAAATCATCGTGCACATGCCCAACAAATCCAAGGCCATTGTGGTAACCCATTGTGATATATAAGGGTCATGGCCTAATGGAGAGATGAAAAAATAGTAGAGACAATACATAGATAGAGAGAGAGGAAGAAGACAAGTAACATGGAGATATGGCAGACTTGGAAAAGGAGAGGTAACGATGGAAGATGGTTGTCATTACAATTAGAGCCTAGGAAAGCATCCCAGATAAGTGAAGGGTTCTGTAGCAGAAAACAAAAAAATTCTATCTACTCGAACACTAATACCAGGATCCATACTATATAGACATAAGTAACGGAGAAGGAATACGGTATTCATACCTTTGTAGACAGAGGCACGCCTTACGCAGGAAGGCGTATATTGATGAAGACGAGCAGCACCCCAAGTGTGGTGCCTCTGAAGTTCGTCACACGTCTGGAGTAGGAGACGTCAACTAGACTCCGATCCAGCCGAGCAGCGGAAGAAGTAGATGCCGGATCGCCGATCACACGATGGTAGTGTGAAGGTGGAGAACTCAGCTACGGGGTCCTCCCCAATATTATGGGGAAGTCGTCAGCAGATGAGAGAGAGAGAATGAGAGGAATGGGTGATTCCAAAGGGGGAGGGGAGACCCCTTTATATAGTGGGAGGGAGGGTACCTCCTAGGGGCCAGGCGATGTAGGACTAATCCCCACACCCACCGGCCATCTAGGGGAAGCCGCCGGCCCTAGGTGGGCCCCACTAGGGCGGCCCACCAGCCCTAGGCCGGCCGGCCCCTTCCCTAGGCGCATTGCCCTATTGGGCCTCCCCTCAGGTGAGGCCCATTAGCAATAGGGAGCCTTTAAAAATAAAATAAAATAAAATATATATTTAATATTAGTTCTCCAATTAACATTCAAATACACATATTATAATATTCCTTTACTCCGGAACACCTTCCGAACCCCTTCCGATCTCCATCAGATGTTCCTGAAACTATTTCGGTATCTCTCTCTCTATTTCTCATACGATACCTCATCTACCCTAAGAGTCCCTACCCTTAAGCGTGACATCCTTCAGTTCGGAAACACTCCGGACATGATAGAGACCACTCTCATATCAATGATGAACGGAGGGACCTGGATGGCCATGTGACCCCCGTGCGTTTCATGAATACAATCGCTCGAATCGTGAGATAGTAGTTCCCCGTTCCCTTTGTCATTCGATACCTAATTCATCCAAGACTTGATCTTCGGTATCTCCATACCTTAGTTCAATCTTGTTGCCGATGAACTTGTTCTCTCGTTCTCATGTCGTTGCATTCTGTGGCCTAGTCACACGCTTGCAAGCTTCATTAATGCAACGCCACCAAGATGGCCACATGTATCTGTCCGTTACATGGACTAAACAAATCCTGGTCTTGATATGTACTCCTCTACACATCCCTTCAGAAAACCTGAGTGGCACCTTTTTGATCACACTGTTACGAGATGATTTTTGATAACCATATAAGCTTCTTCATCAATGGTGATTTGCATTACCTCATAGTCAAAGAATCAGGTTGCGAGGTTCTCTGTGTTTTATCATCAATGGTGAACTTTGTAACTAGATCTCATTAAGATATAACCGTCGGATGTTTGTCTATCATGTTATTCAACAAATATCATGACCTCATTGTCAGTTGGCATAAATGCCCATGGTCTTGAAACATAGACCATCCTCGTGACCAATGAACTAGTTCACTAGAGGTAACTAGAGACACAGTTTGTTTACATACCACACGTGTATTAACGTTTCATATTAACACAGTTATAGCATAGTATGAAACGTATTATGAACATACAGGAGATATATCAAATAATACACTTTATTATTTGCCTCTAGGGCATAATTCCTTCAGTCTCCCACTTGCACTAGAGTATAAACAAAACTAGTTTACAATAGGCAGGAACCTAACACCAATGGAATCTTGGTGTTGTTCATGCTTTTCTAGATGGAGAGCTTTAGTCAAAGGATCTGGTACATTCAGTTCCGTATCTACTTTGCAAATCTTGACTTCACCTTCGTCAACGTTCTGTCGGATGACGTGAAATCTAAGCTTGATGTGTTTGGCTATGGAATGAGTTCTTGGTTCCCTTGCATTTGCAATAGCACCCGCATTATCAGAATAGATCTTCATGGGGTCTTGCGCATTGGGAAAAACTCCCAGTTTGATAAAAAATTCCTTAGCCAAATAGCTTCATTTGCTGCATCATCTGCAGCAATGTATTCAGACTCCATTGAAGATTGTGCCACCACCGGATGCTTCTTTCTCTTCCAGCTTACCGCCCCACCATTCACTAAGAAAACAAATCATGTTTGAGACTTCGAGTCATCATGATCTGAATTCCATCTCGCATCTACATAACCTGTTACGTTCAGAGCTTCATCATTTCCTCCATAGATTAGGAAGATATCCTTTGTTCTTCTCAGATACTTTAGGATATTTTTCACAGCTGTCCAATGATCCGGTCCTGGATTACTCTGATATCGTCTCTTCAAACTAAGAGCCAATGCCACATCAGGTCATGTACTAAGCATTGCATACATGGTAGATCCTATGGCTGAAGCATAGTGGATGTAAGACATCTTCTCTCTATCATCGTCTGTTATGGAACATTGAGTCATACTCATTTTGCAATTCTTCATCATAGGTGTAAAACCCCTCTTGGTGTTTTCCATTTTGAACCTCTTCAAAATCTTATCTATGTAAGTACTCTGACTCAATGCTATTAGGTGCCTTGATCTCTCTCTATAGATCTTGATTCCTAATATATATGTAGCTTCACCTAGATCCTTCATGGAAAATTGGTTGCTCAAATATGCTTTCACGCTTTTCATAAGATCCACACCGTTTCCCATGAGTAATATGTCATCCACATATACTACTAAGAAAACAACCGATCTCCCACTCGCTTTCTTGTAAACACAGAAGTCGTGTTGGTTTTGGAAAAATCCAAAACTTTTGATCACTTGATCAAAACGTTGGTTCCAACTCCGAGATACTTGCTTCAACCCATAAATGGACCATTGGAGCTTGCATACCTTTCCAGCATCCTTAGGATCAACAAAACCTGCCGGTTGCATCATATATAACTCTTCATCAATGTGACCATTGAGGAATGCAGTCTTGACATCCATCTGCCAAATTTCATAGTCGAAATGTGCAGCAATTGCTATTAAAATCCAGACAGCCTTAAGCATAACTACGGGAGAATAAGTCTCGTCGTAGTCAACTCCTTGAGTTTGTCGAAAACCCTTTGAGACAAGTCGAGCTTTGTGAATGGTCACATTACCATTCACATCTATCTTTTTCTTAAAGATCCATTTATTTTCCACGGCCTTGCGGCCTTCTGGAAGATCCACCAAGGTCCAAACTTGGTTTTCATGCATGGGTCCTATTTCAGATTTCATGGCTTCTAGCCATTTCTCGGGGTCAGCACTTTCCATAGCTTCTTTGTAGTTTGCAGGTTCTTCCTGTTCATCTAGGATGACAGACATCACAAGGCTATTGTACCAATCAGGAGTGGCACGAACCCTTGTAGACCGGCGAACCTCAGGAGTCTCGATGTCATTCTTTTGATCATTATCAACGGTCTCTTCCTCCATGTTGGAGAGCGGTTTCGGAACAACTTCCATTGCGCTACTCGGAATTCGGAGGGAAGGGTCAACAATTTCATCTAACTCAATTTTCCTTCCACTCACTCCTTTTACAAGAAACTCTTTCTCGAGAAAGGTCCCGGTTTTTGCAACAAGCGTCTTGCCTTCGGCTTGATTATAGAAGGTATATCCAATGGTTTCCCTTGGATATCCTATAAAGATACATTTTTCAATTTGGGTTCGAGTTTGTCAGGCTGAAGTTTCTTAACGTACGCCTCACATCCCCAAACTTTCAGAAAAGACAACTTCGGCTTTTGCCCATACCATATCTCATATGGGGTTGTCTCCACAGATTTGGATGGTGCTCGGTTTAAAATAAAAGCGGCGGTTTCTAACGCATACCCCCCAAAAGACACAGACAAATCAGTTAAAGACATCATGGACCATACACTATCCAATAGGGCTCGGTTATGACGTTCTGACACACCATTACGTTGTGGTGTTCCGGCTGGCGTAATCTATGGGATAATCCCACGGTCCTTCAAGTGCATGTTAAACTCATAACTCAAATACTCCCCTCCTCAATCCGATCGAAGGTGCTTGATTTTCTTGTTAAGTTGATTCTCTACCTCTTTCTCAAATACTTTGAACTTTTCAAAGGTTTCAGATTTGTGCTTCATCAAGTAGATATATCCATATCTACTTAAGTCGTCAGTAAAGGTAACAAAGTAACGATAACCATTGCGTGTTGAGATACTCATTGGTCCACATACATCCGTATGTATGATCCCAAGTAGGTCTACAGCTCTCTCCACTATTCCGGAGAATGGTGTCCTAGTCATCTTGCCCATGAGGCATGGCTCACATGTATCAAGGGATTCAAAATCCAATGATCCAAGAAGCCCTTCTGAATGAAGCTTCTTCATGCGCTTTATGCCAATATGACCAAGACGGCAATGCCATATGGACATGGAATTATCGTCACTGTGCTTACAACGTTTAGCATCAACACTATGGATGTGTGTATCACAATCAAGATCAAGTAAGAATAAACTATCACATAGAGGAGCATGACCATAGAAAACATCATTCATATAAATTGAACAACCATTTGTTCCTGATTTAAACGAATAACGGTCTTGCAACAACCAAGACCCACTCACAATATTCATACTCAGTGCGGGTACATAATAGCATTTATTCAAAACCAACAATAATCCTGACGGTAGACGGATATGCAGGGTGCCGACGACCATCACTTCGACTCTCGAAAAATTGCCGACGTGCATCATCACCTCATCCTTCCTCAGGCGTCTCCTACTCTGCAGATCCTGCTGAGAGTTACAAATGTGAGCAACAGATCTGGTATCAAATACCCAGGTGTTACTCCTAGCACTCGTAGGGAATACATCAATAACATGTATATCATATATACCTTTGTCCGGAATGGCTATCTTGCCAGCTCGCTTGTCTTCAAGGTACTTGGGGCAGTTGCGTTTCTAGTGCCCATCCCCTTTGCAGTAGAAGAACGAAGTGCCAGGCTTAGGGCCAGGCTTGGCAGTCTTTGAGGTGTTGGAAGTAAATCTGCCATCCCTCTTAGACTTCTTACCCTTGAATTTTCCCTTTTGCCCCGGTTTCTTAAAGTTGGTGGTCTTGTTGACCATCAGCACCATGTGCTCCTTCTTGATTTCAACCTCAGCAGTTTTGAGCATGGCGAACACCTCAGCAAGGGTCTTAGTCATCCCTTGCATGTTGTAGTTCATCACAAAACTCTTATAACTAGGGGGCAGCGAATGCAGCAGCCTATCTATAGCGAGCTCCTCTGGGATTTTGCAATCCAGGGTGTTTAAGCGCTTAATATAGCCAGACATTTTGACCACCTGCTCACTAATACTGCTGTGCTCTTCCATTTTAGCAGAGAAGAAGAGCTCGGAAGCATCATACCTCTCTACACGAGCCTGTGGAGCAAAGACAGCCTTGAGATCCTCAATGATCTCAAAACCATTCATCTTCTCAAAATGCTTTTGAAGCTCCGGCTACATGGCATAGAGCATTCCACTCTGGATGAGGGAGAAATCGTCTGCCTTGGACTGCCAGACATTCTTTTCATCCTCAGAGGCGGAATCTGCAGGCTTAGCCGAGTGCTCAGCCTCGATGACATAAGTCAACTTGTAGGGGACTAGGAGGATGCTAAGATTGCGGAATCATGCGGTGAAGTTGGTTCCATCAGTTTTCAGCTTGTCCTTCTCGAGGAAAGTGCTAAGGTTGAAGGTGGGTGGGCGAGACATCTACAAAGGATTTGCAAAGTGTTTAGACTATGTTCATAATAATGAGTTCAAGTTTTAATAAAGGAACTCCCACTTAAACGAATATCCCTCTACTCGTTTAGTGATCACATGATCCCTATCATCACGACCATCAGTGCAGTATCAAAGGTGGACATTCCCTAATGTCGATCACATCAACTATGTGATTCATGCTCGACCTTTCAGTCTCTTATATTCCGAGGCCATGTCTATACATGCCAGGCTCACCAGTTCTAACTTATGTCTATTCGCAGTGCAACATGGCTTGCACCCACTGTATGCAAACGTAGATATGTCTGACCCCCGATCATCACGGCCGGCCTCATACCGAAGAACTTTCTTGGTGGTGAACACACAAGGGGAATACGATAACTGGAATACTACGAGGGATTATCTTATTATGCTACCGTCTAGCAAGTATACTCGCACAATAAGTAATACTTCAAAAGTAAAGTGTTATGACATGGTTACAGCTTTATGATCATCATCAACAACTTCAAAGTTTCACAAACTTGTCATTGCCATGTTATAATACTTGCCCCTATGCAATAATGAAGATAGACGCTTATATATTAACTATTGCATGTTTTACACGGCTTTAGGAATTTCGTAGTAGAACCCCTTCCCACCTACGAACGTCGAGCCACAACATGGATTCAATGATTGCCGTTCTTCTTCCCTTTTCAGGGCCCTCCAGTATCAATGCCATATCAACTACTACAGAGAGACATACACCCCCTAAGCCACTTTGATTTGTGGACCAGTCTCGTGAATCACCACGTGAGGTTGGTTGGGGGCCGCTTCATCAAATAGTGCCACGATATGAACAACGATACTAAAGAGGGTAACAACTAGAGAATCAATGCCCACATATTACTATGTGTTCTATCCGTATGACATGTCTACCCATAGACCCGCTCTGATACCACTGAAGGGTTCCATAGCATAAAACAAAAAAATTCTATCTACTCGAACACTAATACCAGGATCTATACTATGTAGACATAAGTAACGGAGAAGGAATAAAATATTCATACCTTTGCAGATAGAGGCACGCATTACGCAGGAAGGCGTATATTGATAAAGATGAGCAGCACCCCAAGTGTGGTCCCTCCGAAGTTCGTCACACGTCTGGTGTAGGAGACGTCAACCGGACTCCAATCCAGCCGAGCAGCAGAAGAAGTAGATGCCAGATCGCCGATCACACGACGGTAGTGTGAAGGTGGAGAACTCAACTACGATGTCCTCCCCAATATTACGGGGAAGTTCTCAGCAGATGAGAGAGAGAGAGAATGAGAGGAATTGGTGATTCCAAAGGGGGAGGGGGACCCCTTTATATAGTGGGAGGGGGGGTACCTCCTAGGGGCCAGGCGGTGTGGGACTAATCCCCAGACCCGCCGGCCATCTAGGGGCAGCCGCCGGCCCTAGGTGGGCCCCACTAGGGCGGCCTACCAGCCCTAGGCCGGCCAGCCCCCTTCCCTAGGCGCCTTGCCCTATTGGGCCTCCCCTCGGGTGAGGCCCATTAGCAATAGGGAGCCTTTAAAAATGAAATAAAAAATATATTTAATATTAATTCTCCAATTAACATTCAAATACACATATTATATTATTCCTTTACTCCGGAACACCTTCCGGACCCCTTCCGGACCCCTTCCGATCTCCATCAGATGTTACCGAAACTATTTCGGTTTCTCTCTGTCCATTTCTCATACGATACCTCATCTACCCTAAGCGTCCCTACCCTTAAGCGTGACATCCTTCGGTTCGAAAACACTCCGGAAATGATAGATACAACTCTCATATCAATGATCAACAAAGGGACCTGGATGGCCATGTGACCCCCGTGCATTTCACGAATACAATCGCTCGAACCGTGAGATAGTCGTTCCCCGTTCCCTTGGTCATTCGATACCTAATTCATCCGAGACTTGATCTTCGATATCTCCATACCTTAGTTTGATCTCATTACCGATGAACTTGTTCTCTCGTTCTCATGTCATTGCATTCCATGACCTAGTCACATGCTTGCAAGCTTCATTAATGCATTACTCATTGCATTCCATGACCTAGTCACATGCTTGCAAGCTTCAGATGTAGGGTTGTGAGCGGCTTGAACTTGGGTAAAACATAGTGTGTTTGTGTTCTCTCTTGGTCATATGTGTTGTAAGGATCCTAAATCAGAAGCACTATCACCGCCCATAGTGGAACAAATAAAAACGGGGTATGCATTACTCTTGATGTCCGTGTTCCCACATACCACATTTGGTGTGCTAGGTAGGGGGCACATGTGCTTATGATCTAGGCAAGCCAACGAATCCAACGCCCAGAAGACGAAGCATGGTCAGTGGGGGCTAGAAAGCCGGTGATACCCATGATGGCCACGGGAGCCAGGACAGTCGCAACGGGAACCCTTTTGTTCGAGTCCGTGTGGAGCACTGTTTCCCAAACCGTCTTGCACCGTGGCTAGGATCGAGCAGAAGACGCACGCTATCACCAGCACCCTAGCGTAGCTTTGATGTCGCGCTAGGGTCTAAAGAGTCCCACTCCTCAAATACAAGGAGGAATTTGGGAGGCTTCTTCAGGATGCCTCCCGTCACACACATACCCAAAGAAGCGCTCGCCACCGCACAGTCCATATTACATTTCCCACCAGCCAGGAACATTCTACGCATGAACGTGTAGGATGCATAGGTGGCTAGCCTCATCGACTATGCGCGCTACGGCTGCGCGAGCGATTTCCCTAGATCGCCCTCCTGAGACTACAGTCAAGCAAAGGCCGAGGACATGTGATTGCTTAAATGAAGTATCACCAAGGGGGATCTATGTTAGCTTGTAACACCTTGTCCAACAAAAGGCCTCGGGAGTGTCACTCCTGGCAACTTACTAGGATGTTTAGGCTAGCCTCACAGACCCACACTTGTCTTTTCTACGCAGTTTGTCCTCACTTGTGCGCACCTGAGAACAACTTTCCGATCGGTCACTCATCCTCAAATTTCACCTGAGAATAACTCAAAGTTCTTTTCAAATGAGCTTACAGAAAAGAAGATAAAACTTTTCAGTATAAGTATCCTATTAATCATACTAAGCCATGTGCGTATATCTCACACAGCTCCTCAAAGATAGAAAGAACGAAGATGAGCAAACCTGGATAGAGTGTCGGCTAGAGGGACGCTTCCATGCATCCCATTGCAAGGGTCAACAGGTAATGTCGCTACGAAATCAGAAGTTTAGCTCTCGTGCTCGAGCTACAGCAAGGAAACACGCCCCTGAAATTCAAGCCCAAGCTGCCACTCCCATATCGGGTGGTCCATCCTAGCAAAGTTTTTGCACGGGTACACCAAGATGATTAATGAGGCCAGAGGAGATGAACGAATGATGGCCAGCTGGTTCCCAAAAACCCTGTGGCTCAACGCGCGGTACTGGTTCCGCTGCCTCCCGACAGGATCAGTTACATCCTGGGGGATCTGCGTGGCCTATTTGTAGGCGCCCTTCACGATGGTGCTAGACACCCTAGAACCGCCCGCGATGTCCACCTCACCGTTCAGAATCCTAACAAGAGTATGCCTAAGTACTCCCTCCGTTCTAAAATATAAGATGTTTTACTTTATGAGTGTGCTTGTGTATCTAGACTCTTTTAGTGTGTAGATTTATCAAGATTTGGTGTGAACCTACACACTAAAAAGAGTCTAGATACATTTTTTTTATAAAGGTAAAACATTTTATATTTTATAACGGAGGGAGTATATTCAAAGGTGGAGTATATATTCAAAGGTTCATCCAGGTCTTACGCTCTATATCATGGATCTAAGTAGAAACTGCAATTGCGGCGTTTGCGTTCTGTTCCGGTGTCCGCAACACGAAGACAAGAAGAAAAATGCGCACATGGCACATCGGACCTTCGCCGACCTTTTACAGGAAGCCAACGAGTGTGGACGTGTCTGGGACGAGTCTGCACTCCCCGACATTGATTCAGGGGAGGCCGCCGAGCCTGGCACCAAACTACGCTCACCAATGGAGAACATGTGACTAGACATGCCGAGGAGCTCGAGCTGGTCACCAGGAAGACGGTGTTGACACGGTAACCGCGGGAGTCACCAAAATATGATCAAGAACACCCGGCATCAGGCGGGAGAGAAGGCACCGCGCTACACCGCTACACCTGGCGTGAAGCACGATCTAGGGCAAGAAGAGCCCTTCTTGGCTATTCACCCCTGCTAGGGCCCAAGATACCCAACAATGAAGCAAGTAAGAAGACGACACCAGAGACTCAATAGGCGATGTGGTTCAGTCATTTTATGTAAAATCCTCGAATCTACCTGACGAGAGGTAACCATGGCAATGTTCATGAAAGACTTAGGCCGACTTTTTTTCAGCTTATTGAACAAATTCTAAGTCTAGAACCGCACAGGCCAAAATAATAGGTTTGATTTTGGCCAGCTTTTTTCCACCGACAATCTAAGTTTGCATGCAAGCTTAGAATCGGTCTCCGACATGTGCTTCTCAGACAGATTCCCGAGCTTCTCCTCCTGGGCCGAATCGGTATCCGAGATACCCTTTCTATTGCTTGTATTTACAAAAAAATGCCACTGTAGAGAAATCGAGCAACAAAAAGAAAAAGAAAAGCGAGCGCTGTGCACTATGATCGTGCGCACCGCCGCTGGGACCCTCCACCTGCTGGCCTCCGCACGTTGTTCTCCCAGCCAAGTATTCTGCTAGTATAATTGCTAATTGCTAATGGTCTGCACGCACTGTGCATGCTAATTACGGAGTATATGTTAATTACATTTTCATATGTTACTGTTAGTCATATTTTAGAAAGTGTTCACACCATCCTCATGTGAACTTATAAAATTTAGACTACGTATGGATTTTAGGGGCGTTGCATACATTTCACAATTTAACGTATCTGAAATCCCAAATTCCAAAAGCCAAAAAGAGTGGAAGAAAACAGATTCTATGAACTTCTTCCCAGTGCAGCTGTCACATCCCAAATTTTAGATTTGTCATTGCATACATACATGTCATTGCATCATGAGCATCTTTGCAAAACGTTTCAGTTCTAAAGGTTTTGCCAAAACACCTCCTTTTTGCTATTTCATCCCTTTTTAAGCCTATTAGGGTTTTACCTAGCATCTGCTTGTTTGACATTATATAGTCATTCTAGATGTTTAGTTGTATAGAGTTTTCAATTACTTACCCGTGGAAACTTGTTTCGCTCGATTCGGAGCTGTAGATCAAAAGTTATGATAGTTTTAGTGTGGACTGAATTTTTAGATTCAGGTATTTCAGAAAAAACAGACAGTTAGCAGTTCAGTTAACTGAGAAAAAGAAAGAAAAAGAACTGGTGCCAGCCAGCCGGGCGGCCCAGCAAGCCACCCGGGGCCTAGCCGCCGCAGCTGCCGCTGGCGAAGCCGGCCCGAGGCCCCTCGGCGCAGCCCCTTTCCTTTTCTCTTTTTCCTTTCCTCCCTTTGTTTTTTTCCTGGCGCTGACGGCCCGCTTGTCAGCTCTTCCAACGATCTCCTGATCGTGCTCGACACGGAGTCTGTGTCGCCGTGGTTCTCGCCGGTTCCGCTCGGATACGAACGCCCTCGCCCCAACCGACCACCCCACTACAAAGGCCTCGACTCCCTCTTCCTAAGCCCTCTAAAAACCTAGCCTGCGCCGCTCCCAGGCCGTTGGAATTTCTCGCCGGAGTTCCGCCGCCGTCGTCACCATTGTCCTCGGTACGACCTCCACTTCGAGCTCCGCGCCCCGTCCTTCGTACCACATCCTTGTGCCGGAGCGCCGCATCTTTTCTGACTTTTTTCGTCCGGCCTACCGCACGCAGGGCCGTCCGCGAGCTCGCCGGAGTCGCCGCCGACCGCCGCCGCTCCAGCCGGGAACCGCCGCCGCCCGAGGTCGCCGACGACCGCCCGGACCCCGCCCCTGCACCCGCCACACCCTGCCGCACCCCGTCCGCCACTCCGCCGCCGCCGAACCCCGCCGGAGCGCCGCCCCCCGTCGCCGCCGACCACCGCCGCCGTCGGTCAGGTGAGCACCGCCAGCCCCCCTCCTGACCGCCAGATCCCGAGCCAATGGCTCAGATCGGCCGTTGACTGGCCGGTCAACCACTGACCGGTCAAAGGTTTGGTCACCGCCGCGTCAGTCGGGCCCGCTCGTCAGCGGGAATATTCCCCGGAATATTCCCGGAATATTTCCCGTCGATTTTTCAGAGTTTATTTATTTTCCAGAAAATTTGTCTAACTTCAAAAATTCATAGGAAAAGATCTACTTAGCCAAAAATTGCAAATAAGGTATTGTTGGATTCGCAAAATTGTGTAGAATTGTATTCTGCAATAATATCCCAGGTTTACTGAATGTATTTTCCTGAGATTATAGCAAGGCTTAAAGTAGTATTTAATTCACAGAAAAAGTTCTGTAAACCTTTTTGGCGTATTTCCTTTTGGTCTAGGCTCTAATTGGAGTTATCCATCCAGTAGTATTTTTTCCAAACTTGTACTGCACTGTTTACATCTTTGGTGCAATGTTTTGACTAAAGACCTATTAACTAGACCTCTTTTATGCATAAATTGTTTTCTTTGCATTAAATTTTTTCTCATGCATCATCAAGTAGTAGAATTGATCAGAGAACTTGAGAAAGCTACTGAAGCTTTGTTTAAGTACCATGCATGCATTGTGTTGCATTTGTTGATCTCTATGTGTGGTTTGTTTATTGTTTGATTTGCATTCGTGTAGATTGTGAGGATTGTAACCCTTGTGACTGTCCGGACTGTGCCTTTGACTCCGGCAACTACCAAGGCAAGTGGAGCTTCATAAATGAACTATTTACTTTCTATATGCATTGTAGCTTGTTTTGTTTTTACAAGTTTATCTATTGCTATGCTATATCCTATTATGTCGTAGCCTTTCTCGTTAGGTGAGCCGTCGTAAGTAGTTGTGCTTAGTTGTGCTTATGTAGACGAGGGTGGGATACACCATGACAAAGATGGTTTTGGAAAGAACGTGTTTGGAAAGTGAAAACAACTTAATTAATGAACTATCTGGGTGGATTGGTAATTGCTTGGTTCATGAATGTCGGGCCCATGTCTATGGTTTACCCGAGTAGCTCACTTGTGGATGGCCACCCAGGTTTCTGAGAAATGATTAGTGTCTTGATTTGGTAGCTTCCGTGTGCAACCATATGCTAGTGAGTTATGGGTGGCTGGATGGACTTAGTAGGTGTGGCGACCCGAGCTCTTCGTATCCAGAGATGTAGTGAATGTGATAGGTTGGTACGGTGCATGGATGGGCTTGGGGAGCTACTTCCTGAATTGTCCCTTCTTGGTCTTCTCCCTATCATGACTCAATATGCGTGTCATGGTACAAGCGGGTCGACCAGGTCATATGGGTAAAGTGTGCAACCCTTGCAGGGTGTAAAACTAAGTGCTTAGCCGTGTCCCCGGTAATGGACGTTTGAGTTGCTGAATTGTGGGTGCTATGACATGTTCTCATTTATTCTAACTTGTAATTGCTAAAACTTGTGGTTGAAACATAATTGGGTTGTGTGAAGAAGATCAAATGTTTTACAAATGATTTACAAAAGATAGGATAAAGTATTTTGCTGCTGCAACTAAGCCTGAACCCCACAAGCTAGATATGCATATAGTTATTAGCCTTGTTGATTCTCTCATTGTTCCACTTGCCAGTGTATTCCAAGTGCTGACCCTTCGGGGCTGTTACGTTTCATGTTGCAGGTTACACTTCTGGTTACTCTGAGTAGTAGTGTTGGTTGCGACCCTCCACTCAACATTTTGTTCGCCTGTGGCGTCTAATGGAGACTGGAGCTACTTTATTTATGCTATCTATTTGCTACTTGCTCGTTGTGCGAGCGTTATGCTTTGCAAACTTTGTAATAAATGCAATATTCTGGATCATACCGTTGTAATAATGATGCACTGTTAATTCTTTGATGTCTATCGATACTATGATGCCAATGAACCGATCCAGGGATTGGCGTGATACATAGAGGTGTAATCCTTGTGGGTTGTACCATTTCAGATGGTATCAGAGCAGTGTGTTGACTGTAGGATCGTGACCTAGGATTGGAATAGGAAAGCCTTATGTTTACTTAAGCCTATTTCAAATTCTGTCTTTATTCTTATGCCATTCACTCTAGTAAATTCTTTTCTTTTGCTATTCTCACTCTTTCCTCTTTATAATTGATAGATGGGAGATGCTACCAGAGTTGAGTATGTTGAGCTCCAATCACCAAGGCCCTTCGCAAGACAGCTGGCGGAGCTTTGCAAGACACTGGGCATGCTAATGCCGATGTTCAAAGGGAGAAGGATGAACACCTATGTGCCTGGAGATCGCGTGTGGGAGATCACCGCGATTGTTCTTGCAGACCTCACTGCGCCTGGTATTGAGAACCTGGACCTCACCAAGAAGTATCTTACCTAGGAGCAAGGAGTGGAGTCGGCCATGCACGAGACCCTGTCACGCCTGTGCTACCTCCACCGACACTGACTACCAGCAGGTTCACCCTTCCTTGCATTTCGAGGTCTGAAGGAACAAGGGCTTGTGATGATTACCACAGGTGATCGGAACAACATGCCACTCCAAGTGAAGCAATTAGAAGACTTGGAGATCAAAGCTTGGGAGAGGGAAGAGAAGTTGATGCAGCAAAGAGAGGAGCTGGACTACTTTCAAGGCACTATGCACCTGCAAGGGTATGAGATGGAAACCTTGCACACTACTGTGAATACAATGGAGCAAGCCCTCATTGGAAGGGATGCCACAATCGCAGCGCTGAACCAAACCATTGAGCAGAGGAATCAAGCTGTGGCTGAACGTGATCAAACCATTGTGGACATGGCTGTCCAGATTGCTGCCCTTCAAGCATAGCAGAATCCTCCACCAAACAATGGTAAATGTGATGATGGGAGCGATGACGATGACGATGATGATAGTGATGATGATGATGCGGACAATGGTGGAGGAGGTAACAATGATGATGGAGGAGGCAGTGATGGTGGAGGAAGCGATGAAGATGATGGAGGAGATGCAGCGGGCGCTTTTGCTGAAGGAGGTGATGAAGAGGACCCCGAAGAGGTGGAATTCGAGGACTCAAGTGAAGAGGACTCGGGAGAGGTGTACACACCACCACCGTGGCATGCACTAGGAGCGAAGCGTCGGCGCATGGACTCCAGAACCTACTGCAGCCTATTCATCAAATAGCTAGAGATGGTCCTCCAAAATTAGTCTTCGTTAGAGATATTCGTTAGTCTTAGACATCGATCAATGTAAACTTCTGCACTATTAGCTTATTGTGCTTAGATTTCTCAGTTAGATACCTTGAAGTTTCAGGAATTTTCGTGAGATTTATTAAATGATTTTTCAACAAGTTTGGGTGAATTTCGTGTCTTTACTGCTGCAGTTTTCTACCTGACCAGTTTTACTGCACGATTTTTAATTCCTTACTGGTAACTCGATTTGCGCTCATATTTTAGGATCTGGAGCGTAATTACCTGTAGCATCTGCACAAAAATTAGATAAAATTCCTGATGAGTTTAAGGTGCCCAGAAAAATTCGTGAACAGGACAGAACTGTTCTGCCAGATTTTCTGGTTTTGCTTATTTTGCTGTTTTGCTTTGCCAAACGCTGTTGTCCGCGTTTCTAAACTATTTTGTAGCCATATACTGTTAGTGAAAACCTGGAACGACGGTTGTGTGTGCGTTTGATCATATGGTGATTGCTTATGGTTGTTGTGGCTTGAGCTTGTTGCATGGGTAGAGGGCTATCGCTTATCTGTAGTTGTTTTCTCTCTAATCTTACCTGTGCTGAACCGCAGATGTCACGCCGCCGACCAGATGAGATGGCTCAGCTCATGGATGCTCAAGCACATCTTACCCAAGTGATGACGCAATTCATGGCAACTGAGAACAACAACAATAACAACAACAACGGGAACAATCCGCCGCAAGGGGATGCTCTCACTAGGTTTTTGAGGCTGAGGCCAGCTAAGTTATCCTCTACACCTGAGCCCATGATTGCTCTCGACTGGCTTCGTTCTGTGAACAAGGACCTGGTGACCGTTGGATGCACTGATGCTGAGAAGGTGAGGTTTGCTACTCACTTGCTGGAGGGATCAGCTGCCTCATGGTGGGATGCTTTCCATATTACTCACCCGCTGGAGGCAGTTACCTGGGCTATGTTTGAGGAAGGATTCAGGACAAACCACGTATCTGCCGGGACCATGAGCTTGAAGAGGAAGGAGTTCCACAATCAGCGCCAGACCAACCGTACTGTGGCGGATTACATAGAGGAATTCAACAATCTCTCCCGCTATGCCCCTGAGGATGTGGACACTGATGCCAAGAGGAGGGAGAGGTTCCTGGATGGTCTCAGTGATGAGCTCTCACTTCAGCTATCAGTGGTTTACTGTCCGACATTTCAGGAGTTGATGGACAAGGCTAGAATTCTAGAAGGGAAACAGCAGCAGGTGGAAAGGCGTAAGAGGAAGAGCAGCCACCACTCCTCAGGATCACACCACCGTGCTCGCACCTCTTATGATGGACACTCTGGATACTCTAAGCATGGGGGAGATGACCGTAACCACCGTGGTAGTAGTGGACATCGCCAAGAGGGTCACAGGAGTGACAACCGCCACCGTGGAGGAAATGGTCACCACCATAATGGCCACCACCACAATGGCCACAAGAGCTACAGCAAAAACTCTGGAAGGAACAATGGACACAACCGCTCTGGCAGGAGGGATCTCAGTGAAGTGGAATGCTTCAAGTGCAAGAAGATGAGGCACTATGCTGATAATTGCCCAGAGAAGAGGATTGAAGCAGGAAGCAAGCCCAATGCAAACTAGAAGGCGACGGTCAACCATGTGAACGTCGAGGAGATTCAGAATGAACCAGAGCTAGTGGTTGGTAAGTTCCCAATCAATACCCACATCGCATTTTTTCTTTTCGATACTGGTGCATCGCATACATTCATATCAAGGGCATTTGTGGATAAGTATAAGTTACCTACCGAGGCTCTTAGAGGATCTATTAGAGTAAGTTCCCCTGGGGGAGAGATGATAGCTAGTGCAGCATGTCGAGGATTGACACTAGAAATTGGTGCCTATGCATTCCCAGCACACCCGGTTATACTAGAATGCCAGGGTCTAGATGTCATATTGGGCATGGATTGGATGTCGGAGCATCAGGGTCAGATAGATTGTGCTCAACGAGAAATTTCACTCACCACACCAAAGGGAGTAAGGATCAGATATAAGTCGCCTTTCAGTACTGGAGTGGCCAAGTTGAATTCTCTTAAGGGGGTTAGCCTAGAGGATGTGACCGTAGTAAAGGAGTACCCCGATGTGTTTCCAAATGAGCTGCCAGGGATGGCACCTGACAGGGACGTGGAGTTTCTTATTGACTTGATGCCGGGAACAGGACCGATAGCCAAAAGGCCATATAAGATGGATGTGAAGGAACTGAAGGAGTTAAAGAAGCAGCTTAGGGAGCAATTGGACAGGGGATTTATTCAGCCCAGTTCATCATCTTGGGGTGCGCCTGTTCTATTCATGGAGAAGAAGGACAGTAGTAAGAGATTTGTGGTTGACTACCGCTCACTTAATGAAGTAACTATCAAGAATAAATACCCATTGCCCAATATAAATGACTTGTTTGATCAATTGGAAGGAGCAAAGGTGTTTTCCAAGATTGATTTAATGTCGGGGTATTTTCAATTGAAGATCCGTGAGGAAGACGTACCCAAGACCGCCTTCACCACTAGGTATGGGTTATATGAGTATAAAGTCATGTCTTTTGGACTAACAAATGCCCCGGCATATTTTATGACCATGATGAACAAGGTATTCATGGAGTACTTGGATAATTTCATGGTGGTATTCATTGATGACATATTGGTATACTCCAAGGATGATGCTGAGCATGAGAAACACCTGCGACTAATTATGGAAAAGCTGAGGGAGCATAAATTATTTGCCAAGTTTAGCAAGTGTGAATTCTGGTTAAACACTGTTGGATTTCTTGGGCACGTGGTGTCAGGCGAAGGAGTCGCAGTTGATCCAAGCAAGGTGGTGTCAGTTACAGAATGGGAATCACCCAAGAATGTGGGTGATATTAGGAGCTTCTTGGGACTTGCTGGATATTACAGGAGGTTTATAGAGAACTTCTCCAAGACTGCAAAGCCAATTACTGAACTACTGAAGAAGGAGAAGAAGTTTGATTGGACCAAGGAGTGCGAGGCTAGTTTCCAGGAGCCGAAGCAACGCCTAGTGACCGCACCTATCCTATGTTTGCCAGATATTCAGAAGGATTTCCAAGTGTATTGTGATGCCTCTCGTCAAGGACCGGGTAGTGTATTAATGCAGGATGGAAGAGTAGTATCCTATGCCTCGCGCCAACTCAAATATCACGAGAGGAATTACCCCACGAATGATTTGGAATTAGCGTCGGTTGTGCACGCGCTCAAGGTGTGGAGGCACTACCTGATGGGTAAGCACTGTGATGTGTTTACGGATCACAAGAGTCTGAAATACATATTCACTCAGAAGGAGCTGAATATGAGACAGAAGAGATGGCTGGAGTTCATAAAGGACGACGACATGAGTTTGCAATATCACCCAGGGAAGGCCAATGTTGTAGCGGATGCACTGAGTTGCAAGGTTTATGCTAATGGCCTAACAGTGGGGGAGTTACCCGAGGATTTGTGTAAACAACTCAAGGACCTCAGGTTGGAGGTAGTATCCGAGGGATACTTGGCAACAATGGAAGTTAAGCCAACGCTTCTGGATGAGATTAGAGAAGCTCAAAAGAAGGATAGTGACCTGGAGGAGATAAGAGAAAACATACCCAAAGGCAAGGCTGAAGGATTTCACGAGGATGATCAAGGGACGCTATGGTACAAGGAACGCTTGTGTGTGCCCAACGATCCGGAGATTAGGAAGATGATATTTCAGGAAGCTCATAACACAAGGGTGGGATACACCATGACAAAGATGGTTTTGGAAAGAACGTGTTTGGAAAGTGAAAACAACTTAATTAATGAACTATCTGGGTGGATTGGTAATTGCTTGGTTCGTGAATGCCGGGCCCATGTCTATGGTTTACCCGAGTAGCTCACTTGTGGATGGCCACCCAGGTTTCTGAGAAATGATTAGTGTCCTGATTTGGTAGCTTCTGTGTGCAACCATATGCCAGTGAGTTATGGGTGGCTGGATGGACTTAGTAGGTTGTGGCGACCCGAGCTCTTCGTATCCAGAGATGTAGTGAATGTGATAGGTTGGTACGGTGCGTGGATGGGCTCGGGGAGCTACTTCCCGAATTGTCCCTTCTTGGGCTTCTCCCTATCATGACTCAATATGCGTGTCATGGTACAAGCGGGTCGACCAGGTCATATGGGTAAAGTGTGCAACCCCTGCAGGGTGTAAAACTAAGTGCTTAGCCGTGTCCCCGGTAATGGACGTTTGAGTTGCTGAATTGTGGGTGCTATGACATGTTCTCATTCATTCTAACTTGTAATTGCTAAAACTTGTGGTTGAAACATAATTGGGTTGTGTGAAGAAGATCAAATGTTTTACAAATGATTTACAAAAGATAGGATAAAGTATTTTGCTGCTGCAACTAAGCCTGAACCCCACAAGCTAGATATGCATATAGTTATTAGCCTTGTTGATTCTCTCATTGTTACACTTGCCAGTGCATTCCAAGTGCTGACCCTTCGGGGCTGTTACGTTTCATGTTGCAGGTTACGCTTCTGGTTACTCTGAGTAGTAGTGTTGGTTGCGACCCTCCACTCAACATTTTGTTCGCCTGTGGCGTCTAATGGAGACTGGAGCTACTTTATTTATGCTATCTATTTGCTACTTGCTCGTTGTGCGAGCGTTATGCTTTGCGAACTTTGTAATAAATGCAATATTCTGGATCATACCGTTGTAATAATGATGCACTATTAATTCTTTGATGTCTATAGATACTATGTATGCCAATGAACCGATCCAGGGATTGGCGTGATACATAGAGGTGCAATCCTTGCGGGTTGTACCGTTTCAGCAGCTTCTCTCGACAATCTTCCAAAAGCTAGCTTTTCTAGAATCAGAAGCTAAAAAGAAGTCGGCCTTAGGATTTCACGGAAAGAGAACGCTGGGGATTTCGTCGGATGATAGGAGAATCCATGGAGTCAAAGTCGCCTGAATATTTGGTGAATCGCACTATTACAAATCGCTTGGAGATTGTTCGGTGTCCCTGTCTAAGCCTCTCCCGTCTTATATATAACAGGACGGGTCTCAAAGTTGTATGCGGATATGTTACATATACATGATTACAATACCAACTCGATGTCGGTGCTTTTTCTTCTTTCCTAATACAACTACAACCTTTGTCGGTTGCTCCTTTCGGGCTATCATCTTTGACTCTTCATGGGCCGTAAACCTTTCTTCAGACCTAGGTAGAAAATCATAGGTGCCCAAGTAATCATACCTATCACTATAATAAAAGTTGGCTTTTCAACGGACGATTTTCGTGGTTGAAGGCCCGTTTTTCGTGGCTAAAAAGTCTTCTACGATGGATGCCCTTCGCACTATTACAAATTGCTTGGAGATTGTTTATTGTCCCTTCTTAAACCTCTCTCGTCCTATATATAATAGGCCGGGTCTCAAAGTTGTATGCGGTTAGGTTACATAAACATGATTACAATACCAACTAGATGTCGGTGCTTTTTCTTCTTTCCTAATACAACTACATCCTTTGTCGGTTGCTCCTTTTGGGCTATCATCTTTGACTCTTCATAGGCCATAGACCTTTCTTCAGGCCTGGGGAGCAAATCATAGGTGCCCAAGTAATCATACATATCACTACAAATAAGTTGGCTTTTACAACCGACGATTTTCGTGGTTGAAGAACCATTTTTTGTGGCTAAAAAGTCTTCTACGATGGATGCCCTTCGTGGTAAAAGTCCCGTCACAAAAGAATCTACCACGATTTTTTCTGACCGTTGTAGATCGTACCCTTTAGCCACGAAAACTTGTTCCGTCATAGATCTGTTTGCCAGCCACGTTGACTGCTGGCGTCATCCAAATTGTCACGTGGAAACCACTGCTAGTGGCCAGTTACCGCCATTAACGGTCATAGAAACCATGGCAGAGGCCAGGCCGAGCCAAGGCCTGCTAAATACTAACTAGACTGGCTCATCAGGAGACCCCAATAAGAAGATGCATGTTACTGTTTCGTCCTGCACTATTTAAAATGGACCCAAAAATGCAGTCAGCTGCGGCACACGAACTTTCAGGCCCGATTCTGTTTTGGCCTATAGAAGGCCCATATTGGTCCAACACTGTGCGACCCATTAGCAGCCTGCGCCTCTTGTACACTTAAGGTCGCGGTCAGCCCATCACTGTTATCGTAGCCCATTGTGGGCCGCCTACTAACGGCCCTTCTCTGAGATGGTTCGTTACTGTTATGACCGGTTACTATTCTGGCCTTTTACTGTTCCAGCCTTTAGTTGTTTAGGCCCACAAACGGCCCTTCACTATTCTAGTCTGGTAAATTTGTTGGCATTTTACTGCCCTCGCCTGAAAATTTCTCGGGCCGTTACTGTTCTGGCCTTTTATTGTTGCAGCCCTTTACTATTGAGGCCCGCTAATGTTTTGGAATGTTACTATTCTGCGATTTTACAGTTTCTTGCTAGTTACTATGATGAGCTGTTTCTTTTGTGGCCTGCTACTATTACGGCCTATTACGGCATGTTACTGTTACGACCTGTTACTATTACGCCATGTTACCACATGCGGGTCAGCCCGTTACGTTTACGGTCTTTTACAGTTTCAGCCTTTCTGAAGCTCATGCCAATATCATAAAACGTGTAAATAATCCAGCATTTTTACTGTTCATCGTCGTCCAAATACACGATGGGCCAATAACAAAGCACGGTATTATTCCCTAAATGATCTACCTGGCGTAGTTACCGTAACGACTACCATCATGTGTGGACGACGTCAACTAAAAGCCTACATGGCCTACGCGTGTTATTTAGATATTACATCAGCAGCAAACTTCCTAAAATTATTACATATTATCAACTCAAGGGAAAGAAAAATTAACGTTTTAGTTGACAATCAAGTTGATAGCAGAGTACTCAATTTTTTTTCTCAATCGATCACCTGCATCTTGCTTTGAGTGTGACAGGTATATTGGAGGAGACATGATCTTGCAGTCCCCTCTTGGTGACGATAGCAATAATTGCAGTCTGAAAATAAGTTATAACAAGTTAATACATTAAACAAGACAAACTACTCATTTGACTAACATGACAGGAGCTATGAACTGGAGTTTACAACTGGTCAATGGTTGAATTATTTACCAACACGTCAAACAAATAGGACAAGCAAGCACACATTAAATAAGTGTGTCTACCGTGAAACGAGCAATCAAAAAAATGTGTGTTTGTGGATTTGAATTTCAGCAGATATAAACTAGTCACATTTCAACAAATATATATGAAAGTAGTTCTATATCCAAATGCAAGAGACGTTGGGTGACTCGAAATTTGCGCTGAGCCACAAAATAGCATACAGTTACTTTCATAGCAAAGAATGAACCAAATAGAAATTATAACCGCATCATACGAGAACTTGTAGAGAAGGAATGCAAACCACGAATGAACTATATATTGTAGAGGATAGTTATGTCGTGACTTAGGATGAACTAGAGCCAGAACCAGATGCGAGATATAATGGCGTCGCTCACGAACCTGTAGAACAGGACAAATTAGTATTAGACAAGTGTGCCTAGCATGAAATGAACAATCAAACAAAATGTTTCTTAGAATATCAGCAAATATAAACTAGCGAGGTCATTTCAGCAAATATATATGAAAGTAGTGGCATCTCCTAGAATGCATAGAGTCGTTGGGTGACTCAAATTTTGTAGTGATCTACACAATGGCATGTAGTTACTGTCAGAGCTAAGAATCAACAAGATTGAAATTATAATGGCATCATAAGAGAAGTTCTAGAGCAGGAATGCAAACCATGAGTGAACTACATAGTAGAGGATAGTTATGCCGTTGCTCGAGACGAACCATCACTAGATAAGGACATAATGACATCTCTTGTCAACCTATAGAATAGGCTATGCAAACCAATATGTTCATTGTTCCATTTTGAGCTCTATGCAAGAAAAATGAAATAGTTAGTGATGCAGCTTTTGAAGAAACAGATGGCAACAACAAAATTTTAATAGAATTAGTATGAAGAGTTTAAATGGCTACTACAGGATAGCAGAACGATGCCAAGGAGGAAATAATAGCAGGAACTGATCTTAGGACAAACCAGATAGATTCAGCAATTGTAGAGTAGAGAATCTACACTAATATTTTCCACTAACTTCATATTTTGCAAGAATTACACAGTAGCAGGCAATTACTGTTGTATGGAGTAGCTAAGAACATGTGCATGAAAAAAGAACATACATGTACATGACTTGAAATTTGTAGAGCAGCGAATGCAAACCAACATGTCTAATGACCTTGCATGTACTAACACAAAGAATAGGCATGCCTAGTGACTTGTATGTACTATCACGATCACAAAAATGCGGTTCTCTGCGACAGGCTTGAACCTGCTATACTATTGAGAAAACAAAAACGGGTTGGAGATTTGATTAACCTTGGTCGGAGAGACGTCTAAGCATCGTCGGTACCGTGCGAGTGATGTCTAGGTCACCGAGGGTGATGTGGTTGCGGTGGTTATTGGCGTCGGGGAAAAAGATCTTGGGCGGTCGATGCTGGCTTGAACGCGGTGGACGAGGGCGTCGCTGAGGCAGATCCGGTGCAGTGAACAGCGACGACCATGCAGCTGGTCTAGAGCGGTGGACATGGAACTCTTTGAACTAGATCACGCCTGGTGGACACCGGTGAAGCGGATCCAGTATGGTTGGGTAGTTTTCGGCGGCGAGGAAGTAGAGCTTGGGCAGTCGATGACGCCATCGGCATGGTGAACGACACCACGGCTCCTAGATTTGGTGGGTGAGCATCGGTGAAGCGGCTCCGCGGGGGTGCACAAGGCCGCAACTCAAGCCGGTGCGCACGGTGGTCGTGGAGGGGACAGAGGAGCTTGGGATTTGTGGGAGAGCCAGCAGGAAAAACTGGGGGAATCGGGACCATAGAGGTGAGCAGAAAAAATAATAACTATCGTGCCCCCGAGCTACGAACTTTAGCATGCCCATTTGTCATCTGAACAATGGGTAAATTTGGATTTTTTTTATTCTAAAGGTTTTGAAACGGAAAGGCACGAAGTGCTTCAAAGTCGGTGTGTGGTTTTGCCACTCGATTGAGAATTTGAATTTGACTAGCGCCCATCTAATAATAATAATAGAAAAATGGTACTCCCCCGGTCAGTTGGATATTTTGGATGAAAGATTTTGAAATGGTGCGGTGGGAAATGCTTCAAGGTAGGTGAGTTAATTTGGCGCTCGGTTTAGATTTTGAATTTGGCTAGCTTCCATCTACTAATAGAAAAAAGGTAGTAGACCATACGCTATCTTTCCAGTAATTTAAGGCTGAGAGTCACATCAACTGATCATCCATAAACATTTTTTTGCACAGAAACTTGAATACCTTCGATTCACACATCATAGGCGGTAAAATTTGCCGCTTTGACTCAGATTTTAAATTTGGCTAGCGTCCATGTAATAATATAAAAATGGTACTACCTCAGTGGGGCATTTTGCCAGAAAATATTTGAAATAGAGGGGTGCGAAATGCTTCGGGGTTGGCGGGTTATTTCCCTGCTCGAATACGATTTTGAATTTGGCTGCCGGCCAATTTTTTATTACTATAAAAAAGGTTATGTAGATCGAACGCTATTTGGTCAGGAATTTAAGGCTAGAGTCACATTAACTGATGCCTCCGATTCAAACAGGGTAGGAGGTAGGTATTGGCGGTGTACTATGATTTTGAATTTAGAGATTGTCCAAAGAATAATTAAAAAATAGGAGTTCTCCCTCTATTTCAGGGATCCAAGTCGAGGAGAGTGATTATCTACCACGCGTATGAAAATGCAGATCTCCGATATAAGAATGTTTGTTTAACACAACAACAAACAAATGTCTGATGTAGCTCTGATTCAAGCATGTGAAAATGGTGTGGAACCAAGGTGTACTAGTTATTTAGGTGTCGGCACAGACTCTTCTACAGTAAGAACTAACTAAATGGTAGTACTAATTAATATCAAATAAAAAGCCTGTTGCGAAACAAATACTCCTACTACAACATACTATCAAAACACAAACAACAGCTAAAGTATATGTAGAACACATAAAACAAGATTTCATCACACATATACTACTATATAGAGAACACCATTTCATCATATAAAACAATGTTTTATCAGACACACATAGGCCCCAAAACGAGTAGACAACTTTAATATTCAAGCCCCTGCCGCTGTGACTGCAGCACAAACAAAGGTGCCACCACAGTTCCATCAGCTACCAAAACAAACAAACATCAGACTGTAGCTCCAAATAACACAACCTGGGCAAACACATGCTTGCCCAAACAAGCCTTGCGTGTTCATCCGAGTGTTATTTTCATCTCCTTGATGTTGCAGTTTGAATCAGTTGTGTTGCTGACATGACTTCCTTTTCGTTTCTTTGATTTAACACTCCGAATCATGTCGGTTGCTGAAGGAAATTAACAAAATGATCAGCAAAATCATAGGTGTACAAAAATGCAAGGGTTGCAAACGAATGACTACACTAACAAGGTGTCATTGTGTAGGGATGTAAAGTACACCAACATTTACGAGATCTGAACATCTTAGACTTCATGATGCTGAGATCTAATTCGAATACTCCCTCGTTCGCCCATATAACCACCATTTCTCTATCCTCAAATGCACAAAGTAACCTTACTGCATCTTTCCCACCATATGCCCATGATTTCTCAAGGCCAAGGAGAGTATCCAACTCAACATTTATATGAGGCACCCAAGCTTCCAATTTGCATGTTGATGATCTTGCACTGGACAACATGTTTAGAGTGAAGTATCTTATAACCGCAAGGGCAACATCTCCATTATGCCCCTTAGCACTGACAAAATTGCATCTGGAAATATCATGTGTCTCATGTGGGTACTCGATATAACACAGTTTTGTTGTCACATTGTCAAAGGGAATTATATATATGGAGTTCATTGTTGGCCAGTACAAAATGTCCCTTATGAGAGTTGACGGCCTGCGATCAATCTTAGCCAGCATCTCAGCAGGTTCAATCCTGTCCTTGCATTTTCCTAACTCTGATGAGTACCTCTGCACCAGCGCTTGGTTACCATTGGTTACTATCCAAACAACCCAGAAATTGTTGCAACAGTGTGAAGAAAATTGCCCATGATTTCTTGAACAGAGAATTGTGCCGCTATCATACTCATGACTCCGCCAAATTGGTGGTTCTGGTATCACTATTTCACTTCCACTGATTGGATCCCAGGCCTTTATCATGTTAGACCCTTGAGGATAATGAAGTAGCACCCTACCATTGCGACATCTGAGTACATATGGTTTGTAGTATTTATGTACTTCCACTAGCCTGTTCAACTTCTAGAAGATGGATTGGTCAAGATTATGATCTGTTAAGAATCGAGTGTCCTCGAAGTTGTTGGTGAAAAACCAAGTAACGACATTCCTATATTGTGTGACAGGGTTAGCCTTTTGAAATCATTGCTTCCCATGAAGTCCATCCAAAAAATTTGGGCGACTGATGCCCTCAGTATGCAGGATGGGTGCGGAGGAAGCCTGACAAGAATCTGACCAAATACATTGCCTGGCAAGTCGTTGATTGTTGCATATGTTCTTCCACCGAAGATGGTAGGATGATGAAAATAGCACAAGTGCGTCATCAGAATAAGTAAACAGCACAATGCACAATGAACAACCCTAAAAAAATAATTAAGTAAACACCACAATGCATCATATAGTCTGACAAGAAAATTTATCATCGAAATTTCCTAAACTGCACTCATCTGATAAACTACCTAAAAAGCAGAGTCTGCCAACAAAATGACATAAATATCACAAGGAATCAATCGGATTAATACGAAAGCACCGCAAAATGCTTCAGCATGTCGGAACTTGGAAAAGGGAATGAAGAACTTTTTTTGGTCACTGGGGAGGACAGAATGGCCCCCACCTGAATTTTCTAGTTTTATCATAAAGAAGGGGAGAAAAAATGGATGTAGCTTCAGGGACTTGGTGAACCCAAGTCTCACGGTGACTTCCCACAGGATCCACCTTCCATCTTAGATCTAACATATGATAGTAGCTCCGACTTTGAACTAAAAAGTGAAACTATTATAAAAAATAAAAAAATCAGTAAATCATCGGTGCCTAGGTTTCAATCCTGTGAAAGTTTCATCCCATTCGGATCACTAGTTTGTGATTAATTAGATTTTCATGTTCCTAGTACTACTAATTTAAACTAATATCCACTGCGTCCATAAAAAACCCTGGAGCGGAATACACAAAACAGGGATGAAGTCAGGAAGACAAAATCCAATGCAAAACTTAGAATGGGGTGGACGAGTTCTGAGCAGATGGAGCAGGTGCCGCTGATGAATGACGACCACATCCATGACGCTGAAGAAGCACGACCACGAGGTGATGCATTCCTATCATCCCACGCAGCGGTTGCTTTGGCAGTGGCAACCAACATAGCCAAATTTGTTCCAGCAGCAGCCGACAAGGATTTTGACTGCGCCTCCACCGCTTTCCAAGCATCACTCAACACTTCCCAAGACTCTGATGCGATGCAAGCATCGGGCTCCGCATCCGCTTCACATGTATCCGCTGGTGTTGCTTCAGCATCCACCTCTGCTTTACAAGCATTTGCCGACGCAGCAAATGCATCCGCCAATGCCGATTCCATTTCCTGTAAACACCACCAGCTTATTTAGCTTGCAATGCCCAAAAATAAATGTATTCTCTCCTTTAGAAAGCCCATAATGGCTGGAGGTTGGGGACGTACATACTAGTGAACGGCGGTGCGGTGGTTTTCAATGGTGGAGCGACGGGGGCGGTCCGGTCGAGGGAGGGCGGCCAGGCGGAGAAGATGACGATGGGGTCGAGGGGCACACGACTAAGCTTCCTCGAACTAGAAAGTAACTTTTGCCCCACTATATATATTATTAATTTTGCAAACCCCGGTTTTTTAGGGGAAACCCCCGCTGTATTAATAGTAGCAACCACACGACTGATACAAGTTTGTGCACTTGTGTTGCTCAGTTTCCTGCCTACAGACATCAAGTTTGTGCACTTACTCGTGTGATACAATGAATTGCTGGGTAAAATATTCCAGGTGGTAGAAGCCTGCCCTTTCTATGACATCAAGATCTAGAGTTCAAACATCGACCTGAAATTCCACAATCTACAACTACAAGTTTTGGTTTACTACCAAAAACATGCTAACAAATCACTCGCAACTGGCATTAACATCATCATTAACAGATCTCATAAGGAAAAGAATTGAAAGATAAAAAACAAATTCAAGTTCGAAGAAGATGACTGTTGTTGCCAAATATAGTCACATAAAGCTAGGTCCAATATATATGTCATAATAGTACATCAAATATATAGATTTGTGGACACCACACACCAGTAGAGCAATAAAACAGTTATAGTAACTAACTTAACAAACAGTCATGCTCACAAGAGACCCAAACTCTTCAAAAATGAAAGTAGAGCGGTCAATATGGTTTATAGATTTCCTCATCTTTTGCAGGATGAGGACTATATGGGCTTGGAGCATCTCGAATTTCTGTCAGGGTCTCATCTACTTCTAGAGCCAAATTGAAAAGATTGTCAGCTCGCATTCCCACATGTTCCAACATCCGGTCGTACACCTAGCTAATCAGCTCGTTGCCATCCACATGAGGCGATTCAGGAAATAAGTTGTCAGCCACAAACTTTTGAAAATCAAGAGCAGCATCATGAGCAACTGAAATTGATGTATTCCATCCTGTAGTCAAATCAGCTATCCGCTTATTGTATGTGGCCACTTCTTCCTTCAGCCCCCTAATCCGTTCGTCCCAGTGTTTCACTTTCTCTTGAAGGCACGAAATCATGTGTCTATGAGCTTTGTATTTCTCTCGGAGACAAGCAATTGTCAAATCCTTGTAGTGACCAGCACCATTACACCATGAGCAATATGAGTAAGGTGGAAACTACAGATAACAAATCCGAAATTAAACTTGATACTCTTTTCAAGAAAATTAAACCAAATTCTTGTTTCAAAAAAAATCCAAATTCAGCTTTACACATCGTGCAAGCTCCACAGTGGTACCGCAAATGGGAAAGAACCATAGAGGCATATTGCCCAAACATGGGAAACAGAACTGACATGAAAAGGGCCGTACTTCAGGGTTTGCCTTCTTAGCTGGCACATGAGCAGTCCTAGCCTTAGTAAGTGGCAATAGATCAGAATGACTTTGTTTCTGCAAATCATGATGCAACAAAAATGATCAGTATATTTTAGGGGACATTTTAAGTAATAAAATGCCCTTTATCGAAAAAATGTTTTCAGGGACGAAACATAGGTTACTGAAATTCCAGCAAAGCAGCTGTACACATAAAAACACTTGTCACTCGATAAAGCCTTCTCCACGGGTGGGACATGCGCATGATGCTAAATGAAATGCAGCAAAACCAGTAAATTTTAGGAAAGAACATATCAACTTTGCAATGCAAAGAAGGATACATGCATTAATCTAATGACAAGGATTGGGCATGATCCCCTTTAACGAAAAATATAATTTAAAGAACTCAACAATGCAGGACACCAGCAAACAACAATCAATATGCAACAAATTACATATGCATTGTTCAATAGAGGACCGTTCTGTGAAATAAAGCCAGGGGCAAGCTTCCCAACCTCATAAGACTCTTCTTGGCAGCATATACTTACCTTTTTCCAGTTGACATTGTAACTAATTCCATGGCTACATCCATGGTAATACCAGCTTCCTAATGTGGCATATAGATCTACTATTTCAAATAGCAATCACCTAAACAACTATATGTATGGTTGTGGAGTCACCGGAGATTGCACTAATGCGATGGAAAGGTGGACGCTGCTGGGTAAGGAAGGTGCGCGATGGGGGAGGTGCACAAGTGTGCAAAAAATGTAGAGATACTCTTATATAGATAGAGAAAGCAGTAACACATAAATAAGATCAATTAGTAGTAACCACAAACTCCAGACAGGCTGTAAGCAGACTGTCAACCACTCCCATATTAATTAACCTAGTGTAACTTAACGTGGTAGTACTATGAGATGGTGAGCACTAGTAAACAAAAGGGGATTACTTAATTATTAGTGAAATCTATAGCCAGCCACCAAAAGCACCATGAGCATGCTAAATATCTAGATTGCATACCATACTTGGTTAAGAACCTAATGTCTAGCTCTAATTACCCAAATCTAAGAGAATCTATCCTATTTATGACTGAGTGTAGTGAGTTGGAGACATCCGAAAACTATGCAGCCATCTCCTCGGCATGCATCTGATGGTGCTCGTGCTCCTCCTCTTCGAGGTAATCCCGGATATCAAGTTGTAACCACAGTGACATCATCGCGCGCTGTAGTGAAAGTGAGTGCGGTAGATCTACCCAGTGGACGAACGTGCAACACTCACATTCGTAGTTGCAAGCCAAGAACATGCGGCGGAAGTTCGTTCCCTCGAACGCGACACGGCGCTAGGGTGCAGTCACACCAGAGACGGAGATCCACATCAGTAACAATGTCGTACCACTCCATGTCTACCATCCGAGCTGGCATATGAACCCAAGAAACATCGTCGATCGAGACGGGCAGAATAGAAAAAAAACCCCAAAAGGAGAGAACCCATAAGCTGAATTTGAGAAAATAAACTGAGATCGTGAACTCTGGCGTAATTACCGTAACCCGGCCACCTTACACATCAAGATCCCCCGTCGTTCGCTAGATCGGCATGACTGAATCCGCTGACATTGCTCGAAAAAAGAGCACGCCTTCAAAGCCAAGCGCAGAGGCTTCGTGGAGAAGGAAGAGGTAGGGGAGCCGGCCCTCACATTCGCTGGCTACTACTCTGTATTGGATTTAACTCGACCACTGATAACTGGGGCCCGCGCTAGAGAGCCCGTGGGCCCCCTAACATCACTCACCTACTTTGACTTGCATTACATGGAGTACTTTTGGAAAACAGATAAAAACTCAATAAATAAATAAATAAACCAAAGAGCCTCCTTTCTTTTTGCAAAAACCCATTACAAAACGGAGATGCTCACAAATGCGTACACACACTCACCCCTATGAATGCAGGTACGCACACCCTACACCTATGAGCACTTCAGGAAGACTGGATCTTGAGACTGATACCGCGGGGCTTGAGCTTGACGAAGTCACCATAGGCACCTCACACCTATATATGCAGGTACGCACACCCTACACCTATATATTGATGGGAACGTCGCCTCTTGCTACCCTCATAACCATCCTTCAAAGTCAAGCACCGAGGCTTCATGGCGAAGGAAGTGCTAGGGGGTCAGAGCTCACATTTGCTGGCTGCTATGAGATGTAATTGAACCACTAATAATGTGCCCCCCGGTAGTGAGCCCATAGACCCTAGACACTAGTGACCATTACAATTAATTTGGAAAAACCGAGCAAAACTTAATATAAATGGAAGGCCCATCTCTCTCTTTTTTGCCAAAATCCACTACAAAACACACACACACACACACACACTCATAAATGCATACACACACTCACCGCTATGAACGCATGAATGCACATACTACCCCTATTAGCACCTATGAAATATTGTGTCTTCAGACTATCCGGTGGGGGGATTCAGCTTCACGAAGTCACCATAGGCACCTTGATATCGATGGGAACGTCGCCTCCTACTGCCCTCGTAACCATCCTTCAATGTCGAGCATCGACGATTCACCGAGAAGGAAGAGCTATAGGAGTTAGAGCTAACATTCATTGGCTGCTATAGGATATAACTAGACCACTAATAACAACGAGGCCCCACGGTAGTGAGCCCATAGGCCCCAGACATCAGAGAAAGCACAGTGTCAAGTCTTAAACATATGTATTAACGGAGGAGTAGGTAGTGTGAACAAAAAGATTCTTCAAGGTGATTCTAGTGCTAGACTTATGTCTAAGAGAATCAATTGGCAGGAGGGCCCTAGTCAGTGGATAACAGTCTGTTTTTCTTTTTAGCATGGTTGTGTGGAACCACTTCAGTTCTAAATGCTGAACCTAAAGTAGTTTTCATAGCTACTTCTACACACTGCACATGCCCTTACTAGACGTAGCTCAGAAATTTACTAGCCTCGTGTCTAAGAAAATTTTAGGTTGCTTTGAAAGTTTTTCGAAAAGGCTTTTGGAGGTACCCATCGGGGGGTCAATTAATATATCAAAAAACACCAAGAGTTTTGACAATAGGTTTAACTTCTTTCTAAGATAGATTTTGCATCTTGACAATTTAACGAAATTAGGTCAAACTTGAGCTACAAGTAAGCACTATATAGATTGCTCTTGAATTAAATGTCTTTTTGGATGTCTATAGGTGCATCTTGTTATAGTAAACAATTTCATCAGTATGAGTTTCCTACTATCTCAGGAAAGAACATTCTCAATTTTCCAAGTGTGATGATGGGATTTTTCTTTCCTGTAAAGCAAGTCCAAAGAATATGGATCTAAATGACACACGAGGCAAGTTTTCAGGCATATATTGTGGACCAACAAGTTGTACTTACGATTTCCCATGTTTTATGAGTTCTCAAACTTCCTAGCTAACTTCGCCCACTTGATTGATTTTCTGCCGATTTATTGAAATTATTAGGTTGCTTTGAAAGTTTGACAAAGATCTCTCTTGGAGGTACCCATATATCGGGGGGGGGGGGGGGGGGGGGGGGGGGTCAATAATATTTGGGAAACCCCCGAGAGTTTTGATGATATATAGGTACGGTTCAACTTCTTGCTAAGATTTTGCATCAATTTAATGAAATTAAGTTAGACTTGAGCTACAAGTAAGCGTGATAGACTTCTCTTGAATTAAATGTCTTTTTGAAGGTAGATGGGTTCATCTTCTTGTAGTAAACAATGCAATCGGTATGAGTTTCCAACTACTAGGAAAGAAGATTCTCAATTTTCTGAATGATTTCATGATCATTCTCTCCCGTAATGGAAGTCTGAAGAATATTGATCTAAATAAATGGCACAAGCCAAAGTTTTCACACACACACAGAAATATATATATAGTAAAAGGAACGTGCCACACTCGTATATACTGTAAATGTGATTTGACGAACATTAAGTTGTTATTAACCAATAGTCTTGTTAAAGAATAAGGCATACATTATATATTAATAATAACTATCTACACATATTGGGAATATAGCCTATAGTGCTATGAATTTTTTTTGCCGGGGGGGGGGGGGGGGGTGGTAGTGATGGATCAAAATATATCGAGCTTGTTGGGGAACCCCAAGAGGAAGGTATGATGAGCAAAACAACAAGTTTTCCCTCACTTATGAAACCAAGGTTATCGAACCAGTAGGAGCAAGGAAACACCTCCAAGGTGTTGTTTCCAACTTGGAATCCTCCACAACACAACCACAGAACTTTGCCCTCATCTTACAGTGAGGTTTTCAATCTCACCGATTTCGCTGAAAACAAAGGATTAAACGTATTGTCTGGAAGATAGTAATTGCTTGCAGAAAGTAAACAGTAAACAATAAATAGATGGTAGATTGATTGTAAAAGAATGGACCGGGGTCCATAGTTCACTAGAGGTGGTTCTCCTTAAGATAGATGACATGCTGGGTGAATAAATTATAGCGGGGCAATTGACAGACACCGAGAAAGCATACATGCATATACTAATCATCTGGACTCCTACGAGATTTGATTGGGCATTACAACATTATACATAGATCGTAATCCAACTACATCTCTCAATAATAATGCACCTTCTGGTTATCATCCGAACCCCCTCCAGTATTAAGTTGCAAGCAATAGATAATTGCATTAAGAAAAGTGTGTAAAGTAAACAATATGATTGTCCCATGGACAAAGGATTGCTGTTTTCTCCCTAGTAGCAACAAAAAATCTAGTACCTTAGAGATTCCTGTCACTTCCCCAGATTACTAGAGGCATGAACCCACTATCGAGCATAAATACTCTCTCTTGGAGTTGCTAGCATCTACTTGGCCAAGATAGCTACTAACAAGAGAAAGCATGCAAGTTCACAAATAACATAGACATGATAGAATCAATAATTAATCTGAAATAGCATCTGAATATCCATAGGATCCCCGCAAACACAACATGTACGATTACAAATAGATTATCTTGATCATGAATGGAGCTCACAAGATCTAAACATGGTAGCACAAAGGAGGAGAACCAACCATCTAGCTACTACATGGACCCGTAGTCCAGGGATGAACTACTCACGCATCACACCGGAGGCAATCATGGTGATGAAGAAGGCCTCCAGGGTGATCTCTCCCCTCCTGCAGGGTGCCGGCAAGAGCTTCAGATCCCTCCCAATCTAGGGATGGAGATGGCGGCGGCTACAGACTCTTTTGTGGAATTTTGATCGGGTCCTCAGGGTTTTCGTCTCGGGAGTCTTTTATAGGCGGAAGGGCAAGGTCGGTGGACCACTAGGGGGCCCACAACCCCTAATGGTGCCCCCAGGCCACGATGCCACCATGTGTGGCTGCCCTAGTGCACCACTTCGTCTCCCCTCCGGACTCCATGTTGCTTCGGGTAAAATATTGACTTTGGCTTTTGTCCGGTCCAATTCCGAGAATATTTGCTTACTAGTTTTTCTGAAATAAAAAACAGCAGAAAACAGGCAACTGACATTGTGGCATCTTGTTAATAGGTTAGTTCTAGAAAATGTGTAAAAATACTCCAAAGTGTGGACAAAACATAAGAAAGTAGATATAAAACAAGCATGGAACATCAAAAATTATAGATACGTTTACAACATATCAACACCCCCAAGCTTAACTCCTGCTTGTCCTCGAGTAGGTAAGTGATAAAAAAGAATAATTTTTGAGGTGCCATGCACCATCATAATCTTGATCAAGGTATTTGTAAAACATTGATAGCTGGGATCATAGTACTTTAACATAGCATGAAAGATATAGTTCTAACAATATGACATAGCAACTATGTTGTAACATGAAGAGGTACAAACAAAAGATTCATGAGTAACAATGCACATTAAACTAGGAATGACCACTATGCTCTCTCAATAGGTGCATAAAGATAGAAGATGGAGACTCAACATAAAAGTAAAAGAAAGGCCCTTCATAGAAGGAAGCAGGGATTCAAGTCTCACAAAGAGCTTCAAAAAATTATGGTACTTATTAGCTTTCAGCTATCATTGCCCCTATCATAAGCATATTTAGGTGATTAACATAAAGTGAACAAATATGAGGATATGCTTGACAAGTTATAAGCTGAAAATCTCATGCCCCTTACTTACGAGTACTGTTCCTCATGCTACTCAACTTTAGTCACAGGTAAGTTCTTTTCATTGTAAGTACATGTGTATCATAGAGAACTGCCAACGGGGTACCCCTTGCCCGATGATATAGAATATTCCCCATATCAAAATGACAAGGGAAGCAGACAATGAGCATCTCAGCGATCCTTTTATTTCCTATTTGCATAGGCTTTTTTTCCTTTCCTATTTGCATAGGTTTTTTTATAGAGGATGCTTCATAGATTGCTCACTATGGTTATGTTGCAGGTTTCCACCATGATTAGGCATGGCTTAGACCAGCCGCCCAGGCGTTTCTCTTAACACATATACGAACTCCATGAGCCTTACAAGCTCCCCTTTCATTTCACACCACCGGGATCCATAAGCAAAAGAACATGATATCAACTAAATAAAGTGCAATGTTGAAAGTGTTCCCTAGGGTAACATGGTTCTACTAATTCACAACTTACAAAAGGCAAGCATATACGCAACATAGATGGGCACAATGGTTCAAGTTTATTAAGTGCAAGAAAAGTAGAGTGTGCCATCAAGTTCGTGAGAGCTTGAATCACTAATTTTCACATAACAAGTTTAATTCGGAAGGTAGATAAAAACATGAATATACTTGGAATAGCAATAATGCTAATAGGTAGGTATGGTGGACTCTTTGGAATAAGTTGGTTTTATTTGGAGTTGGATGCATGAGTGGAACTCATACTTAGTACATGCGGAGTCTAGCAAAAGACTGGGAGCGACCAACTAAGAGAGCAATAATGGCCATAATCATGCAAAGCGACAAAACATTATTAATTAAAGCATAAAGTGATATTACAAGTCGAAAACTAAATGATCCTATGGTGACTTGTATAGTCTTAACATGGTGTGAGCATGCGCCAAGTCAACCCAAATAAAGCATCAAAGGAGAATACCACAATATTATGCTTTTATATGCTAAAACAACGCATGATTCTTTCAAGGCACATTAAGCAATCTCAATTGTTTGTAACAAGTAATGCTACAGCAATAATCACTAAGCATAGAGTCAAAGCAATATCAAGCATGCCATGATAAAGCCTAGGCCACAGTCAAAAACAAGCTCCTTTTATACCACTTATAAGCATGAAGTTTCCTACTCTTTTCCAATCCAAATAAACCTATTTGAAACTATGTATGAATGCGGGGGTCCAACCAATTTATTTAAGCAAACCAAGGAAACGAAAACTAATAACAAAAACAAAGATGCTCCAAGAATCAACACAATTGTGCATGAAACAATAAAAATGAAGTGTTTGGAGGAAAACCTGAGATTTTTATTGATGAAGAAGGGGATGCCTTGGGAATCCCCAAGCTTTGACACTTGTACTTCTTGAATATTTCTTGGGGTGGCACGGGTGGCATCCCGAAGCTTGAGCTTTTCTCCATACTTCATCTTATCACATTGTTCTTCTCTACACTTCAAAATTTCCTTCATATAAAACTTCACACAATCTTCATTAGCAACATTAGTGTACTTAAGATAAAAAGTCTTTTGGTTCAGTTTAAACATAAGTAAAAACTTCCATTAAAGCACAAGCTACTGTAGTAATTCCTTTTAAAAGTTCAAGTGATCAAAGAGAACTCAAAGAGAAAGAGATTAAGAGGCAAATACAAATAATGGCAGAAATCTGTCAAAACAGACCAGCAGGTAAAAACCAATTTTTTAGAAGACCTTATGTTGCTCAAATCGAGAAGTGTTGAACTAAAGAAAGTTGGATAACAACCTGGGGCAGAAGCACAAAACATTATAGCTCATTCTGACATACAGAGATTTTTCACGAATGTTTACAGCGAAGCACAAAAATCTGTTTTGGGATAGCAACTTTCCCAAGTCTTATTTCTCTCTCATTGGAGGTTACTCTTGGCATAAAACTCACACAAAAATGATAACGATAGGTTATTACTGAAGCAATAACTTCCAAGACTCAACAAAAGAAAAATTTATTGACTAAAAATTTGGGTTATCTCCCAATAAGTGCTTTTCTTTAATGCCTTTGAGCTAGGCATACGAAGTAAGAATCAAGTATTCTCAAATGAAGAAGCATTAAAATAAATACCAGAAATATCTTCAACAAGGCAAGGTATCTCATCAAAATAATTCATATAGGATCCTCTCTCACTACTCTTGGGTTCACTATTTTCATCAAACGGGTTTTCGAAAACAATCCAATCGAAATTCTATTCTAAGGCTTCATGCATTCCTACAAGTTTAAAGGGTATCGGTATTTTAATTACCTCACCATTTTTAGATTTTGTTTTATCCATATTTTCTCGTGTACCAATAACATCTACACATGATCCTAGCATATTAAAACAATCAAAGACTTTTCTAGCTTCCTTAACAACATCATAGAATTCTTTAAGCAAAGTTTTCAGAATAAAATCTCTCTTTTCAATGTCCCCAATATCTTTAAGTTTTAGAAACATTACTTGCACTATGGGGTTCAGGTTAACAAACCTAGCTTTCAACATGTGAACTAAAGAAGCTGTAGTAATTTGATAATTTGGAGCAAGTTCTGACAGGGATCTATCCTCAATATCCTTATGCTTGTTAACATGATTAAAGAATTCTTCAATATTATCTTTCCCAATTATAGAGCCACTACCTATTGAAAGGACTTTCAGGGTGAACTTAGGGGTCAACATGGTGAGCTAAGAACGAGGTAACAACTATATAAAGAACTAATTTTTGTGTGTTTTTGATAAGAAACAAGCAAACAAAGCAGAAATAAACTAAGCAAAACAAAAAAACAAAGTAAAGAGATTGGTTGTGAGAGACTCCCCTTGTGAAGATGTCCCTGCCTCCCCGACAACGGCGCCAGAAAAAAGGCTTGATGGCTCAAAATATATCGAGCTCGTTGGGGAACCCCAAGAGGAAGGTATGATGAGCACAACAACAAGTTTTCCCTCAGTTATAAAACCAAGGTTATCGAACAAGTAGGATTAAGGAAACACCTCCAAGGTGTTATTTCTAACTTTGAATCCTACACAACAAAACCACAGAACTTTTCCCCCAACTTATAGTGAGGTTGTCAATCTCACCGATTTTGCTGAAAACAAAGGATTAAACGTACTGTGTGGAAGATAGTAATTTCTTGCATAAAGTAAAAAGTAAACAGTACATAGATGGTAGATTGAAGGTAAAATAATGGATCGGGGTCCATAGTTCACTAGAGGTGATTCTCCTTAAGATAGATGACATGTTGGGTGAACAAATTACAGCGGGGCAATTGACAGACACCGAGAAAGCATACATGCATATAGGAATCATCTTGACTCCTACGAGATTTGATTGGGCATTACAACATTGTACATAGACTGTAATCCAACTGCATCTATGACTAATAATCCACCTTCAGGTTATCATTTGAACCCCCTCCGGTATTAAGTTGCAAGCAACAGATAATTGCATTAAGCAACGTGTGTAAAGTAAACAATACGATTGTCCCTTGGAGAAAGGATTGTTGTTTTCTCCCTAGTAGCAACAACACATCTAGTACCTTAGAGATTCCTGTCACTTCCCCAGATTACGAGAGGCATGAACCCACTATCGAGCATAAATACTCCCTCTTGGAGTTGCTAGCATCTACTTGGCCAAGATAGCTACTAACAATGGAAAGTATGCAAGATCACAAATAACATAGACAAGATAGAATCTGAAATCAATCTAAAATAGCATCTCAATATCCATCGGATCCCCGCAAACACAACATGTAGGATTACAAATAGATGATCTTGATCATGAACGGAGCTCACAAGATCTAAACATGGTCGCACAACGGAGGAGAACCAACCCTCTAGCTACTACATGGACCCACAGTCCATGGATGAACTACTCACGCATCACTCCGGAGGCAGTCATGGTGATGAAGAAGGCCTCCACGGTGATCTCTCCCCTCCGGCAGGGTGCCGGGAAGAGCTTCAGATCCCTCCTGATCTAGGGATGGAGATGGCGGCGGTTACAGACTCTTTCATGGAATTTTGATCGGGTCCTTAGGGTTTTCGTCCCAGGAGGCTTTTATAGGCAGAAGGGCAAGGTCGGTGGAGCACCAGGGGGGCCACACCCCTGGTGGCGCGCCCTCCCTAGGCCGCGCCGCCACCAGGTGTGGCCGCCCTAGTGCACCACTTCGTTTCCCCTCAAGACTCCATGTTGCTTCGGGTAAAATATTGACTTCGGCTTTTATTCGGTCCAATTCCGAGAATATTTCCTTACTAGTTTTTCTGAAACCAAAAATAGTAGAAAACAGGAAACTAGCACTGTGGCATCGTGTTAATAGGTTAATTCCAGAAAATGTGTAAAAATACTCCAAAGTGTGGACAAAACATAAGAAAGTAGATATAAAACAAGCATGGAACATCAAAAATTATAGATACGTTTACAACGTATCAGGTAGGGGGCGACATTATGGTTCTATAACATGGTGGAGTTTGCTCTAGGTACCGTTCAATACAAATCCAACTACTTTGAACCATTGGATCTAACAGGCCAACGGTCACGATTGGTGCTATGGATCCAATTCAAAACCGCCTACCTAACTCTGCCCACTTGAATAACTTTATGTCGATTTATCAAAAATTGGGCAAATTTGAACTAGTATATGTAAATTATAGGTTACTGTGAAAGTTCTACAAAAAAGCTTTTGGAGGTACCCATCGGGGGGTCAGAATTAATATATGAGAAACCATCCAATGAGTTTTGACAACAAGTTGGATCAAGACTCGCAAATCTAAACATTTTGCTAACTGTTGGATCTTATTTTCTATTCTTAGCATCTAGAAATATTTAACTAATATTCTTGATGAGAATTATGAACGGTAGTTTGTGCAAACCTCAAAACACACACTTCATTGCTCAGTTTTAGGGTCCTTGTGCTAAATGCATGGACTTGGATGCAATTTTCATTCTTTATGAGGTCCTTGATGTAACTTGTATTCCACCGACCGTGTTAAATCTCAAGCACCTTGCTCCTACGAGACCTACCAAGGTTAAAAGAAAATGCAACCGCTCCAATTATCACACAAACTGGACCATGATTTCTTATACGTAATACCCATGTTTTTAGTACTAGGATTTTTCAAGCTTCCTAGCTAACTTCACACACTTTGGTGACTTTTTGTCAATTTAACGAAATTAAGTCAAACTTTAGCTACAAGTAAGTGTGAAAGATTGCTCTTGAATTAAACGTATTTTTGGAGGTAGATGTGTGCATCTTCTTGTAGTAAACAATGTTGTCGATGTGAGTTTCCAACTATCAGGAAAGAAAATTCTCAGTTTTTTGAGTGATGACAAGGTGATTCTTTTCTATAAAGAAAGTCCGAAGAATATGGATCTCAATGCCATAAGCCAAGCTTCTAGACATATTAGCTAGGTGGGATGATGATTGCATATTTGCATAATGTTTTACATTATTATTTTGCACTGTAGGTGTAGGATCTTGGTATTTAAAGCGCACACGCGCATATTTTATGTTTTTTTTCACCAGGACTAGGACAAATGATGGATCCAATGGATACAATACTTGGAGCAGTTGTACTGGGGAGAAAAGGAGTCAAAAAAACGTAAATCGCTTATTTAGGAAATATTAATTATACCAGAAGAAAACCATAAGCGAACAAGAAAGGCAGAAGGTTCAATGACCAACTATACGGCGAGATAAAATTTTCCGGCCATATAGCTCCGGCCGTATAGTTGGCACCGCGTCCGCCTCCTGAAATAGTTTCACCCTGTGCAACTGGTTCGGGGAGACACCATACAGAACACCAAGAAATCACACAAACCTCACCTTCGGAAGGCATCTAGAGGGAGAACACATCCACCGGTGATCAATCTTTGCCTTGCGCAGATCCGGGAGGCTAAGGCATCAATCTTCATTATCCGCCGCTGAATCACCACCATCTCCATCCATCCCATCTACATCTTGTCTAGATCTTGTTATAATTCACGTACTCGTTGTGGATTTGTACAAGTACTATTCATCTATGAGTTTTTCCATTACCATTGCCATGATGTTGATTGCGTCCATGTCTGAGTCGATCTCTAGTTCTTGGAGAGATGGAGAAACCCTAGTATGATATTGAAATAAGATAAAGTATATTATGATATTCATCGTTGTGACCATGCGTTAGATTTTCTACATCTTGATGTTGAGATAAATCGACCTCTCAATATTTTCCTCTCATTGGGACTTGATAGAGGGAACTACTAGTTGGTAGACGGAGGCGCGCTAGCACTTACATTGACTATAAAGTTTTTGGCACCCCTTACGTATCAACTTGGGAAATAGAAGAAACTCACGGAACACTATCCATGTCATGGGATACGTCCTACGGGATTACGTCCCTTAATAGCATAGTAATTCGATTGATGATGATTGTTGACTGATGTGGTTATGAGGATGATGTGAGCAGAGGTTGCTCCCTAATTGTGCGAGTACAGAGTTCCTCCCACACATACATAGTTGAGAATGTTCATGATGATAATCTTTATCTTAGATCCTTATAATGCTAGTGGTGTATCCGCTACTCCCTGCGAACGCTTTTCCCTATTGCAGTTCCAATCTTTCTTACATACGTGATACTTACTTTCTGTATTCAGTTATACTTTACTTTATAATTGCTCTTATACCTTAAACCCAAAAACACCTTTTTACACAATACTCACATTTTATCTTGTCACTTAGAACTTTATCTAGCATTTCTATCGTAATATTTATTTCAAGAGTTATTAGACTTCATACTCCTGCTCCCTTTGAAGATTCTATTGATAGTCTTCGACATAACGAATTCTATGCACAACCTTCATGTATTAGGTAGCTAATAATATTTGACTTCTACATAATGATACAAAGTACAAGGACCAAATATACACCCATACTTTATAGATGTTTATCAAATTTATAATTTATTGTGCTTTACCAATTATAATTTTATATAGTGATGATATGTCATACGTCTACTATCTGAGACTCACGTGCAAGGCACGTGCAACTTACTAGTCTCTACTACTATAATGGAGTAGTTTTGAATTGGATTTGTAGCACCAATCATGACCATTGGGCTGTTAGACCCAATGGTTCAGAGTAGCTGGATTTGTTTTGAATAGTACCTAGAGCAAACTCCACCATGTTTTAGAACCATCATGTCACCACCCCCAAGATTTCATAGCATAGTAGATTGTATTCTCAATATGTGTAGATAGTTATTATTAATAGACCTAATTTATGCATTTTGGGGGTGGTGACATGATGGTTCTAGAACATGGTGGAGTTTGCTCTAGGTATGTAATATTCAACACGAATACAGTTGATCTGAACCATTGGATCTAACGACCCAATGGTCAGGATTGGTGTTATGGCTCCAATTCAAAACTGCTCCATTATAGTAGTAGAGAAACTACAACCTGTTGTGCTATGAAATTTTGGGGTGGTGACATGATGGTTCTAGAACATGTATGGTGGAGTTTTCTCTAGGTACTATTCAACACGAATCCAGCTTCTCTGAACAATTGGATCTAACATCCCAACTATCAGGATTGGTGCTATAGATCCACTTCAAAACTGCTCCATTATAGTAGTAGAGATATCTTACCACTATATAGTGTATGAATAACTTTGAATATTGACCATTAGATCAAGACTCGCGAATCCCAACCTTTCCAGCCATTGGATCTAATTTTCCATTCTAGCATCTAGAAGGTTTTATTGATAGTCTTCACCATAATGACTGCTATGCACAAACCTCAAAACACACTTCTCCATCATACTAGAATCTTCTCCCTCGTAGCTAATAATCTTGACTTCTACATGATCTTATCTTATCTTATCGTACCACTATATAGTGTACGAATAACTTTGAATGTTGACTGTTGGATCAAGACTCACGAATCCCAACATTTCTAGCGGTTCAATCTTATTTTCCATTGTAGCATCTGGAAGATTCTATTGATTGTCTTTGGCATAATTAATGCTATGCACAAACCTCAAAAGACACTTCTCCATCATACTAGCCTTGTTTCTCTAGACCATGTTATCAAAAATTTCATGTGTTAGGTAGCTAATAATCTTTCACTTCTGCATGATGATACAAAGTACAAGGACCAAATATACACCCATACTTTATAGATGTTGATCAAATTTGTAATTTATTGTGCTGTACCAATTATAATTTTATATAGTGATGATATGTCATACGTCTACTATCTTACTCTCACACGCACGCCATGTGCAACTTACTAGTTTAAACAATGCGGGAGTAGTATATTTCTTTGCTTAGACTTATGCTCACCTCTATCCACGCGTTGTACATGCTGAAAGAATAAAACGTTGGTAGGGGAAGAGGGCAGCGGCAAAGAGGAGTTGAAGGCGGTTCCATGTTAGAGCAACGTTATGATGGGTTCCTGACAAGGGATACTCTTGCGGCCTTAGAGTGTACACTCTACTAGTAGTAAATTTCAGGACCTATGCACGCAAAACAAATCATTTGTTTTCTCTCTCCTTCTCTATGTTCCATCTCTGCTCCCCTTTCCCCTCGCGCACTGACCCAGCTGATCTCTCTCTCCTCGTCCATAGCGTGGCGCTGCGCATGTGTGTTGGGCCCCGTAGAGATAAACAAAACTTTTACCCTACGCGGTACACCCAAGATCTAGCTCAGGTGATAGGCTACGGGATTTACCACTAGATGTGCAGGTGCAGATTGTTGATGAAGCATGTCAGTTGATGTCGTGCCGAACAAACCCACGTACAGCACGTCCAGATCCCCATGGACCTCCTTGTCCCCAGCGCCGCACGTGCAACGCCTCTACCGGTATCCACACATATAGGAAGGAGCTCCAGGCAGAGGACTGCTAGATCTTGTCTAGCTCGAAATGGGAGTGGAGAAAGTGACGGCTAGGTCAGGGACAATCCCTTGTCACTGCACTTATATACACTCCTAGATGGGCTCAACGCTTGAGGCCCATCTAGGCCGTACCCCAATCTCCACATGGATCTAATTCACATGGGGTCCTTACCCTTAAGTGTGTGACCTTGTAGGTTTATGTACGCATGGACACGACACGAGTCACAACTCCGAGTCGATAGTTAGTAGCAGCCTCTAGCAAGACATGCCAACTCCCAAGCACCGTAAAGTCAGAACACAAACCTTTCTCAATGCGACTTTCATCCAAGTCCCTTTGCCTCACGATATATCTTGTCAAGCTATAGGCAAGTTGTTGCCATCCTTTTAATAGCTTGGCTCTCTCTTCTTGTTCTATGATATACAATTCACTGGACTAACACTTAGGCCGACTCCTTGGTTAACACTTAACCAAGTCGCGCATGGCCATGCTTCCGAATCATATCACACGAGAGGGCCTAGAGAATATCTCTCCATTACAGAGGGGCAAATCCCATCTTGGCAATCCACATCACGCAGCTTGCTTCACAACCAACCCGAACCCTACCTTTATAACTGCCCATTTACGGAACATCGTTTGATAGGACCTAAGCTGGTGATCCACAACTCGCATCATGCGATCACCTCAGGTCAAAGGATTCCATTATTTGAGAATACAAATGACAACATGCTCGTCGTATCTCAACTGTAGGTCAGTCTGATTCGCTAAACTCTTTAGCCTCATCAGTGTAAGTCGGAATAGCATCTCCATGCCCATGACAAGTGGAACCGAGTCATCAGCCGACTTTCACATTAGTCTAAGGTGTGTGTCCAGCACAACCTCAATGACTAAGGACAACTAGTATGAACAACATGAATATGTAGTTCCACAATCGAATCACATATTCAATGATACATATCAGTAGTTCATACATGTACAACTTTATTACTTTATGAATACATTGGGGAATACATCATACATGATTGCCTGGCATATTCCCAACAACGTGTGCCTTGGTATGGCGGCTCTGTGTCTCTGTCGTGTTTGGCAGCCGCACATTGTTGTGGAGTAGGGACGAGGAGTAGTACTAGTACATAGGAAGGAAACTACTTTGGTACTTGGCGGCAAAAAATTCAAACTTTTCTGGTTTTCAAAATTTTCACCAGCTTCCCAAACATCGGGAGGGAAGGTTATTCAAAAGATCAGCCATTTACCATACCACTACATATAGTGTATGGATTAACTTTGAACATTGAATATTGGATGAAGACTGGCAAATCCAAACATTGCTAACCATTTGATCTTATTTTCCATTCTTAGAATTTAGAAAGATTCTACTGATTTGAGCACGATGAACGCTAGTATGCACAAACCTCAAAATACACACTTAATTCATTACCTAGTTTCAGAGTCCTTGTGCTAAATGCACGGACTTGGATGCAATTTTCATTATTTTATGAGGTCCTTGATTTAACTTGTACTTCCATTAACCGTGTTAACTCTCAAGCACCTCGCTCCTACGAGATCTACTTTTAGATCAGCCATTCACAATACTTCTTATCTTATCTTTATCTTGTCTTATCTCTTACACTTACCATACCACTGCATATAATGTACGGATTAACTTTGGACATTAACCATTGGATCAAGATTGGCAAATCCAAACTTTGCTAACCTTTTGATCTTCTTTTCCATTCTCAGCATCTAGAAAGATTCTATCGATAGTCTTTAGCACAATGGATGCCAGTATGCGCAAACCTCAAAACACACGCTTCATTGCTCAGTTTTAGGGTCCTTATGCAAAATGCATGCATGGACTTGGATGCAATTTTCATTTTTATGAGTTCCTTGATGTAACTTGTACTTCCACTGGCCGTCTTAACTCTGAAGCACCACGCTCATACAAGACCTACCATTAGATCGGCCATTCAAAGTACTTGTTATCTTATCTTTATCTTGTATTATCTCTTACAATACCATACCACCACTTTATAGTGTACGAATTAACTTTGAGCATTGACCACTAGATCAAGACTGGCAAATACAAATATTGCTAACTATTAGATTTTCTATTTTCCCTTAGCATCGAGAAAGATTCTATTAATAGTCTTTATCACGATGAACGATGGTATGCGCAAACCTCAAAACACACACACTTCATTGCTCAGTTTTAGGGTCATTATGTTAAATGCATGGACTTGGATGCAATTTTCATTTTTATGACGTCCTTGATGTAAGTTGTACTTCCATCGTTCATGTTAATTCTCAAGCACCTCGCTCCTACGAGACCTACCATAGTTAAAAGAAAAATCAACCGCCCTAATTATCACACAAATGTTATACGTAATACCTCAATTTTTAGTACTACGATTTTTCAAGCTTCCTAGCAAACTTTGCACACTTCACTGACTTCTTATCGATTTAACGAAATTAGGTCAAACTTGAGCTACAAGTAAGCGCGATAGATTTCTCTTGAATTAAATGTATTTTTGTAGGTAGATGGGTGCATCTTCTTGTAATAAACAATGTCGTCCGTGTGAGTTTCTAAATATGAGGAAAGAAAATTCTCAGTTTTCCGAGTGATGACGAGATGGTTCTTTTCCGTAAAGAAAGTCTGAAAAATATGGATCTCAATGCCATAAGCCAAGCTTCTAGACATATTAAGTGGCCAACGTGTTTTAATTATGATTCCCACGTTTTATGAGTTTTCAAACTCCCTATAGCTAATTAACTTTGCCCCCACTTGAATGACTTCATGCCTATATTTATCGAAATTTGGTCAAAATTGAACTACAACAACTAAATTGTAGGTATCTTCTAAAGAATTACAAAAAAGCTTTTGGAGGTGTACCCATTGGGCGGTCTGTTAATATATTAGAAACCAACTGAGAGTTTTGACAATAGTTTTTTAACTCCTTTCTAATTAAGATTTTGCATCTTGACAATTTAACGAGAAACTAGCTCAAACTTTAGCTACAAGTAAGCGCGATAGATTTTCCTTTAATTAAATGTCTCTTTCGAGCTAGATGGATGCATCTTCTTGTAGTAATCAGTACCATCACTATGAGTTTCCAACTATCAGGAAAGAACATTCTCAATTTTCTGAGTGATGATAAGATTATTGTTCATTTTCATAAACAAAGTCCAAAGGATATGGATCTTAATGCCACAAGCCGAGCTTTCAGACATATATAATGGACCGCCATGTTATACTTATGATTCCCGTGTTTTATGAGTTTTCAAACTTATTCCTATATCTAACTTTACCCACTTGTAAGTAATTTTATGTCGATTTATTGAAATTAGGTCAATTTTGAACTACAAGTAAATTGTAGGTTGCATTGAAAGTTTTACGTTTTTTGGAGGTAACCATTGGGTGCTGATTTAATATATCTCAAACCACCATAGATAGTTTTTACAACAAGTTCTACTTCTTTTCTAAGATTTTGCATCTTGACAATTTAACGAAATTAGGTCGAACTTGAGCTACACGTAAATGCGATAGATTTCTCTTGAATTAATTGCCTATTCGGAGGTAGACGGGTGCATCTTCTTGTAGTATACAATGTCGTCGATGTGAGTTTCCAAATATCAGGAAATATCATTCTTAATATTTCGAGTGATGACACTTGGTGGCACAAAAACTTAAACTTTTCCGATTTTCGAAATTTACACTAGCTTCCCAAACATCTGGAGGGGAGGTTATTCAAAAGATCGGCCATTCACAATACTATACTTCTTAACTTATATTTATTTTGTCTTACCTCTTACAATACCATACCACTACATATAGTGTACGGATTAACATTGAACATTGACCGTTGGATCAAGACTAGCAAATCCAAACATTGATAACCGTTGGATCTACTTTTCCATTCATAACATTTAGATAGATTGTACTGATATTCTTGAGAATGATGAACGCTAGTATGCACAAACCTCAAAATACACAATTAATTCATTGCTCAGTTTCAGGGTCCTTGTGTTAAATGCATGGACTTGGATGCAATTTCCATTTTTATGAGGTCCTTGATGTAACTTGTACTTCCATCAACCATTTTAACTCTCAAGAACCTTGCTCGTATCAGACCTACCGTTAGATCGGCCATTCGTAGTACCTCTTATCTTCTCTGTATCTTGTCTAATCTGTTACACTTACCATACCACTACATATAGTGTACATATTAACTTTGAACATTGACAGTTGGATCAAGCCTGGCAAATCTAAACTTTGCTAACCGTTGGTTCTTCTTTTCCATTCTTAGCATCTAGAGAGATTCTACCAATAGTCTTTAGCACAATGGACGCCAGTATGCGCAAACCTCAAAACACATACTTCATTGCCCGGTTTCAGGGTCCTTGTGCTAAATGCATGCATGGACTTGGATGCAATTTTTATTTTTTATGAGGTCCTTGATGTAACTTGTACTTCCAACGACCGTCTTAACACTCAAGCACCTCGCTCCTATGAGACCTACCATTAGATCAGCCATTCGCAGTACTTCTTATCTTATCTTTATCTTGTCTTATCTCTTACAATACCATACCACCACTGTATAGTGTACGAATTAACTTTGAACATTGACCGCTGGATCAAGACTCGCAAATCCAAACATTGCTAACTGTTGGATCTTCTATTTTCGCTTAGCTTTGAGAAAGATTTTATTGATAGTCTTCAACACGGTGAATGCTAGTATGCACAAACCTCAAAACACACACACTTCATTGCTCAGTTTTAGGGTCATTGTGTTATATGCATGGACTTGGATGCAATTTTCAATTTTTTATGAGGTCCTTCTTGTAAGTTGTATTTCTATCGATCATGTTAACTCTCACGCACCTCGCTCCTACGAGACCTACCATAGTGAAAAGAAAAAGCAACCGCCTCAATTATCACACAAACTGGACCAATGGTTTACTATACATAATACCCATGTTTTTAGTTCTAGGATTTTTCAAGCTTCCTAGCAAACTTTGCACACTTTGGTGACTTCTTGTCGATTTAATGAAATTAGGTCAAACTTGAGCTACAAGTAAGCGCGATAGATTGCTCTTGAATTAAATGTATTTTCATAGGTAGATGGATGCATCTTCTTGCAGTAAAAAATATCGTCGGTGTGAGTTTCTAAATATGAGGAAAGAAAATTCTCAGTTTTCCAAGTGATGACGAGATGGTTCTTTTTCGTAAAGAAAGTCTGAAGAATATGGATCTCAATGCCATAAGCAAAGCTTCTAGACATATTAAGTGGACCAACGTGTTTTACTTATGATTCCCATGTTTTATGAGTTTTCAAACTCCCTATAGCTAATTAACTTTTCCCCACTTGAATGACTTCATGTCTATATTTATCGAAATTTGGTCAAACTTGAACTACAACAACTAAATTGTAGGTTGCTTCTAAAGAATTACAAAAAACATTTGGAGGTGTACCCATTGGGGGGTCAGTTAATATATCAGAAACCAACCGAGAGTTTTGACAATAGGTTTTTTACTCCTTTCTAATTAAGATTTTGCATCTTGATAATTTAACAAAAACTAGCTCAAACTTGAGCTAGAAGTAAGCGCGATAGATTTTTATTTAATTAAATGTCTCTTTGGAGCTAGATGGATAAATCTTCTTGTAGTAATCAGTACCGTCGCTATGAGTTTCCAACCATCCGGAAAGAACATTCTCAATTTTCCGAGTGATGATGAGATTATTGTTCATTTTCGTAAACAAAGTCTGAAGGATATGGATCGGAATGCCACAAGCCAAGATTTTAGACATATATTTTGTACTGTCATGTTGCACTTATGATTCCCATGTTTTATGAATTTTCAAACTTATTCCTATAGCTAACTGTGCCCACTTGTAAAGTGATTTATGTCGATTTATTGAAATTAGGTAAATTTTGAAGTATAAGTAAAATTTTAGGTTCCACTAAAAGTTTTACGTTTTTTTGAGGTAACCATTGGGGGCTGATTTAATATATCACAAACCACCACCAATAGTTTTTACAACAAGTTCAACTTGTTGCTAAGATTTTGCATCTCTACAATTGAATGAAATTAGATTAAACTTGAGCTACAAGTAAAGGTGATAGACTGCTCTTGAATTAATTGTCTTTTCAGAGGTAGACGGGTGCATATTCTTGTAGTAAAGAATGCGATCAATGTGAGTTTCCAAATATCACGAAATATCATTCTTAATTTTCTGAGTGATGACGAGATTGTTCCTTTCTAAAAAGACAGTTTCAAGAGTATGTATTTGAATGCCACAAGCCATGTTTTTGGTAATCTTACCACTATATAGTGTACGAATAACTTTGAATATTTACTGTTGGTTCGAGACTCATGAATCTGAACATTTCTAGCCATTGGATCTTCTTTTCCATTCTAGCATCTAGAAGATTCTATTGTAGTCTCGACCATAATGAATGCACTATGCAGAAACCTCTCAAAACACACTTCTCCATCATACTAGAATCTTCTCCCTCGTTTCTCTAGACCATGTTACCAAAAATTTCCGGTGTTAGGTAGCTAATAATCTTTGAATTCTACACGTGATGATACAAAATAAAGAACCAAATATACACCCATACTTTATAGATCTTGATAAAAATTTATATTTTTTCCACTTTACCTATTAATATATAGTTATGATATGCTAGACGTCTATTATCTGAGCCTCACGTGTAGAGCACGTGCAACTTACTAATATATAGTGGAACAACATGTTGTACTAACGATTCCTATGTTTTATGAGTTTTCCAACTTCCTAGCTAACTCCGCCACTTGAATGACTCTACGTAGATTCATTAAAATTAGGTAAAATTTGAACTACAAGTAAATTGCAGGTTTCTTTTATAGTTTGAAGAAAAAGCTTTTGGAGGTACCCATCGGACGGTTAATTAATATACTATCAGAAACCACAGAGAGTGTTGACAAGATGTTCCACTTCTACCTAAGATTTTGCATCTTGACAAACTTGAACTTCAAGTAAGCATATATACCTGTCTTGAATTAAATGTCTTTTCAGAGTTAATTAATGAAAAAATAAAATGATGTAATAACTTAGCTAGTTACCATAACATCACATGTACCAAGACTAGTATATGATTCTACAACCTAATTAATTCGGCCTTATACATGTTATTACCCACTATGAAGGTACATGTGCAAGTTACTAGTCTAAGTTATTTAGCACTAAGTGACCATCCTAAATCAGAATGGAGCTGTACATAATTTATGCCTTAGAGGCACATGTTCTGATGCGCTTCATGTTGTATGACTTTTATGAGTTTTCAAACTCCCTATATCTAATTAACTTTGCCCCACTTGAATGACTTCATGCCTATATTTATCGAAATTTGGTCAAACTTGAACTACAACAACTAAATTATAGGTTACTTCTAAAGAATTACAAAAACTTTTGGAGGTGTATCCATTGGGGGGTCAGTTAATATATCAGAAACCAACCGAGAGTTTTTCCAATAGGTTTTTAACTCATTTCTAATTAAGATTTTGCATCTTGACAATTTAACAAAAAACTAGCTCAAACTTGAGCTACAAGTAAGCATGATAGATTTTTCTTTAGTTAAATGTATCTTTGGAGGTAGATGGATGCATCTTCTTGTAGTAATCAGTACCGTTGCTATGAGTTTCCAACTATCAAGAAAGCACATACTCAATTTTCCAAGTGATGATGAGATTATTGTTTGTTTTCATAAACAAAGTCCGAAGGATATGGATCTGAATGCCACAAGCCAAGCTTTCAGACATATATAGTGGACCATCATGTTATACTTGTGATTCCCGTGTTTTATGAGTTTTCAAACTTATTCCTATAGCTAACTTTTCCCCACTTGAATAACTTCATGTCTATATTTATCGAAATTTGGTCAAACTTGAACTACAAAAACTAAATTGTAGGTTGCTTCTAAAGAATTACAAAAAACATTTGCAGGTGTACCCATTGGGGGGTCAGTTAATATATCAGAAACCAACCGAGAGTTTTGACAATAGGTTTTTTACTCCTTTCTAATTAAGATTTTGCATCTTGATAATTTAACAAAAACTAGCTCAAACTTGAGCTACAAGTAAGCGCGATAGATTTTTCTTTAATTAAATGTCTCTTTGGAGCTAGATGGATACATCTTCTTATAGTAATCAGTACCGTCGCTATGAGTTTCCAACTATCAGGAAAGAACATTCTCAATTTTCCGAGTGATGACGAGATTATTGTTCATTTTCGTAAACAAAGTCTGAAGGATATGGATCTGAATGCCACAAGCCAAGATTTTAGACATATATTTTGTACTGTCATGTTGTACTTATGATTCCCATGTTTTATGAGTTTTCAAACTTATTCCTATAGCTAACTGTGCCCACTTGAAAAGTGATTTATGTCGATTTATTGAAATTAGGTAAATTTTGAACTATAAGTAAATTTTAGGTTCCACTAAAAGTTTTACGTTTTTTTGAGGTAACCATTGGGGGCTGATTTAATATATCACAAACCACCACCAATAGTTTTTACAACAAGTTCAACTTGTTGCTAAGATTTTGCATCTCTACAATTGAACGAAATTAGGTTAAACTTGAGCTACAAGTAAATGTGATAGATTGCTCTTGAATTAATTGTCTTTTCAGAGGTAGACGGGTGCATATTCTTGTAGTAAAGAATGTGATCGATGTGAGTTTCCAAATATCAGGAAATATCATTCTTAATTTTCTGAGTGATGACGAGATTGTTCCTTTCTGTAAAGACAGTTTCAAGAGTATGTATTTGAATGCCACAAGCCATGTTTTTGGTAATCTTACCACTATATAGTGTACGAATAACTTTGAATATTTACTGTTGGTTCGAGACTCATGAATCGGAACATTTCTAGCCATTGGATCTTCTTTTCCATTCTAGCATTTATAAGATTCTATTGTAGTCTCGACCATAATGAATGCACTATGCATAAACCTCTCAAAACACACTTCTCCATCATACTAGAATCTTCTCCCTCGTTTCTCTAGACCATGTTACCAAAAAATTTCCTGTGTTAGGTAGCTAATAATCTTTGACTTCTACACATGATGATACAAAATAAAGAACCAAATATACACCCATAATTTATAGATCTTGATAAAATTTATATTTTTTCCACTTTACCTATTAATATATAGTTATGATATGCTAGACGTCTATTATCTGAGCCTCATGTGTAGAGCACGTGCAACTTACTAATATATAGTGGACCAACATGTTGTACTAACGATTCCTATGTTTTATGAGTTTTCCAACTTCCTAGCTAACTCCGCCATTTGAATGACTCTACGTAGATTCATTAAAATTAGGTAAAATTTGAACGACAAGTAAATTGTAGGTTGCTTTGATAGTTTTATGAAAAAGCTTTTGGAGGTACCCATCGGACGGTTAATTAATATACTATCAGAAACCACAGAGAGTGTTAGCAAGATGTTCCACTTCTACCTAAGATTTTGCATCTTGACAAACTTGAACTTCAAGTAAGCATATATACTGTCTCCAATTAAATGTCTTTTCAGAGTTAATTAATGAAAAAATAAAATGATGTAATAACTTAGCTAGTTACCATAACATCACATGTACCAAGAATAGTATATGATTCTACAACCTAATTAATTCGGCCTTATACATGTTATTACCCACTATGAAGGTACATGTGCAAGTTACTAGTCTAACTTATTTAGCACTAAGTGACCATCCTAAATTAGAACGGAGGTGTACGTACTTTATGCCTTAGAGGCACCTGTTCTGATGCGCTTCATGTTGTATGAGTTTTATGAGTTTTTAAACTCCCTATATCTAATTAACTTTTGCCCACTTGAATGACTTCATGCCTATATTTATCGAAATTTGGTCAAACTTGAACTACAGCAACTAAATTATAGGTTACTTCTAAAGAATTACAAAAACTTTTGGAGGTGTACCTGTTGGGGGGTCAGTTAATATATCAGAAACCAACCGAGAGTTTTTCCAATAGGTTTTTAACTCCTTTCTAATTAAGATTTTGCATCTTGACAATTTAACAAAAAACTAGCTCAAACTTGAGCTACAAGTAAGCATGATAGATTTTTCTCTAGTTAAATGTATCTTTGGAGGTAGATGGATGCATCTTATTGTAGTAATCAGTACCATCGCTATGAGTTTCTAACTATCAGGAAATCACATACTCAATTTTCCATGTGATGATGAGATTATTGTTCGTTTTCATAAACAAAGTCCGAAGGATATGGATCTGAATGCCACAAGCCAAGCTTTCAGACATATATAGTGGACCGTCATGTTATACTTGTGATTCCCGTGTTTTATGAGTTTTCAAACTTATTCCTATAGCTAACTTTTCCCACTTGAAAGTGATTTTATGTCGATTTATTGAAATTATGTCAATTTTTAACTACAAGTAAATTATAGGTTGCATTGAAAGTTTTACGTTTTTTGGAGGTAACCATTGGGGGCTGATTTAATATATCACAAACCACCACCGATAGTTTTTACAACAAGTTTAACTTCTTGCTAGGATATTGCATCTTGAAAATTTCATGAAATTGGGTCAAACTTCAGCTACAAGTAAATGCGATAGATTGCTCTTGAATTAATTGTCTTTTGGTCGGTAGACGGGTGCTTCTTCATGTAGTAAACAATGCCGTTGATGTGAGTTTCCAAATATCAGGAAATATCACTCTTAATTTTCCGAGTGATGATGAGATTGTTACTTTCTGTAAAGATAATCTAAAGAGTATGGATCTGAATGCCACAAGCCATGTTTTTAGACATCTTACCACTATATAGTGTACGAATAATTTTGAATATTGACCGTTGGATCGAGACTCGTGAATCGGAACATTTCCAGCCATTGGATCTTCTTTTCCATTCTAGCATCTAGAAAATTCTATTGATAGTCTTGAACACAATGAATGCACTATACATAACCTCTCAAAACACACTTCTCCATCATACTAGAATCTTCTCCCTCATTTTTCTAGACCATGTTACCAAAAATTTCAAGTGTTAGGTAGCTAATAATCTTTGACTTCTACACATGATGACACAAAGTAGAAGAACCAAATAAACACCCATACTTTATTGATGTTGATCAAATTTATATTTTTCTACTTTACCTATTATAATTTTATATAGTGATGATATGTCAGCCATCTATTATCTGAGCCTCACGTGTAGAGCACGTGCAACTTACTAGTATATATAGTGGACCAACATGTTGTACGAACGATTGCTATGTTATATGAGTTTTCAAACTTCATATCTAACTCTGCCACTTGAATGACTCTATGTATATTCATCAAAATTAGGCCAAATTTGAACTACAAGTAAATTCTAGGTTGCTTTGAAAGTTTTAAGAAAAAGCTTTTTGATGTACCCATCAGACGGTCAATTAATATACTATTAGAAACCATAGAGTTTTGACAAGAGGTTCAACTTCTTCCTAAGATTTTGCATCTTGACAAACTTGAACTACAAGTAAGCATATGTACCTGTCTCGAATTAAATGTCTTTTCAGAGTTAATTAATTAAAAAATAAAGTGGTTAATAACTTAGCTAGTTACCATAACATCACACATACCAAGACCAGTATATGATTCTACAACCTAATTAATTAGGCCTTTGCGTGATACTACACACATGTTACTACCCACTATGTAGGTACATGTGCAAGTTACTAGTCTAAGTTATTTAGCACTATTTGACCATCCTAAATTATAACGGAGGTGTATGTACTATATGCCTTAAAGGCACCTATTCCGCTGCGCTTGAAGCTATTCACCACTCGTGTCGGCTCTCACTGGTCATACGGATAAATCCACTGACTTGTTGATTTGGTACTGTATATCGTCGATCTTTTTCTGTCACTGACAGAGAATAAATTCTTCTGCCGCTTCTAGACGCGCGCTTTCGCGGATCTACAACCAGTAGCTCAGACAACTACTCCCGAGCAATTGCGACCGTCCATTCATAATGAAAGGGAAGCACTAAACAATGGATTTTCTTTTGGTGGATGGTTGATTTTTTTGAGAGATTGTCGAATTTTTTCTTTATTGAATGGAGAGATGTTTGATTTGGGGTCCGGTTATGGGGGCGTAGAGGCCGACAGGGGAAAGGAAATTGGCAGTGTGGCAGGCAAGCTTATTTGAGGTGGCAGCGTGTAGGTGTAAATATGGTACCGGTAGCCCATTTTATGAGCATTTTGTTGTTGTACTACAAGAGTTCGAGAGTAGTATTCCAGTTTTGGTTCCTTAATAACCAGTGAAACTTTTATGTGTTTATTAGTTATAGTAGTAGTACATTAGTACTTGTTCCAAATGTGCCAGCACAAGATGATGAATGTAGAAGATCCAATGATTTTATTAGTTTGGCAAGAGGAGCTCCGAGTATACTCCAAACCGTCTCTCTACCATCACCATTTATTTGCCAGGACAATACAACTCCATCTTGTGCTAGGCTAGCTATGTTGTACTACTAGAAAGGCCTGACCTATTTACTCGATAGGCACCAGGAAACGCAAAGAAGAGAGAAAAACCATGCTCGGTAGGTGGTACGATTTCAATCGATTTATTCTATTTTCCTTTGCTTTTCGTCCTCTTCCTCTCCATCTTCTCGCTGATCCCCACTCGCCCACCTTTAGCACACGCCAAGGCTGCCATGCTACTTTCGGAGCATCTCCATAGCCCAGTTTGATAGGCACAGTAGATTTAGCAGAGAGAAAGAAGGCACACTTGGTTTCATTTCATTCTGTGTTTCTCTTTACCTCGACCTGCATCCTCACTTCACCTCCAGCGTCCTGGCAACGACCATTCCCACTCGCACACCAATACATGCACGCGCCAACACCGCCATGCTGCTTTAGGATCAGCTCCTGTGCCCAGTTTGATAGACTGTTTTCCGTCTTGCCCTGCCAGCTGCCGCTCGCTCTCTCCTCCAAAACCCCAATCAAAAAACAAATGCAATCACCCCCACCTGCTTGAGCTCTTCCTCACGATGGCCCAATTTACCGATGACAATGACACATCTAGGGTGTTTTCTGATGGCCCCCTTGAAGAAATCTCAGCCAGATGCGACGTCATCACCGCCGCGAGCCTCGTCGCCTGCTGCAAACGTTATCTTTACTCACCAACACATAGTGCATCCCTATCGAAATATCATCTGTTTGGTATCCCCTGTGTTCTTCACACTCACCCGACTAAGCTACCGCGTGAGTACAATGTCTTCTACCGCGATAATCGCATGAAGCAGTTCTACAACGGCAGCTACTCTTGCAGCAGGGGCAAGCAGAAGCCACAAAATAAGTTTGGGTGGACTTTGTGCGATCTGACACCACTAGATAGGTCCTCCTCCGATGTTGTGATGCTAGATAGTGATGGTAAGAAGTGGGCAGGCGCCTATGGAGATTAGATCTCCACTTTGGCCTCGCCTGGATTTGGGAGCTTGTGAATGTGTTCACTCGTCGCCAGATTCCTCTACCAACAATCTTCGATTTTGAGTCCACACCCGAGGTACTTAAGTTTATGCCGGTTGGTCAGTGATACATTGCAAATGTATCTATAATTTTTTATGTTCCATGCTTGGTTTTATCCACTTTCTTGTGTTTTGTTCCAACTTTGGAGTACTTTTCATATGATTTCTTGGACTAACCTATTAATAAGAGCCACAGTGCCAGCTGCCTGTTTTCTGCTATTTTTGGTTCCAGGAAAGTCAGAAAATGAATATTCTCGGAAGTGGACGCGACAAAAGCCAAAGTGCCTATTTTTCCGGAAGTGATCAAGTGCCACAATACGAGACGGCGAGGGGCTAGAGGGCAGCCACACCACCTGGCCGTGCGGCCAGGCCTGGCCCGCGCCAGGGGGTGGTGTGGCCAGCCCAGGCACCCCCTCGGCATCCCCTTCCGACTATAAGATGCCCTCGGGACGAAAACCCTAAGTACCCGATCAAAAATCCACGAAAGAGTCTGTATCCACCTTCATCTCCATCCCTAGATCGGGAGGGATCTGAAGCTCTTCCCGGCACCCTGCCGGAGAGGGGAATTCACCCTGGAGGACTTCTTCATCACCATGCAAGCCTCCGGTGTGATGCGTGAGTAGTTCATCCTTGGACTACGGATCCATGTAGTAGCTAGATGGCTGGTTTCTCCTCCTTTGTGCTTTCATGTTTAGATCTTGTGAGCTCCGTTCATGATCAAGATCATCTTTTATAATCCATACATGTTGTGTTTGTGGGTATCCGATGGATCTTGAGATGCTATTTCAGATTGATTATTGATTCTATCATGTCTTTGTTATTTGAGATCTTGCATGCTTTCCGTTGTTAGTAGCTATCTTAGGCAAGTAGATGCTAGCAACTCCAAGAGTTAGTATTTATGCTCGATAGTGGGTTCATGCCTCTGGTAATCTAGGGAAGTGACAGAAATATCTAAGGTACTAGATGTGATGTTGCTACTAGGGAGAAAACAACAATCCTTTGTTCATAGAACAATCGTATTGTTTACTTTACACGCAGTTCATAAAGCAATAATCTGTTGCTTGCAACTTAATACTGGAGGGGGTTCGGATGATAACCTGAAGGTGGATTATTAGTCATAGATGCAGTTGAATGGCGGTCTATGTATTATGTTGTAATGCCCAATCAAGTCTCAGAGGAGTCAATATGATTAGTATATGCATGTATTGCTTTCTCGGTGTTTGTCAATGGCCCCGCTGTAATTTGTTCACCCAGCATGTTATCTATCTAAGGAGAGCCACCTCTAGTGAACTATGGATCCCGGTCCTTTTTCTTTACATACAATCTAGAATCTTTTACTGTTTTGTGGTTACTTTCTGCAAACTTTTACTTCTTTCCATTTGATACATTTAATCCTTTGTTTTCCACAAAACACGGTGAGATTGACAACCTCATCGCAAGTTGGGGACAAAGTTCTGTTGTTGTGTTGTGCAGGTCTCCACGTTGCTACTAGCACCGGTAGTGCGCCCTGCCAAAGCTCAGCTAGTAACACCTTTGGGGTGTTTCCTTGCTCCTACTGGTTCGATTAAACCTTGGTTTCATTACTAAGGGAAACTTGCTGCTGTGCTCATCATACCTTCCTCTTGAGGTTCCCAACGAGCTCTACATCAACCACGCACCAGCACTTTTCTGGGCGCCATACACAGAGCCATCAAGCATTTTTCTGGCGCCGTTGCCGGGGAGTCAAGGACATCTTCACAAGGGGAGTCCCTCATAACCAATATCTTTACTTTGTTGTTTTTCTTAGTTTCTTTTTGCTTTGTTTGCTTGTTTTGTTCTTCAAAAAGCCCCCAAAAAATTTAGTTCTACAAGTTTGCTTTCTTATTTCAAAAACACAAAAACAAATTAGTCCCTTTCTTAAGTTGCCTTTATGACTAGCTCTGCTCCAATCACTATTTCATTAGGGATAGCTCACTCAGTTTCCTATTTCGGAACAGTTTTATGACTGCTAAGGTAATAGATGAACCACCGCCTGCTAGATTCTCCATGGAAGAAGAAATTGCTGAACCTGAAAGCTCATTAGATGAAAAAGAGGAGGAGAGTGATGGACAAAAGGAAGAATAATGGATCTACCCATGCCTACCTTCTAATGAGAGTAATGTTTATCCCTTACATTATTTGATTGTCCCCCATGCTTATCAAAGGAGGGTGAATGTTATGTTCCTGAGGATTCTTTTGAAAATGTTTATAATAAAGCTCTAATGCTTGTAGATCATGAAAACCATGCATTATGTGATTGTTATATTGTTGAGTCTATTCATGAGGCTATTGAAAATTATTATGAGAGAGGAAAATATGGTTGTTGAAGTTTTTATGGTAATGAAACACCTCTCTATGTGCTGAAAGTTCTGAAGTTACTTTTGTATTATCTTCCTATGCCTGTCACTTTGTTATTTGTGAATTTATTTGCATACAAGATTCCTATGCATAGGAAGTGGGTTAGACTTAAATGTGTTTTGAATTTGCTTATTGGTGCTCTCTTTTACTTCAATTCATATTTCCTATGAGAGCATCTTCTCAAATTTTCATGCCTAACTTAAAGGCGTTAAAGAAAAGTACTTGTTGGTAGATAACCCAAGAGTTTTAGATGAGTCTTGGAAGTTATTACCTCTGTAATAACCTCTCCTTATCCTTTTTATTTGCTTTTTGTGCCAAGAGTAACCTCTAATGAGAGAGAAGTAATGATTGGGAAAGTTGCTGTCCCTAAACAGATTTTTGTGCTTCCCCGTAAAAATTGCTGAGAGAGCTCTGTACGTCGTATTGAGCTGTAATTTTTTGTGCTTCTGTCCCAGGTAGTTATCGAACTTTCGTTAGTTAAACACTTTTTGATTTGAGCAACATAAGGTCTTCGACAAAATTCGTCTTTACCTGCTGGTCTGTTTTGACAGATTTCTGCCATTTTCTGCATTTGCTTCTTGTTAGTTTCTTCTTGAGTTCCTTTGGAGAATTGAGCTTTTTGAGGGAAGTGCTACAGTTGCTAGTGTTCTAATGGAAGTTTATTTAGTGTTAGAACCGAACCTTGAGACTTATTTATCTTAAGTGCACTAATATTGCTAATGAGATTGTGTGAAGTTTTGTATGAAGGAATATTTTTAGGTGTATGGAAGGAATGAGTAATGAGATGAAGGATGGACTAAAGCTCAAGCTTGGAGATGCCACGCGTATCACCCCAATAAATATCCAAGAAGTACAAGCGTCAAAGCTTGGGGATTCCTAAGGCATCCCCTTCTTCATCAATAAAAATCCCAGGTTTCTTCCAAACGCTTCATTTTTATTGTTTCATGCATAGTTGTGTTTTTCTTGGAGCGTCTTCTTTTTCATTTTCATTTTCGTTTTTAGTTTGCTTGTTTTGCTTAGTGTTCTGAATAAATTGGTTGGACCCCCTCTTTCATATATTGGTTTGCAAATAGTTTGGTTTGGTTTGGAAAAGAGTAGGAAAGCTCATGCTTATGTGGTAAAAAGAGCTCGTTTTTGACTGTGGCTGTAACTACCTCGGTGAATTACGCTCTTAGTTAATGCCTGGATGAACAAAAGTGGTTAAAATAGTACGGTGGGGCCCAGGGCCACTCACGGTAGACCTTTCGGCCGTCCTAACCACTTTCAGACAACAGGACAAGAACGAGTGGCGTAATCGGCAGGCAAAGGGATCAACTACATACACAAATGAGTATGTATGCAAGCCACATACAACAGTCCTCAGAGCCATTCCATCTAAAAAAATAGAAATATTGCAACGCCATACGGCAAGATCCAAATGTCCTAGATAGATAGAATAATTTAGGATAGCTCCTCATACATCACACATCAGAGTATCAGGCGGAAGCGGAAAACAAGATCCGAGTACGGATAAGAAGCAAATTGGCATAAGATGCCCCATAAATAAACACATCCCGCCCACAGATCACACGGATCCCCGTTCCTGGAATCTCTACACCGAATGATCGTTGCCAACATCCTCTGTCTCTTCCACCCAGTATCCATATTGCGGGTACACCTGTTCATCTGAATCAAACAATTTATCGTATGAGACCCTAGGGGTACTCAGCAAGTCTTTATGCCGCTAAAGGGGACACAACCTGGGGTGACGCAATTGCAGCAAAAGATAATACCTAACAATTCTACAGATACTCGCTAACCTTCCGCCTAACCACTCATAGACGGAAGTCCGTGAATTAAGAACAACAGTTATAACAGTATAATTAACATATCCATCCTCCTCCTCGCTTACCAACGAGGAAGCGGACGAACATCCCCCATCATCCGTTGGCAGTTTTATTAACCATTCCAAGAGTATTGCACTATTTACTAGTCAGGTACTTAGTCAATTTAAAAGCGGTACTTTAGTTATAATTGTCTATGATCGAGAAACTGTGCTCCAAGTCGTCCATAACCGCGGACACGGCTTTCAGAAAGTTTTACCCTGCAGGGGTGCACGAATAGCAACACACACTCGATCAACCTCGGAAAAACCAAATCAAAACCCAACGAGGCATTCACGACAAAGCAATCACAGGATTCAGAAATATTTCAGGGGGCCACCCCATTAAGCTACCCGCCACGAAGTTGGCCGGCTCCGAGACGGACCCAAGGTTTGTGTGGACGGCGGTAAACGACCAGGAACCCGAAAATGTGTCTTGCCTTGTCGATACAGCGAAAACGTGTCATGATCCAAAACTGTACAGGTGCTCCACGCACAATCTTAAATAAAGCAGTAGACATGGCATAAGTACAGGATAGTAATAAAGCCCCAAACTAATTGTGGCCCCAAGAAATAGAAATGAATCAAACTCTGGCTCAGGGGGGTCCATAAGGCCTCCCGGATGTGGATAGTGTGAATAGTCAAGGAACAGGAATCAAGTACTCGGGGTCCTACGGGACACAAGTGAGCATGAAAAACCAAATAGCAGATATTGCTCACCGGTGCCTCTTTCATTACTTATCCCATTACTACTCAGGTTAAGTTGTTTAGGTACCTCGTTTTCCATCAGACACTCACATACCCTACACATGCTTTTCTACGACTCGCATGGCTCAAACAACTCCTGTAGTAATGGCTCATGGGATGGAGGAACAAGTTTCGGTGGGGTTTAAAAGTAAAGGCTATGCAGTACTTGGGATTCAATTAATGCAATTGCGACTCGATGATACAAGAATAAGATAGAGGCAATAGGTACTGTATTTATGCAAGCATGTGGTAGTGCTTGCCTGGCAGCTCAGTTGAAGCGAGAGATGGATCTGGGTAGAACTCCTGTGATTCCTGGTAATTCTCCTGCTGGGCGTCTATTCGACGAAGAACCAAACAAACAAGGGCCAACATAAATAAAGTGCACAAGCATAGGAAATAAGATGCGACAAGCAAACAAGCATGCCATGATGAATGATGCACAATTTACATGGCACTAAAGTAGCATGGCAAAGGTGAGGTGTGGATACAAGAAAGAAAGCATTTTATTATTTATTTAACCAAGTTTTATTGTCATAAACAGTTCAGATTTTTAATACCAACATGATGCATGCTTCAATTCAGAACAAGGAATGCATAGATAGAACGGGCTCGTCGCGCTGATCGATTTAGACATATTATTTGTCAAATTTGGAGTTATAGATTTAAAGTTATTAATTTAATTAGAAAAGGGAATTTTATTGTAATTTTAATCATCTCGAAATTTTAAAGTGCTCAAATAATATTTTGAATGCCATATTTGAAATCCTCACATTTTTCTGATTCAAAAACATATATTACTTGTATTATTTGGATTTGTATTTTAAAAATTACTTAATTCTGATTTGAATTTGAATTTAAATCAATTTGAAAAAGGTTTAATTAAAAACAGACTTAGGAAAATACTTTTGTTACCCAGGCAATTCTAGCCTCAGCCACTGACGGGTGGGCCTTGCGCTGACTGGGGCCACGCGCGCGAAAACACGTTTGTTACCGGGCTCTGGCTAGCCCGTTGAGGCTGACAGGCGGGGCCAGCGGCTTCGGGCCCACGCGATAGTGGGGATGCCCCCAGAGGCCGACTGGTGGGGCTGGGGCTGGAGCGCGGGTTACGCCTGAGAAAACAGCGGGACTTTCCTGCAAAATTACTAGTGCGGCTGGCAGGTGGGACCTCTAGGAGCGCGGGTTGAGGACGAAAACAAAAAGGGGGCTTAATGCAAATCTACCACGGCCCTGGTACTATTCTTCTTCTTCTCGGTCTGACGAGAAATCGGCGCGGGGCGGGGGTTCGAACCCAGGTCACGGGCATGCGCGCGGAGGGGGCTAACCAGTGCGGCGGGTCAAGGGGAGTTGACAGGGAGGTAAGCGCGGCCTAGTTGGGGTGCTGCGCGGCGCGGGGAGGCTGCAGACAACGGCGAGCTCTGGCGCACTACGGCCGTTTGACGAAACGATCGGCGGCGCTAGACGGTGTCGGTGAAGTGGAGGTTGTCAGGGAGGTCGAGGGACTCACCGCGGGCTCGACGGCAGGCTCGGATCGAGGCGAGGAGCTGCGGAGCGGCGAGATCGCTGGTGCTCCGGCGGGCTAGGGTTTCGTCAGGACGGCGCAGCACCGGCGCATCTAGGGCTTCTCGTCCAAGTCGGCGTGTACGGGGTGATGCAGTGGACGTCCCTCGGTCTTCCAGGCCACCTCCAGGTCGCGCTGATCGGCTGGAACGACGGGGACGAGGTGGTGCTGGCAGCGACCGCGGCAGGTGCTGGTGGCGGAGAGGAAGAAAGAGGAGAGGAGGGCTGGCTCGGGGCAGACCTAGCGCGCCAGGAGAGTCGTGTGGGAGGAGGAAAAAGGAGCGAGAGGGAGGAGGAGAAGCTGTGGCAGGGGGGTAGATAAAGGTGGCCTCGGTGCCACCTTTTCCTTCTCCCTCACGTGGTCGAGCTGGGGCTCGACCTGGGGGCTGGTAGGGCACGGCAGGGGCTGCAGGTGGGGCTTGGTCGGGAGAGAGGGATAGGCAGGTGGGGCTAGCTCGGCCGGGGGAGAAAGAGAGAAAGAAGAGAGGGTAGCTTGGCTAGGTGGATGGGGCTCGGGTTAGGGCTTAGCTAGGGTTAGGGAGAGGAGTGGCTGGGGCGTGGGCCAGGGGGAGGGGTCAGGTGGTGCTCATGGGAGAGAGAGATAGAGAGTGAGAGGAGAGATCAATGTTAGGATTTAGTGTAAATTAGCTTTAAAAGAATAATAAAGAGAGAAGCTAGGTTTAGATTTTTATTAGGCATTTAGGTGTTAATTTTTGTTTATAAGGCCAAAACAAGGAGGACCATGGAGCTTGATCTTGCTTGAGCTAATGTGGAAGAGAAACAAGAAAGAAAGAGGAAGGAAAGAAATAGGTGGAAAGTTTCTCATATGATCATGCATGAAGAAAGTTAAATAAAAGAAAGAGATGTGGGTGAGACTATGGGAAGGGTGGAATGGTAGGAGATGGTGTCCCAAGATAGGATCCATTAAATCCAAAGAAAAACCAATGTAGTAAAAAGGTGGTGAAGAAGCTTGCATGGCCCATGCAAAAATAATAATGCCATGATTTATTTTGTGAAAACAATAATAATATTATGGCATTATTCTCATGCATTTCCAAGAAGTGGAGAAAAAGCCAAGCAAAAGAATTTAAAGGTTTTGATCCACCCCAACCCACATGAGCTAGAATAAAATGTCAAAAGAAAAGGAAAGCAAGCCCATGGTTAATGGAATGGTGGGATTATAAGGTGGTGGAAGGGAAAGGTGGTGGAATGGAAATAAAAGATATGCCCCCAACTCAACTTGGGCATTTAGACAATATATCAATAACCAAATACAATATCAAGAGGCAAATACAATTAATAATGCATATGAGAGAAAAACCCAAAAGAAGGAGGGTTTTATATGATGCTCACATGCAAGGTGGCATGATGTCATGAGCATGATATAATTATGATGCAACAATAATATGTATGAAGTAGCCAATATCTTACTAGGACAAGTAGCATTACAATTGTTAGACAATTGGGATGCTACAACTCTCCCCCACTAAACAGGAGTCTCGCCCCGAGATTCTAGGAAGAAGAAGACTCAAAGAGGGTAGGATACTTGGCACAGAGCTCATCTTCACGTTCCCAGGTGGCTTCATCAACGGAATGGTGTGACCACTGCACCTTGCAGAACTTGATGGACTTATTGTGAGTCCTTCTTTCTGCGACTTCAAGAATTTTTGTGGGGTGTTCTTGATACGACAGATCTTCTTGGAGATTGATGAGTTCATGGTCCACGGTCATGCCAGGATCCTTGAAGCACTTCTTGAGTTGAGAGATGTGGAAAATATCATGGACTTTGAGTTGTTCAGGGAGTTCAAGAGCATAAGCAACTTCTCCTCTTCTTCCACGAATTTTGAAAGGACCGATGTATCTAGGAGCCAGCTTTCCTTTGATACCAAAGCGGTGCGTGCCTCTCATGGGACTGACACGAAGGTAAACGAGATCACCAGGGACATACTCCATATCCGTGTGCTTTCTGTCATAATTGCTCTTCTGGCGACTTTGAGCAATCTTCAGATTTTCAAGAATGATGTGAACTTTCTCCTCCGCTTGAGTTACAATGTCGGGGCCAAACAATATTCTTTCACCTGCGCCCGACCAACCAATCGGAGTTCTGCATTTGCGACCATAGAGAGCCTCAAATGGTGCCATCTTTAGACTTTTCTGGAAACTGTTGTTGTAAGAGAATTCAGCATAAGGAAGACATTCTTCCCACTTCATGCCGAAAGAGATAACGCAAGCACGGAGCATATCTTCTAGAATCTGATTGATCCTTTCAACTTGTCCTTGCGACTGAGGGTGGTAAGCTGTGCTGAAGTTTAATTTGGTTCCCAAAGCATTTTGGAAACTTCCCCAGAACTTGGAAGTGAAGATGTTTCCACGGTCTGAGCTGATCTCAAGAGGAACTCCATACAGAGAGACAATTCTGTTGATATAGAGCTCAACCAACTGAATTGCAGAAATTGTTTCCTTGACTAGAAAGAAGTGAGCTACTTTGGAAAGCCTGTCAATGACAACAAAGATTGGATTGTTGCCCTTCTGCAACCTTGGGAAACCAGTGATGAAGTCCATCTCTACTTTCTCCCATTTCCATTCCGGAGGCTTCAATGGCTGTAGAAGACCGGAAGGTTTCTGATGGACAACTTTAACTCTGCGACAAACATCACACTCCGAGACATACTTGGCACAATATCGTTTCAAACCAGGCCACCAATATTGTGTTTTCAAGTCCATGTACATCTTAGTGCTGCCAGGGTGGATAGAAAGAACAGAATCATGCGCCTCCTTGAGAACTTGCTCTCTTAAACCCGGGTAGTTCGGAACAAACATCTGGTGTTCAAAGAAAAGAGTGCCTTGGTCGTCTATGTGAAAAGACTCATACTTCGGAAACTGAATGTTGGAAATGATCTTTTTAGTGTAAGGATCACCAAGCTGAATGGAACGGACCTTTTCTTCCAAAATAGGTGTTGCTAGAAGGTTCAAAAGATAACCTTGATCTACAATTTCAAGGTTGAGCTTGCGGAATTCCTCGCACAAGAGAGGTTGTTGTACTTCCACCATGAGGTTGTTGACATAAGCTTTTCGGCTGAGAGCATCTGCCATGACATTAGCTTTGCCCGGGGTGTAGTTGATGGTCAAATCGAAATCATTGATTGTTTCAATCCACCTCTTCTGACGAAGGTTGAGATCAGGCTGTGTGAAGATATACTTCAGACTCTTGTGATCAGAAAAGATCTCACAACGGTTGCCCAGCAAGTAATGCCTCCATACTTTCAAAGCAAAGACAACTGCTGCGAGTTCGAGGTCATGTGTAGGATAGTTGATCTCATGCATCTTCAACTGACGAGATGCATAAGCAACAACTTGTTTTTCTTGCATAAGGACCGCACCCAATCCTTGCAATGAAGCACACAGAAAATCTGGAAAGGCTTTGATGTATCTGGAGGAACTAAGACTGGTGTGGAAGTGAGCTTCTCTTTGAGTGTTTCAAAGCTTGCTTGACATGCAAGAGTCCAAAGGTATTTCTTGCCTTTCTTGAGGAGATCGGTAAGAGGCTTCGCAATCTTTGAGAAGTTTTGAACGAAGCGATGGCAGTAACTAGCCAAGCCAAGGAAACTCCGGACTTCTTTGACATTTATGGGTGGAAGCCAGTCCATAATTGTCTTAATAGTTTCTGGGTTGATGGCAATGCCCTTGGCAGAGATGACGTGACCAAGGTAGGTGACTTGAGGCAGCCAGAATTCACACTTAGAGAACTTTGCATATAGGCGGTTCTCACGAAGCTTGTTTAGGACACACCGAAGGTGTTCTTCATGTTCTTCCTTAGACTTAGAATAGACTAGAATGTCATCCAGATAGACCACAACGAACTTATCAAGATACTCCATGAAAACCGACTTCATAAGCCTCGAGAAGGTGGCAGGTGCATTGGTGAGACCGAAAGACATGACCGTGTACTGATACAGGCCATAACGGGTGGTGAAAGCTGTTTTGGGAACATCTTCCTTGCGGATCTTGATTTGATGATAACCACTTCTCAATTCAAGCTTAGAGAATACCATAGCTCCAGCTAGCTGATCGAAGAGATCATTAATCCGTGGAAGGGGATATTTATTCTTGATTGTTTTAGCATTGAGTGCCTGATAGTCAACACAAAGGCTATCAGTCTTGTCTCGCTTCTTCACAAAGATGGTTGGACTACCCCAAGAAGAAGTACTGTGCTGAATGAAACCCAACTTCTCTTGTTCATCCAACTGACTCTTAAGTTCAGCCAACTCAGCAGGACCCATTTTATAAGGCTGCTTGGAGATAGGAGCGGTGCCAGGTTCAAGTTCAATGACAAACTCAACCTCACGATCCGGAGGCATACCTGGCAACTCTTCAGGAAATACATCTGGAAACTCACAAACTATAGGAACACTCTGAATACCTTCCATAGCATCATCATTCAGAGCTGCCAAAGAATAAAGCTGAATTGCAGGAGTTGGACTTGGAGAATAGACTATATGGCCTTCAGGAATTTTCAGAGAAACCGAACGTTCAGCACAATCAATCACAGCTGCATTTGCTGTCAACCAATCCATGCCCAAGATAACATCAATATCAGAATTGCCCAGAATAATTAAGGAAGCCGGAAACGAAGAGCCACCAATCGCAATTTGATTGCCATGGCTGATATGAGCAGCCCTCATGTTTGACCCAGGAGATTGTACCACAAGACGGTGTAACAAAGGAACCATAGCCAGATCTTGCTCATGTGCAAACTTGTGAGAAACGAAAGAATGCGAAGCACCAAAATCAAAAAAAACTCGTGCAGGAACTGAGTTAACAGGAAGCATACCCATGACAACTCCAGGTGCATGCTCAGCTTGAGCGGCGTTGACACAGTTGGCACGAGCAACAGTAGACCCCGGCTTAGTGTTGATGTTGAGAGCCCGAGGTGGAGGTGCACGAATCATAGGAGCACTTGCCGCAGGTCTTGGAGGTGGTGGTGGAAGAGCTTTGTTGTTCATTGGACAATTCTAGTGCTGATGCCCAGTGTTTCCACAAGTATAGCAAGCACCAGGTGGACGTGAAGCAACGTAGCCAGGGACTCCACCAGGCGCTCCAGGGTAGTTGTGGTTGTAGCCCCTGGGAGCCGCAGTGAAGGAGTTTGGTGGCCTTGGTGCGCAGCTTGAAGGTCTTGGTGGAGCAGGGAGCGACGGTGGGGTGTTAGGAACCCAGACACGATGCTTAGAAGGACCTGACATAGTAGAAGAGCTTGCTGTATCACGGCTGTGTTTCTTTGACTCCTCAAACACTTGCCTACTTTCTTCTTCCTGCAGAGCTGTGTGTTGAAGTTCCAGAAAAGATGCTGGCCTTGCATGAGTGATTGCATATTTGATGGAAGCATTGAGGCCTTGCCAAAACCTCTTTTGCTTCTTCTTGTCATCAGAGATCTCATCGCCACCGTAACGAGAAAGGTTCATGAAGTTTCTGATGTAGGTATTGACATTGTCAGTGCCCTGCTTGAGGTTGAGAAACACTTCCTTCATCCTTTCCATGACAATTTCTGACAAATATTGCTCTTTGAAAGCGGCAGTGAACCGCTCCCAAGTAGGCTGAAAACCAGAAAGATCTGCCTTGAGGTAATTTTCCCACCAGAGAGCTGCATCTCCCTTCAGAAGGTGAGTAGCACACTTGACCAATTCTTGCTCGGGAACATCCGCAGTCATCAGCAACCTTGACACTTCACGAAGCCAATCATCCGCATTAAGTGGCTGATCAGACACCTCAAATTGGCGTGGGTTGAACTTGAGAAAACTCTTGATGTCTCCTCGCTTGGGAGGTGGAGGTAGCGGAGCAAACTCATTCCTCCTCACGCTTTCCTCGAAGAGCTGCTGGTTCTGCTGCATAGTGCCCAAATCATTTGCAATACTTGCCAAAGCAGCCCCGAGTTCAGGTGGTATGTCCTCCTCAGAACGGCGTGGTGGTGCCATCCTGTGATTGATATAAAACACCAGTCAGTACTATAATGGAGAATGATAATAATCCAAAATAGTACCAAAATGGAATTAATCAAGATTAAGGAATGCAATTCACTGAGGTGATATTAAAATATCAACAAAGTTCAAGGCAGTTAGAAGATATTAAGCATAACACACACGATTGAACAAGGAGTGTGGTACACAACTAACAAAGAAAAAATTTCCGCAAATTTCGGCATTAAAATACCACTATATACGCAAAACCACTTAACGAATCAAGATTAGTAACTCTACTAGTTCAATATACAAAAGCAAATGACAAAAGTAGTAGTATGGTCGCGACTCCATCCCGCACTCAAATCATTACTCCGCACATGAATCAGTAAAACACATATCCCAACACCTTCTTCCTAAGATGAACCTAAAGATTGGTAACTACGAAAAAGAACACCCCAACAAGATAACGTCGGATAACAAAGAGTAAGATATATCGCATCGGTATACAACGAATCAGAGTAGATCGCATCGGTTTACCAAGGCCTGTCAGTAAGGAATGTACCAACAGTTGATAACCAAAAGGCAGATAGTGATAACATTTGGATGCAACAGATAGACAAGGAATTGACACACACACGCACACACACACACACACAACCTATGGTACTACGGAACCCAGAACACGTGAATCCTAGTTTGAATTTTAAGAAGATGATTGAAAATGTTACACTTCCTTACCAGAAAAGGGTGGGTGGGTGGGTAAGAAGAAAAATGGAAGCAGTCCTACTCTCACGTTTTGTTTTTCCCTAATATACATAACTACCAAAATATTTGCTAGACTGACAACGACCATTTTGGCTGAGACCCTGAAGGACGGGATGGCTCTGATACCAATTGCAACTACCTCGGTGAATTACGCTCTTAGTTAATGCCTGGATGAACGAAAGTGGTTAAAATAGTACGGTGGGGCCCAGGGCCACTCACGGTAGACCTTTCGGCCGTCCTAACCACTTTCAGACAACGGGACAAGAACGAGCGGCGTAATCGGCAGGCGAAGGGATCAACTACATACACAAATGAGTATGTATGCAAGCCACATACAACAGTCCTCAGAGCCATTCCATCTAAAAAAATAGAAATATTGCAACGCCATACGGCAAGATCCAAATTTCCTAGATAGATATAATAATTTAGGATAGCTCCTCATACATCACACATCAGAGTATCAGGCGGAAGCGGAAAACAAGATCCGAGTATGGATAAGAAGCAAATTGGCATAAGATGCCCCATAAATAAACACATCCTGCCCACAGATCACACGGATCCCCGTTCCCGGAATCTCTACACCGAATGATTGTTGCCAACATCCTCTGTCTCTTCCACCCAGTATCCATCTTGCGGGTACACCTGTTCATCTGAATCAAACAATTTATCGTGTGAGACCCTAGGGGTACTCAGCAAGTCTTTATGCCGCTAAAGGGGACACAACCTGGGGTGACGCAATTGCAGCAAAAGATAATACCTAATAATTCTACAGATACACGCTAACCTTCCGCCTAAACACTAATAGACGGAAGTCCGTGAATTAAGAACAATAGTTATAACAGTATAATTAACAGATCCATCCTTCTCCTCGCTTACCAACGAGGAAGCGGACGAACATCCCCCATCATCCGTTGGCAGTTTTATTAACCATTCCATGAGTATTGCACTATTTACTAGTCAGGTACTTAGTCAATTTAAAAGCGGTACTTTAGTTATACTTGTCTATGATCGAGAAACTGTGCTCTAAGTCGTCCATAACCGTGGACACGGCTTTCAGAAAGTTTTACCCTGCAGGGGTGCACGAATAGCAACACACACTCGATCAACCTCGGAAAAACCAAATCAAAACCCAACGAGGCATTCACGACAAAGCAATCACAGGATTCAGAAATATTTCAGGGGGCCACCCCATTAAGCTACCCGCCACGAAGTTGGCCGGCTCCGAGACGGACCCAAGGTTTGTGTGGACGCAGGTAAATGACTGGGAACCCGAAAATGTGTCTGGCCTTGTCGATACAGCGAAAACGTGTCACGATCCAAAACTGTACAGGTGCTCCACGCACAATCTTCAATAAAGCAGTAGACATGGCATAAGTACAGGATAGTAATAAAGCCCCAAACTAATTGTGGCCCCAAGAAATAGAAATGAATCAAACTCTGGCTCAGGGGGGTCCATAAGGCCTCCCGGATGTGGATAGTGTGAATAGTCAAGGAACAGGAATCAAGTACTCGGGGTCCTACGCGACACAAGTGAGCATGATAAACCAAATAGCAGATATTGCTCACCAGTGCCTCTTTCATTAGTTATCCCATTACTACTCAGGTTAAGTTGTTTAGGTACCTCGTTATCCATCAGACACTCACATACCCTACACATGCTTTTCTACGACTCGCATGGCTCAAACAACTCCTATAGTAATGGCTGATGGGATGGAGGAACAAGCTTCGGTGGGGTTTAAAAGTAAAGGCTATGTAGTACCTGGGATTCAATTTAATGCAATCGCGACTCGATGATGCATGTATGTAAGCATGTGGTAGTGCTTGCCTGGCAGCTCAGTTGAAGCGAGAGATGGATCTGGGTAGAACGCCTGTGATTCCTGGTAATTCTCCTGCTGGGCGTCTATTCGACGAAGAACCAAACAAACAAGGGCCAACATAAATAAAGTGCACAAGCATAGGAAATAAGATGCGACAAGCAAACAAGCATGCCATGATGAATGATGCACAATTTACATGGCACTAAAGTAGCATGGCAAAGGTGAGGTGTGGATACAAGAAAGAAAGCATTTTATTATTTATTTAACCAAGTTTTATTGTCATAAACAGTTCAGATTTTTAATACCAACATGATGCATGCTTCAATCCATAACAAGGAATGCATAGATAGAACGGGCTCGTCGCGCTGATCGATTTAGACAGATTATTTGTCAAATTTGGAGTTATAGATTTAAAGTTATTAATTTAATTAGAAAAGGGTATTTTATTGTAATTTTAATCATCTCGAAATTTTAAAGTGCTCAAATAATATTTTGAAGGCCATATTTGAAATCCTCACATTTTTCTGATTCAAAAACATATATTACTTGTATTATTTGGATTTGTATTTTAAAAATTATTTAAATATGATTTGAATTTGAATTTAAATCAATTTGAAAAAGGTTTAATTAAAAACAAACTCGGGAAAATACTTTTGTTACCTAGGCAATTCTAGCCCCAGCCGCTGACGGGTGGGCCTTGCGCTGACTGGGGCCACGCGCGCGAAAACACTTTTGTTACCGGGCTCTGGCTAGCCCGCTTAGGCTGACAGGCGGGGCCATCGGCTTCGGGCCCACGTGACAGTGGGGATGCCCCCAGAGGCCGACAGGTGGGACTGGGGCTGGAGCGCGGGTTACGCTTGAGAAAACAGGGGGACTTTCCTGCAAAATTACTAGTGCGGCTGGCAGGTGGGACCTCTAGGAGCGCGGGTTGAGGACGAAAACAAAAAGGGGGCTTAATGCAAATCTACCACGGCCCTGGTACTGTTCTTCTTCTTCTCGGTCTGACGAGAAATCGGTGCGCGGCGCGGGGCGGGGGTTCGAACCCAGGTCGCGGGCGTGCGCGTGGAGGGGCTAACCAGTGCGGCGGGTCAAGGGGAGTTGACAGGGAGGTAAGCGCGGCCTAGTTGGGGTGCTGCGCGGCGCGGGGAGGCTGCAGACAACGGCGAGCTCTGGCGCACTACGGCCGTTCGACGAAATGATCGGTGGCGCTAGACGGTGTCGATGAAGCGGAGGTTGTCAAGGAGGTCGAGGGACTCACCGCGGGCTCGACGGTAGGCTCGGATCGAGGCGAGGAGCTGCGGAGCGGCGAGATCGCTGGCGCTACGGCGGGCTAGGGTTTCGTCAGGACAGCGCAGCACCGGCGCATCTGGGGCTTCTCGTCCAAGTCGGCGTGTACGGGGTGATGCAGTGGACGACCCTCGGTCTTCCAGGCCACCTCCAGGTCGCGCTGATCGGCTGGAACGACGGGGACGAGGTGGTGCTGGCGGCGACCGCGGCAGGTGCTGGTGGAGGAGAGGAAGAAAGAGGAGAGGAGGGTTGGCTCGGGGCAGATCTGGCGCGCCAGGAGAGTCGTGTGGGAGGAGGAAAAAGGAGGGAGAGGGAGGAGGAGGAGCTGTGGCAGGGAGGGAGATAAAGGTGGCCTTGGTGCCACCTTTTGCTTCTCCCTCACGTGGTCGAGCTGGGGCTCGACCTGGGGGCTGGTAGGGCACGGCAGGGGCTACAGGTGGGGCTTGGTCGGGAGAGAGGGACAGGCAGGTGGGGCTAGCTCGGCCGGGGGAGAAAGAGAGAAAGAAGAGAGGGTAGCTCGGCTATGTGGATGGGGCTCGGGTTAGGGCTTAGCTAGGGTTAGGGAGAGGAGTGGCTGGGGCGTGGGCCAGGGGGAGGGGTCAGGTGGTGCTCATGGGAGAGAGAGATAGAGAGTGAGAGGAGAGATCAATGTTAGGATTTAGTGTAAATTAGCTTTAAAAGAATAATAAAGAGAGAAGCTAGGTTTAGATTTTTATTAGGCATTTAGGTGTTAATTTTTGTTTATAAGGCCAAAACAAGGAGGACCATGGAGCTTGATCTTGCTTGAGCTAATGTGGAAGAGAAACAAGAAAGAAATAGGAAGGAAAGAAATAGGTGGAAAGTTTCTCATATGATCATGCATGAAGAAAGTTAAATAAAAGAAAGAGATGTGGGTGAGACTATGGGAAGGGTGGAATGGTAGGAGATGGTGTCCCAAGATAGGATCCATTAAATCCAAAGAAAAACCAATGTAGTAAAAAGGTGGTGAAGAAGCTTGCATGGCCCATGCAAAAATAATAATGCCATGATTTATTTTGTGAAAACAATAATAATATTATGGCATTATTCTCATGCATTTCCAAGAAGTGGAGAAAAAGCCAAGCAAAAGAATTTAAAGGTTTTGATCCACCCCAACCCACATGAGCTAGAATAAAATGTCAAAAGAAAAGGAAAGCAAGCCCATGGTTAATGGAATGGTGGGATTATAAGGTGGTGGAAGGGAAAGGTGGTGGAATGGAAATAAAAGATATGCCCCCAACTCAACTTGGGCATTTAGACAATATATCAATAACCAAATACAATATCAAGAGGCAAATACAATTAATAATGCATATGAGAGAAAAACCCAAAAGAAGGAGGGTTTTATATGATGCTCACATGCAAGGTGGCATGATGTCATGAGCATGATATAATTATGATGCAACAATAATATGTATGAAGTAGCCAATATCTTACTAGGACAAGTAGCATTACAATTGTTAGACAATTGGGATGCTACAGTGGCTATGCTTTGTCATGCCATGCTTGATATTGTTTTGGCTTTATGCTTAGTATTATTTGCTGTAGCATGGCTTGTTATAAACAATTGAGATTGCTTAATGTGCCTTGGATGAATCATGCGTTGGTTTAGCATATTAAAGCATAGTATAGTGGTATTCTCCTTTGATGCTTTATTTGGGTTGACTTGGCAGATGCTCACACCATGTTATGACTATCCAAAGTCACCATAGCCTTTATGATCCTTTAGTTTTCAACTTGTAGTATCACTTTATGCTTTGATCAATGATGTTTAGTCACTCTGCATGATTATGGCCATTATCGCTCTCTTAGTTTGTCGCTCCCAGTCTTGTGCTAGTCTCCACAACAAAGTATGAGTTCCACTCATGCATCCAACTCCCTAAACCAAGTTATTCCAAGGAATCCACCATACCTACCTACTAGCTTATGCTATTCCAAGTACATTCATGCTTTTGTTTACCTTTCACTTGTTATGAGAAAACTAGTGATTAAAGCTCTCACGAACTTGATGGCACACTTTACTTTTTGCCTCTAATAAACTTGAACCATTGGGTCCTTCTTTGTTGTGTATATGCTTGCGCTTTATAAGTTGAAATTAGCAGAACCATGTTTCATGGGGAACGTTTTCAACATTGCACTTTTACTTTGTACCTCGTTGATATCATGTTCTTTTGCTTACGGATCCCAGCGGTGTGAAATAAAAGTGGAACTTGTAAGATCATGGAGTTTGTATGTGTGATAGATAAACGCCTGGGCCGCTAGCCTAAGCCATGCCTAATCATGGTGGAAACTTGCAGCATCACCATAATGAGCACTCTATGAAGCATCCTCAATAAAAACCTATGCAAATAGCAAATAAAAAGATCGTTGAGATGCTCATTGTCTGCTTGCCTTGTCATTTTGATTATGGGAAAGCTCCCATATCATGTGCAAGGGGTACCCCGTTGGCGGTTCTTAATGATACACATATACTTACAATGACAAGAGCTTACTCGTGACTGAAGTTGAGTAGCATGAGGATCGGTCTTCGTAAGTAAGGGGCATGAGATTTCGCTTTATAAGTTGTCAAGCATATCCTCTTAGTTGTGTCACTTTAACCTTAATCACCTTGAAGATGCTTATGATAGGGCAATGAGAGATGAAAGCTATAAGTACCATAATTCTTGGAAGCTCTTTATGAGACTTGAATCCCTACTTCCTTTTACAAATGCCTTTCTTCCACCATTATATTGAGTCTCCACCTTCTATCTTTATGCATCTACTTTGAGAGCATAGTGGCCATTCTTAGTTCTATGTGCATTGTCCCAAGACTAGTTGATTGATGCATAACTTGTTATTGCTTGTTTGAAACTATTGTATCTAGTCACTCTTATGAACTTTGAAGGTGTCCTATGCATTTATATTTGCTACTCTATTGAGGGACAAGCTGAATACTATTATGCTCTATTTTCTTTATGTGAAACAAACAAACGTCTTGCAAAGCATGTTATTCATGAATCTTTTGTTTGTGCCTTTTCATGTTGCATCATAGTTTCTTTGCTTACTGCTAGAACTTTGTATTTCATGTTATGATTGAAGTACTATGATCCCAGCTTTGAGTTTTGCAAAAACTTTGATCAAGTCTTTCATGGTGCATGTCATCTCAAAATTTATTTCTTTTTATCACTTACCTACTCGAGGACGAGCAGGAGTTAAGCTTGGGGATGTTGATACATTGCAAATGTATCTATAATTTTTGATGTTCCATGCTTGGTTTTATCCACTTTCTTGTGTTTTGTTCCAACTTTGGAGTACTTTTCATATGATTTCTTGGACTAACCTATTAACAAGAGCCACAGTGCCAGCTGCCTGTTTTCTGCTGTTTTTGGTTCCAGGAAATTCAAAAAATGAATATTCTTGGAATTGGACGGGACAAAAGCCAAAGTGCCTATTTTTCCGGAAGTGATCAAGTGCCAGAATACGAGATGGAGAGGGGCCAGAGGGCGGCCACACCACCTGGCCGCGCGGCCAGGCCTAGCCCACGCCAGGGGGTGGTGTGGCCAGCCCAGGCACCCCCTCGGCCTCCCCTTCCGACTATAAGATGCCCTCAGGACGAAAACCCTAAGTACCCGATCAAAAATCCACGAAAGAGTCTGTAGCCGCCGTCATCTCCATCCCTAGATAGGGAGGGATCTAAAGCTCTTCCCGGCACCCTGCTGGAGAGGGGAATTCACCCTAGAGGCCTTCTTCATCACCATGCAAGCCTCCGATGTGATGCGTGAGTAGTTCATCCTTGGACTACAGATCCATGTAGTAGCTAGATGGCTGGTTTCTCCTCCTTTGTGCTTTCATGTTTAGATCTTGTGAGCTCCGTTCATGATCAAGATCATATTTTGTAATCCATACATGTTGTGTTTGCGGGGATCCGATGGATATTGAGATGCTATTTCAGATTGATTATTGATTCTATCATGTCTTTGTTATTTGAGATCTTGCATGCTTTCCGTTGTTAGTAGCTATCTTGGCCAAGTAGATGCTAGCAACTCCAAGAGTTAGTATTTATGCTCGATAGTGGGTTCATGCCTCTGGTAATCTAGGGAAGTGACAGAAATCTCTAAGGTACTAGATGTGATGTTTCTACTAGGGACAAAACAACAATCCTTTGTTCATAGAACAATCGTATTGTTTACTTTACACGCAGTTCGTAAAGCAATAATCTGTTTCTTGCAACTTAATACTGGAGGGTGTTCGGATGATAACCTGAAGGTGGATTATTAGTCATAGATGCAGTTGGATGGCGGTCTATGTATTATGTTGTAATGCCCAATCAAGGCTCAGAGGAGTCAAGATGATTAGTATATGCATGTATTGCTTTCTCGGTGTTTGTCAATTGCCCCATTGTAATTTGTTCACCCAGCATGTTATCTATCTTAGGAGAGCCACCAATAGTAAACTATGGATCCCAGTCCTTTTTCTTTACGTACAATCTACAATATTTTGTTGTTTTGTGTTTACTTTCTGCATACTTTTACTTCTTTCCATTCGATACGTTTATTCCTTTGTTTTCCCCAAAACACGGTGAGATTGATAACCTCATCGCATGTTGGGGACAAAGTTCCGTGGTTGTGTTGTGCAGGTCTCCATGTTGCTACTAGCACCGGTAGTGCGCCCTGCCAAAGCTCAGCTAGTAACACCTTTGGGATGTTTCCTTGCTCCTACTGGTTCGATTAAACCTTGGTTTCATTACTGAGGGAAACTTGCTATTGTGCTCATCATACCTTCCTCTTGGGGTTCCCCACGAGCTCTACATCAACCACGCACCAGCACTTTTTTGGGCGCCATACACAGAGCCATCAGTCAGCCTACTCATATACTGAAGATAACCATTTGCCAAGTTCCTACAGCTGCTGGGAACTATAAGGATTTCTTTGTCTTGGCCATTTCCGACACGGTAATTACCTTCCTTGATGATTCTCATGGTATGAGGATGGTTCTTGAGAACCAGTTCAGCATGTTTAGCTACCGCGATGCAATTATCCACAAGGGAGTTGTCCTTGCTGTAACTCATATTGGCAATGTTTATGCATGGGATCCTCAGGCATGGGGTAAAATTTCCATCCTTAAATTTTCAAGATTCATCATTCAAAATTTGCTCAGTTGACCTCTGAATGTGCTTTCGTTGCAAGGTCGTGTGCGTCTTCCAGGGCCACCTGAATTAGACGGTAATCCTGAGTACAGTCGTGATCTGTGGTGGTTAGCAAGATCTCTGGATGGTGGTAGCCTTATTCTGATCAATACTGTGGGCGTTAGTTATAGGCGGTATGACACTACTTATGGTGGTTATCCTGTCGCTAAAAATGTTGTTTATCATCACGGCCGAAATATTCACACCTATTCTGCTGGGTTTGCTGCCATGTGTTCTCGATTGACACTAGTAGGTTACTTCCACCGAGGCAATGGCGGAGGGTTTTAGACCTTGGAGCATTTTCTATCTTCCTTGGATTGAACTATCCGATTACCGTTGCAATTGGCATGGCATGACATGGTCCTGGAGATCTAACGAGGAGCAACTGTGTATACACCTCGCCGCATGTAGTTAGTCTCGACGGATTTAATCTTCATCTTGCAATATGCTGCTTCAGTATGAATGCTCAAGCGCCACTGTTGGTTTCTTAACCAACATTGGCTGGAATTTCCCTCCAAAAAAACATTGGCCAGAATTAGCGGCAGAATCCGTTGTGGTTCTTCCCAAGCTTGGCCAACGTGAAGGATTGGAACCTGCATAATTAACGGTTCAAGGGAGATCATATGGAATAGGGATTTGCGTATCTTGAATTATTTCCTTCACCTGATTTGTATTGTATGGCTTCAGCGGTTAACTTGCTGTACTCTAACACTCATTTCGCTGTAATATAGTGCAAGACCTTATGATTTGATCAAACTCCTTCTGTATGCAAGCCATAGTTTTAGTCAGTGTGGGTCGAATATTCCGCAACTTGTTGTGCCTGCACCCCTTTATTATTTGTTGAACTTTCAAGTTCTCAAAAAATGTGAAATAAATTTGGAACATGGGCTATGTCGTATCTTGTGCATCTGTAATATTCAGTCCCACAATAAGATCTTATGTGACCTCTGGGAATGAGAAATAAAAAAACTAAGAGAATAATATGTTGTGTTTATTTGTTCATTTTGTGGTGTCCAGACCATGTACTAGCAATATTTTTGGGATGGAAATTTATAGATGAACTATATAAATATGATCTATATTCATGATTTATTTAACATTTTTTGAAAACTTGAAAGTGCCACATGCAATAGCTTGTTGCCGGTGCAACTAGCTGTAAATTGTAATTTCCATCGTGGATATACCTAGTGGCTCCAAGCGCATGATACATGCAGATTCTCACTGGCAGGTGGGACCGACCTAAACAGGGCCCACAACTCAGTGAATCAGAGCCACACAGAGTCATGGACGTTGCCTGACTTAAGCGAAATCTGGTGTCCATGCACGTCTCTCATTTTTTTTACATGGTTGCATGATGTACACATATAATTCCATGTACCTTGTACTAGAACATATATGAACACATGCAATATGCCAAAAATACCATAGACACACCCGTACTGTGCATTATATCTGGTGTATATATTTTCGGTTCTGTGCTACGCGCTCTGCATGTAGAGGAACAAGATGAAAGTACATGAGTCCATGTTGCAGCTACTACTACTGGCAGTAGTTCGTCCTCCTTTTTCCGTTGAAAATACTACACTATGTTGAAAGGAAAGTTGTAAAAATAAAACCCTCTGGTCAAACTGATGTGACTAGACAATACTGCACCTCAGATACGTAGTAGTAAGTAGGAGTATTGTCAAATTACTAGTTCTGTGGCGTGCTACTCTAATATATAGTAAAGTCTAGGCAGCGATGTCCTCGATGTTGTTGTTGAATAGATAGAGCAAGCAAGCAAAATCTCCTCCCTTGTTTTTTCTTTGCCTCTCCATCTTCTTCCCTAGTCCCCACTCCGCCCACGAGCTCCCCCACGCTCTCTCTTCTCACCCATTCCTAACGCTCCCCTCCTCCTACAGAAAACCCCAGCTGCACTTGGTATCTGATTAAATCTATCCGTCTATGATGGCCGATTCGAAGCTCAGCAGGCGATGCAAGTGGGATCAACTCAGTGCGGAGAATGTCGACCTCATCGTTCAGCATCTAGACCTTTCCACCACCGTCAGGCTAGCCGCATGCTGCAAGCTGCTGTACGATCGTATCGCCAATAACGAAGGTACAAAATAGACTTTTCACCATTGGAATGAACCCTTCCTACCGATGCCTCAACCTTCTTATTGTTTCGACGAGCATTATGATGGTACGAGGGAACATCGTTTGCATGACACGGTGTACGATGTGGTGACCCTCGACCATCCTCAGTGCATCGCCATCCTTCCCTTCATGCACAAAAAATTCTGAGTTGGCATGAACGGCGACTGGCTTGCCGCCATGGACCAGCGCGGAGCCTGGTGCCTAGCGAACATCTACACCTATCGAGTAATCGACCTTCCATCGACAGATACTTGTGGCATTGAGGCTGCCTCACCTCCAGTATATGATGTGTAATGCTTCTAGCCATCCAGGGTTCCCCTAGTTACCTGCACTCATTTCTAAACTCATGCATATTTCAAAAGTTTTTTTGGTAAATCCGCAGGTATGGAGAAAAGTTCAATAAGTCATGGGATGGATCTCTTGAGCTGTTGAAGATCGTAATCTGCAGATTGCCCATAGAAGCTAGGGGTTACACAGACTGTAAGCTCCTCGTGTTGTTCGACGATGAAATCGCCTACCTAGAAGGAGGTAGCCAAGTTTGGAGATGTCTGGAGCATCCAGGTCATGGAAGACGACAGTACTATGATGATATTGAACATGGTGGCCTCAGTTTTGCGGTCGCAAGTCAAGGCTGCACCTACTGCTAGGATCCCACATCGGAAGGTAATTCTTGTTCCATGATGATACATTGTGAGTGGTTCAGTGAAGTTGTTCTTTAACTACCTTGTTTATGTTTTACCTTTCATATGACTGAATGAGCATGCGCTTTATGTCCAAAAAAATGAATAAACCATTGCCAGTAATGAATTAGTACCAGTAATATGCCTTCCAAAAATATAGTGTATGACGACGTCCCTGCACTAGTAAGTTCATTCATTGTCAGAATATGAAAGGTATTATTAACCAGCATCTCAATTGTGAGCGCAACACAATAAAGCAGGGTTTCTTTATCTGTTTGTACTTTCAGGCCCTCCTCGGATTATAGGAATCACATAGGGTTTTTGTAGGACACCAATCTTTCCTTTTTGGATTTTTCCTTGGGTTTTGGAGGAATTGTGTAGGATTTTTGTAGGATTTGGATCCTTAGGATTTTTTCTATAAAATGCTATTTGATTTGAAAGATTATAATCCTTAGGAATTCCTTCACAGTATTTCTTTGCATTCTATTTTGGAGGAAAATTTCCATCCACTCCAACCTCTTTGTACAATTCCTTTGGTTTTCCTGTGCAATCATACACCACTTGATCCAAAATACTGTAGGCATATAATCCCATAGGATTCAAGTGGACATGCCTCTATATCAATAAAAAGTGGCGCTTCCTCTTTTGAAACTTACAACATCTAGGAAACTAAGATAAGAAAGAAATCCAAATATTCAGAATAGTAGAATAAGAAATGCAATTTCTAATGTTGTTAATTTATTGAGTAATATTATTGTCAGGATTTGCCTATTCACACTATTAGCATGAAGAATGAAGAATGCTGGTGTTAGAATATGTATGCAGGTAATGCACTTTTGGTCTCAAATTCGGAAGTTGCAGGAAACAAGGAGCTTCTGTTTGTAATCCTAGCACCTATTCTAAATGATCCGCTAGGCATGCGGTTCCTTGCTCGATCGGCTGATGGTAAACGCTTGATGATCATAATTACAACGTATGGCATGGGGGCTGCCCATTGTGAAGAGGGTGAAATCATTCCCCATGCTCAAAATTGTACTAACCTACGCCTATATCCCGCCTCTCGTGTCTATATTTTGAAGAGAATCCTAGCTCTGCTAGACCTCCAAAGGTCATCATTTGGAGGCAGGTTAACAGCCTAGGTGACAACTCTATTTCTCGGTCTCAATTATCCAATCATTGACAAGATGATAAAGAAACGCGGATGCAAGACTCCCGATGGCACATTGTTCTCATTCATGAGGAAAAAATGTGTGTACACAACATACATGAGCTTTCACGGAATACACTTCCCTCAGATTAAATGATGCAACCTGTAGCCAACTTAAGGTGAGACGGTGGCAGTTACCAGCCTTCCCAAAGATGGTTGGAACTGTGTGTGACATGCGGCAATTTGGTTTAGGCCTAGTTTAGGTGTGGTAGGCTCGTTGTTCCGTCCCTAGACTAAGCTGTGGATCTTTCTGGTGTATTGTTGTGTCATCATTATTTGCATCATGGTTCAACAGTTGACTGTTAGTACACTAGTTTTAGTGGCCAGCTTGAATCAGTTTATATGAGCCCTGCCATGCTTTTTTAATTAGTATTGCCTTCCACGCTATAATCCATGTAGAGGTTCTTATTCTGTAGCATGATTTCTGTACTATAGTTTTCAGTACTGTTACTGGCTTGTATATACGTGACTCGTGCAGCTTTTTTTAACCATCGCACCTTGGGGAGCTTTATGTTTTGAGAGGAATATTCCTTCTTTTCTCTTATCGAATAGGGAAAAGTAGGTCACTACTTCTTATAGGGCCACGAAATAGGCCTTAATTGGGCCATAATTGATCTTGGCTCAGTACGCCAAAGCAGGCCGGGATGCCGATATTCAAAAAAAACATTAATGCGCACCCTTCCAAAAAAGAAAAATTGTTTACGCGGACCCCATATTGGCTCTGATACATGGCATACTTTTAGCGCTACCATGAAATTACTTATTCAATACAATATGTATCCTTACTCATTCTTCTGTATGTGAAATGAACAAGTTAAGCTCTGATGTGCTAACATTGTACTGTCTGTGCTAGTGTACAAACTGGTTATATTATTGTGTTCGAAACTGTGAACTAAATGTGCCAATTCTGAGCCTTTTTGCATGATGACAATGCCACATGTTGGCGCTAATTGCGGAATGTACTAATTTGATCATACGGAAGCATACAACTTTGAGCGATCAGTATAAGCTGGTGCTTACCTGAGTTGTCTGAAGCTGGGAAAGTCAAGGCCACCGTGTCTCTATTGCCTACAATTTATATGGCATGATTACAAGGTTTTGGGTACATCAAATCGATTGGGCACTTAGGTCGATTCAAAGGCACCCAAACCATCTCGAAATATATGCTTTGCTGAAAAGATGATTGTGCGTTGTAAGACTTGATATGACATGATTTTATGTCAATCAGTCAAACTCCCTCCAGTACTTTCCATGTTCGAATCCTGCGCTGCCCAAGTTTCTCGATATGTAAAACTCTTAATAAGGCATAATATTGGTAACTTTTCTCCATTTCCAACTTCATTCTTTTGGAGCCAGCGTAGGTACAGCCAGGTCAGGTGGACCATCGACCTTCAGTACAATGTATTTGTACTACTCAGCCTATGAAAATGAATATTTCAACCGCACTTCGGACAAAAAACTTCCCATATTCTTGTTTCAAAAAAATCCCTTAATTAGCCTTTCGTGGTGAGTAGAGTATATATTTTTTAGGGTACCAACTCCATTTTTTTGAGGATGGGGTATGAACTACATTGAATTTTCACTAAGGACCTAGCGAAAACATCGCACATTCGACCCAACACTGGCCCAAAACCTTGCAAATTTAGCATGTCGGATTAGGTGGACTGCTGACCCCCGACATATTGAGTACACTAAATCTTTAGTGAGGACGTTCTTAGAAAATAGTACTACATTCTACCCAACTGTGGCCCAAAACCTTGCTAATTTATCCTTTCGGGGTCAGGTTCGCCATGGGCCGCCAACCCTCAACACATTGTTACTTGGTTTTTTAAGAATGAACCACATTGAAGAAGTTTCGGTAAGGAGCCCATGATAAGAAGCCCATTGGTTCACAAGATTGGACCCAAGTAATTTTTTGTATCACCCAAAACCGTCTTAATTTATTATTTCCATGCCATTCTGATAAAGTATAGGACAAGCTTCTCCTACTCATGTTGTATTTGTATAGAGCATTTAGCATTTTTATGGCAAGTCGTCAGGGTCGCCGCCTTTTCATTTTAAGTGATTTCAACATTTCTCAATGTAACCTTTTCCAGTAGTGGAATAGATGGTTCTGGCATAGTGAAAGCACACGCAGTTCCCATTTGTTGAAGTCTTGAGTTCGATTCCTAGGTTTTTCAATATAAATATATAATATATAGTATAATCGCTGTAGTTCTTTTACATTTTTATGTAATTTTTATAATCGCTGTCGTTCTTTTATAATATATAATACATTTTTTTAGGTGAAAAAGTAGGGAAAGTCTCCACTGCAATTTTTTCTATTATATAGGTATGGATATGTTACAAAGAGATATTACAAATGAGTATACTGATCAAAGAAAGATCAAGAAAATTGAAAGGATCCACCTCAAAGAGGGTAGTAATCTACTCTATCTCTGGTCTGGATGTTGGCTCAGCCAGGTATTGAATTTCTCCTGGTATTTTCTTTTGATTCTGAATTGTACCCATCTCATCTCTTGATAGAAAATTATCTTCCATCCGTCTAATGTTGGTCTTTTATCATTAAATTTTTTCTCATTTCTACAGATCCAGATACCCCAAGTAGCCAAGATAATAATTTCCATTGCAAAAGGCAGATGTAGCTTGGTTTTAATGTCTGAAAAAGCCTCCAATCTTGATAAATCTCATGTTCTGTCTATGCAAATATGATCCCAGAAGTTTGTTACAAAGGAGCAATCCTAGAATAAATGGTTAATCGATTCTTCCAAGTGGCAATTGAGAATTGCACAATTATAGTCAGGCAGAGTAAATTGTTTCCTTCTTAGAAGATTTCTTGTATTTAGTCTATCTAGAAGCAAAAGCCAAAAAAAGAATTTGTGTTTGTTCTGGCAAGAGGATGTCCAAAGCCAAGAAAAATGAGGAGGTGTAGGGGAGTAACCAATCATGGAAGAGTAGGCCTTTTTTACTTCAAATCTATCAGATCCCCAAATGTAACTCCAATTATCATGGAGATTTTCTTGTA